>CM023951.1:2154-20218 GCA_013407115.1 Glycine latifolia | reverse complement strand
TAACATGCAGGTACTGTGATGCAGGATGGAGTAGATGTTACTGGCTACCCTATATTTAGCGATGCTAAGGTTTAATATTAATATCTCTACTTGTGTTAGGAATTGTATGTTCTCTTGTTACATCATTAAAACACCTTATGTGTGAAGGCAGGTACAGAAGGCTATAGCTTTTGCAAGGAAAGCACACCGTGGCCAAATGCGGAAGACAGGAGACCCTTATTTAACACATTGTATCCACACAGGAAGAATTTTGGCTGCATTGGTTCCATCAAGTGGTAAACGAGTATGAACTCCTCTGACTAGCTAGTAATGCTACAGTTAAAAGTGACTGAATTTGTTATGTGTTGTATATTTCTTTTACCTTTTGGAAAACAAACAAGGCATTGACTGACTCTTTTTCCTCCTGGACTCCATGATACAAATATTGTTCATTTTCAAAATTCTCAGCATCTTGGAATATCCCTCCCCCACCCTTCCTCACCAATTTACTCAGCAGTTTCATATTAATCAGAATACAAATTAGTGCTTACACCATAAATTTTAACAAACATGTATGCACCCCAAGTTGGACTACAATCAAATGAAAAGAATCAATTTTGAGAAAACTTGGAGGAGGTTTTGAGAGGGATATCACGAGAGGAGAATACTTTCCTAGGAGGAGATTTAAATGGTCATGTTGGTAAAAATAATGGAGGTTTTGATAGAATTCATGGTGATTTTGGTTATGTGACGAGAAATGAGACTGGTCTTGAACGTTGCACTAGCATATGATTTGATGTTAGCGAACACTTTTTTTCAAAAAGGGGAGTCTCATCTTATCACTTATCATAGTGGCAAAAATTGTAGTCAAATTGATTTCTTTAGGCTAGAAGGAAAGATAAAAATTCGTGTATTGACTGCAAGGTCTACCCTGGAGAATGTGTGGCGACACAACATAAGTTAGTAGTTTTAGAGATTTAGTTTAACAAAGTTCTTAATTTGAGGAAGAAGGCTCAAAACCCAAGGATAAGTTGGTAGAAGCTAAAGGAGAAGAAACAAATAGAGTTTAAGGAAAACATGTTGTGTGAAGGACCGTGAGAGTTTATTGGAGAAGCTAATGAAATATGGAATAAGATGACTATGTGTATTCAAAATGTGGGAAGGAGGGTACTAAGTAAAAGCAAAGGAAACAAAGTTCTTACAAAGAAAACATGGTGGTGGAATGGAGAGTTGCAGGAGGCTATTAAACAGAAGAAGAAATGTTTTAGATATTTGCATAAATGTCCTAATGATGAGAATTTGCAAAAGTTTAGAGTAGCAAGAAAAAATGCAAAGAAAGCAGTACGGGAAGCTAGAGACAAAGTTCTTGACAATTTGTATAAAAATCTTAGGAGTAAGGATGGTGAAAAAGGTATATACAAACTTGCAAAAATCAGAGATAAGAAGAGTAAAGATCTTTCCCAAGTTAGATGCATCAATGATGAAAATTAAAAACTTTTGGTAAGAGATGAATATGTAAATAAAAGATGGCTAAATTATTTTAACAAACTTTTTAATGGGGATGACGATAAAAGTGAAGTGGACTTGGAGGACGCTAATGATGATTTGAATAAAAGATTTGTGCGCAGAATTAATACACATGAAGTTAAGGAGACTTTAAAGAGGATGAAGAATAATAAAGCTTTGAGACCGATGACGTCCCTATTGAAGTGGGGAGATGCCTGAGAGATGTGGCAATAAAATGGTTAACCAATCTTTAATAAGATTCTTCAAACAAATAAGATGTCTGATGCTTGGAGGAAAAATATGTTTGTGCCTATTTACAAAAATGAGATATCCAGAATCGTTCTAATTATAGAGACATTAAGCTCATGAGTCATACTATGAAATTGTGGGAGAGAGTTATTGAACATCGCTTGTGGACGGAGACCAATGATTCTGTAAATTAATTTGGATTTATGGCAGGAAGATGTATCATGGAAGCTATTTTTTTATGCGACAATTAATGGAAAGGTATCGAGAAAAAAAAAGACTTACATATGGTGTTCATATATCTTGAGAAAACATACGATAGGGTTCTAAGGAAAGTCTTATGGTGGACTTTTGAGAAGAAAAAAAATATCATTAAAGTATGTTAATGCAATCAAGGAAATGTATGATGAGACTATCACATATGTGAAAGCTTGTAATGGAACATCAAGGGATTTTCCTATCACGGTAGGTGTACACTATGGTTCGGCTCTTAGTCCTTATCTTTTTGTCTTAGTGATGGATGAACTATCAAAAGACATTCAAGAGGAAGTGTCGTGGTGTATGTTTTTTGCAGATGATATTGTGTTTATTGATGAGACCAAAGACGGTGTTAATAAGAAACTTGAATTGTAGAGAAACGCTTTGGAGTCTAAAGGATTCACGATAAGTCAGAGCGAGACTGAATATATGAAGTGTGAGTTTTCGCTGGAAAAAGATGATGATCAAGACCTTGTGCATCTACTTGGCCAAGAGGTAGTCAAGAAAGATGCTTTTAGATTCTTGGGATCAATTTTGCAAAAAGGTGAATAGATTGATGAGGATGTAAATCATAGAATTAGAACAAGGTTGATGAAATGGCGGAGCGCATCTGGATTTTTATGTGACAGCAAAATTTTCCTTAAGTTAAAAGGAAAATTCTATAGAACAGTTTTAAGATATGCAATGTTATATGGAACTGAGTGTTGGCCAGTACATAGGCAACATGATCATAAAATAGGGGTAGCAAAAATGAGGATGTTAAGGTTAATGTGTGGTTATACGAAGATGAATAAGATAAGAAATAAAGATATTCGACCAAAGGTAGCAGTAGTACCGGTGAGTGAAAAGATGAGGGAGCATAAATTAAGGTGGTTTGGGTACATAATGAGACGGCCCCTGGATGCTCCTATAAGAACAAGAGTTTGTTACCAAGAGTTCGTCACAAAGAGGGGTAGAGGTAGACCAAAACTTACATGGGAATAGGTAATTAAACAAAACTTAATAGAGTGAGATATAGATTGGCAGAAGGTGTGTCTTAGGACGGAATGAAGAAAAACTATAAGTTTGATGGAAGGTTAGAGCCATTATTATCTTTATGCTACAGATGATCTATTTTTAGTTCTTTTCCTCTTTATTTTCTCCCTTCTTCTTTTACCCTTCTTTTCTTTTATCTTATTTTCTTTTCTTTTGTCTTATTTCCCCTCTTTCTTAGCCTCTTTTTTTTTTTCAATTTCCTTATATCTATCATTGGATTCATCTACTATCGACCCCAATTAACTTGAGTTAAAGTTAATACGGTGGAGGGTCTTCTTTTATGATTCTACAACAATTCTGAAGAAACATATTTGTGAAACACTAAACTTGACATAATTATTAATTATAATGATACGTATCAGTATCATTTATTTTAACTATCCATAATTTTAGTTTTGATATTCAAACTGTTGGGTAATATATGATATATTTTTTCTGGGGAAATATTTTCAATTTGTCTGCTGTTTCCACTAACTCTTGCATACGTTTTTTACACATCTCAATTTCTAAATTGATTGAAAATTATATGAAAATATTGATTTTGCTTCATACCAGATTTAACCTTTGAATTCACTGAGACAGCTAAACTGAATCTTTACTATGAACTGACACTTGTGTAACACTTTAACTTTTATGCTACTATCGTCTTTTGCATTTTTAAGCTTAATGCATTGCATATAAAAAACATGTTTCTATTCAACTTTTCGTTTGTTTGTGATCTTGATACTCTGTTTCAGGCTGTTGACACTGTTGTGGCTGGTATTTTACATGATGTGGTTGACGACACTTGCCAAAGTCTGCGGGACATTGAGGCAGAGTTTGGGGATGATGTGGTCAAGTTGGTAGCCAGTGTTTCAAGGTTAAGCTATATTAATCAGGTATGATAATAAAGAATAGAGAATGTCTCAGACACACACACATATATATTGGGAGGCACATTATAGTTTGCTTGGTAGTTGCTAGAATTCAATTTGCTACACACCTTGACTGAAATAAAGATACGAAAACATTTGTATGCATTCATCTTACACTTATTCTTAAGCTTTTGGCTTGTATTGGTCCTTGACATGGTATTAAAGCCTTTATTACCTAGTTGGCCCATTTTTTATGATTGAAATAAATTTCAATACAAGTATGCACCTAATATCTTGAGTTTTTAGGAATGTTAATCTCTAGCATTTATCTCATAACTATTGCATCATTAGTGACATATTCTGCTGTTTCATCATATTTGTACATTAGATGTTTTAAACTCAATTCTCCCAACAATGGAGAGTATCACTGTTTCTTTTATTACCCTATTGTATAATAACCGCGTTATCTTTTGCAGCTATTACGCAGACATCGGAGGGTAAGTGTAAACCAGGGTGTCCTTGGCCAAGAAGAGGTACATAATTTGCATTTGACATATGTATCAATTAGCTACTTAGATTTTTAAGTATACTTTGGTATCTTGATAATAATCAGTAACAAAATATACTGAAAAGAATGCCTGCCTAATACACTAACACAGTTTAAACAATACGAAGATTAATATGGGAAGAGAAGAATGTATCACATAATATTCTTTCTGTATTATGGATATTCGATACTTTTCCTTATAGAAGATTGAGGTTGGGTTAATATTATGCAGTCTGTTAAATTTTATGAAACTAAGCTTCCAAACAGGTTGACGCAACAACTTTTTGTATCTGAATATAATGCATCTGGTGGTTGGTCAAGATAATATTAAAAAATATGCATTCTGAGATTTGTAAAACATGATATCTTGGTGGTGGAACTAGCAGCAGAGAGTTTTTCTGATATGCTACATTCTTAATCTGCTAGGCAAGTAATTTACGAGTGATGCTTTTGGGAATGGTTGATGATCCACGTGTTGTGCTCATCAAGCTTGCAGATCGTCTTCACAATATGAGAACAATGTACTTACTATGAGCTTCTTAATTTTTTTTCCCTTTACACCCAATTATTGCTGGTCTTCTTTATTATCCCTGTTTTGGTCCTTTAATTCAGATCTGTTATTCTCTGAAGATGAAGGAAAAAATATTTTGATCTTATAGCTTTCTCAATCGTTCATGGTTTTTGGTAGTGAATCTTTACTTCCTTGGTATAGAAGCCACCTTTAACCAACAAATTAAATTCATACTGTGGTTTTTGACTTTTTGGCTAAACAGATTATAAGTTTTAGGTATGTTGCATGGGTCATTTTATTGGGTGTCAATCTCTCTTTGCAGTTATGCCCTGCCATTGCAAAAAGCTCAAGCTGTTGCGGAGGAGACCTTAATCATTTGGTGTTCACTTGCTTCAAGATTGGGTCTGTGGGCATTGAAAGCTGAACTGGAAGATTTATGCTTTGCTGTTCTGCAGGTCTTCTAATAGTTTCTTGGTTTCTTTTGCTTTGAGAGTGTTCAATTATATTGATGTAATGTTGTAAGCACCGTAGGCACACAACAGACAGATGAAAATATTGGTACAGTGAAGGTATCCAATCCCTATGAACATCTGCTCACCTCAAAGGAATTTTGTGCTGTGCACCAAAGAAAGACCCAAAAGACTATCTTGTCCTAAATTACTTAAAATCTTTTTGTGCATAACTTAAACTTTCAAGTGTTGAAAATATAATTTGAAGTATTTTCTGGACCTTTATTATTATATCTCATATTTTTAAGCATGAAAGTGGATGATCAAAAGAAGTTAAAGTATTAAATTCCTGCTTCTGGGTATAAACAGCAATAAAATTATCACTATCAAGATGGCATAACTTTAGCTTTATTATAATTATTGGCACTTAAACATCCGTGTTCTATTTGTACCTTGATACCAGCCTCAAATATTTCAAAAGATGCGAGCTGATCTGGCTTCCATGTGGAGTCCTACTAGCAGAACAGGAAACCCAAGAAGATTATCCATAAAAGGCAACTTGATACATTTGGATGAGAACAGTTCAACTGCTTTCTGCAATGGATCCTTGACATTCAATGAGGATGTAAATAGGAAGGTAAGAATTTTTAAGTGCAAGGGTTCAATACTTCATTCTACTTGTTTGTATGTATGATCATGAGATTTGATTAAATTCTGATGCATTGTTTCCTTCGGTGGTTGCTTTCTGGGTTATACTGGTCTTATTGCAACCGTAATAATTTACACCAAAATGCTTGTTTTGTGGCTGGGTAGGAAATATGAAGGAGTAAAATATTCAATAACTATACTGTTTGTTAATATATTTTTGTCTTTTTTACATATAGATGTTCCAAGTGTTTTCTACTAAAGTGAGACTGGAAAGCATGTGAACTATAAAGTTGTTGAGAATCAAGAATTTAATGTATAATGATGTGATAGGATATGATATCTGATTTAGAGGAAACTGAATATCCTCTATGTAATCAATACTACCTGTCTATATAAACAAGCATCCGCTGTGTTCTCTGACACACAGTTTTAGTCTACTATCCCTCTATATTTTATCCTATTTTACAAATGTGATGTTCCCTTGACTTGTTCTTAATATCCTGTATGCGCCTCAATAAAAAAGAAGTAAATTTTAAGTTAGAAAGAAGCCTGATGAAACACTTTTTTTTTTCCTTATCATTAAATATATTTGGTTCCAAGAATTTGGTGGTAGCGAAAAAATTTCTAAAGATAATTTTGGTGGCTTTCTGAAGTGACAACTCTTTGGTAACCCTTGTCCTGTTGTCTGAGACATTCATGATTGACAGTTGTGAGTAATTATTGAGGCTGTGAGTCAATATTACATCTTTAAGTCTTGAGAAAGGGTGAGAACAATTTTTTCATTGTAATTGCATCATTTATTTATTTTATTTTTCAGGATCTTTTGGAAGCTGTAGTCCCATTTGATATATTGCTGGATCGGAGAAAACGGGCTAACTATCTCAGTAGTATTGGGAATAATCTAGAGACATGCACGAAACCAAAGGTTGTTCAAGATGCTGGGCTAGCGTTGGCATCAATGGTAATTTGCGAGGAAGCACTTGAGCGAGAAATGATTATATCAGCTTCGTATGTTCTTTTGACCATTATCGTTTACCACTTTTACATTCTGATATTGTCCATGACAAATGCATGCTGAACTATATTTTTGTGTTTTATGCAACACTATTTATTGCTGACTACTATAGTGCTATGGTATAATCAATTTATAGTTTTTAAAGGTTTCCTTCTTTATTTGCAGTTATGTTCCGGGAATGGAAATTACATTATCAAGCCGATTAAAAAGCCTCTACAGTTTATACAGCAAGGTATTGGCAAATTCATGTTTGACCTTTGAAATAAGAATATACGTCTGTATGTGTTTTAGGCTTTTAGCTACACTCACTCTACAATTGTGAAGAACTGTGACATTATATGAATGGTTAGGATAGTTTGAATGGAGCATGATGCTAGTGAATAATGATGCATACGTGGAAAGTTTATTTTAGAAACCTTGTTCATAAAAAGAAAATTGTTACAAGTTCCATGGTTCCCTTCAAATTTTTTGTGGTTGTAAATTTTTGTGGACTTAGTTTATTCTCACCAACACTTCTTTACTGTGTGAGCAAGAAATGTTGTTGGAAGGATTGTGGATTTACTAACAATTTAGTCGGCAATGTTCATTAATGGATACCCCTCCCTCAAAACTACCCCCACAAACTACCATCTAGGCTTTTGATGTTTGTCTTCATTTATTGAATGTGATGAAAACATGGAATCAATTTCTCTTTGGCAAAGATTTCATATTATGAATGATCTTACCTGGAATCTGTGATGTTGGATTCTTGGTGTGACTCTTGAATTTGCAGCCTACGCCAATGGTGATGGGCGATGCAGGGTGTACTAGTAAAGACAGTCTGATGCTTAAGTGAATTAGGAGTTTAGAAGTTGCAAAAGAATTTGAGTGAGTGGGTTGGATAATCAGAAACCCCCTTATACGGCATTGCGTCATGTTCAAATGAGGAAAGTAATATCTTATGTAAATACACAAAGTGGGGAAGTAATATCTTAAGTAAATTCATGGATTCAGGAAGATCCCTGATAACAATCTAGAACATTGTAATTCCTTGGCCCATCTACTTTCAAAATATTCTGTCTCAAGTATCAACTGAGACTGAAATAAATGTAAGCAACATTAGTGTATGGAAATGAATTTGATGAGGCTTCTAATGATTAGTTATAATATTCCTTTTATTTTACTATATTCTTCTCCAGCTAACCTTAAATGCTTTTTTTCCAACTGAGCAATGTTAACACTAGGGATCTTAAATTTTATGAGATCACTTTGTAATAATTAATTGAATAGTAAAAGTCATGATTGTGTTGTGTAGATGAAACGAAAGGATATAAGCATTGATAAAGTATATGATGCACGTGCATTAAGAGTAGTTGTGGGAGACAAGAATGGAACTTTGCACGGTCCTGCAGTTCGGTGTTGTTATAGTCTTCTTGACATTGTACACAGGTAATTTTATTTAGAACGGAGTGGAGAAAAGCTATAAGTTTGGTGGAGGGTTAAACTCATTAGTAGTTCTATGTTCCAGTTGTTTCTCTTGTCTTAGTTCTTTTCCTCTTCTTTTCTCCCTTTTATTTTATTTTAGCTTATTTTTTCTCTCTTTTGTTTTATCTTCGATTTATCATTGGGTTCATCTACCACCGACTCCAATTAACTTGGGTTAAAGGTGCTGTTGATGTTGATTTATTTATCAAATTTCACTTTTTTCATTCCTACAACCTATACACAAGTCATTTAATGCAATGACTGTATAAAGATAGACATAAACTTAATTGACATTTTTTGCATGCAACATATTGGTATATTTTTAATTTCAATTTTTTTGTGAAAATGTGTTTTTAGTCCCTATATTTTCAGTCAAACTTGGTTTTTGGTCCTTGTACTTCAAATTGTTGAATTTAAATCCTCCAACTTTTGAAAATATGTGCATTTAGTCCCTTCTCATCTTTAAACATAACATTTAGTGGCGGTTTTTGACTGCCACGAAGTTGGAGGAGGGACTAAATTCACATATTTTCTTAGGTTAGAGGACTAATTTCATCAATGGGGACCAAAAAACCAAGTTTGATCGAAAGTACACTGACCAAAAATGCATTTTTCCCTATTTTTTAATTACCAAAACCTAGTTTTTCTGTTCTATTGGCCCTGAACAATGGCCCTTAATTGATATGTTTGTTTTATATTTTACTATACAGGCTTTGGACTCCAGTGGATGGTGAATTTGATGATTACATCATTAATCCAAAGCCTAGTGGCTATCAGGTTAGGCTTTCCTGTTCATTTTTTCACAAAATAAAATTAAAATGATCTTGTTCTTCTAGTCTTGAGAATTGTGCTTGTGATTGTATTAACGTGTTTAAATTGCAGTCCTTGCACACTGCAGTCCAAGGTCCTGACAACTCACCTTTAGAAGTACAAATAAGAACACAGGTGCCAAGTTATTTCACATGTGTTGCAGAGGTTACCGTTTATATTTTAGTTCTTGATATTTTCAATTATTATTTTTCTTGATAGAGGATGCATGAGTGTGCTGAACATGGACTTGCTGCACATTGGCTTTACAAGGAAACTGGGAATCCTTTTTTATCCATAGACAGCATGGATGAACCTGAAACTGAAGCATCCTCCTATTTCTCCAAAGATCTAGAGGAAGGAAATTCTTCAGATATTTTAATAAGTAAATATAAGTCATTGAAGGCTGGACATCCAGTCCTCAGAGTAGAAGGAAGTCACTTACTTGCTGCGGTTATCATCAGGTACATAACAATTTCATTTCTAATGGATGTTATGTTATAAAGCTATCCATACTGATTGTCACCCATGTTCATTATCTTTTCAGTGTAGAGAATAATGAAAGAGAATTGCTAGTTGCTGTGAGCTTTGGGCTAGCAGCTTCTGAAGCTGTAGCTGACAGAAGATCTTTCCAGATTAAGCGATGGGAAGCTTATGCAAGACTATACAAAAAGGTTTGCTGCTTTAATTAACATATATTGATATGTGACTTGAGTATAGATGGCTCATGATGAATGGTTTATGGAAAGGACATGGATTGACTAATAATTACACTTAATGAGAAGGAAATGTCTTGATGGATCTCTATATGTGGAAGTTAAGCTTACCAACTAGCTTCCTACATGCTGTATTTACTCTCTCCGTATCCAGATCCTGCTGTTGTGTTTTCTTTTCTTTTGTACTGTATTTTGAATATTAAATTACCTTGTCGGTTGCTTACTGTTGACCTGTTTCAGGTGTCTGATGAATGGTGGTTTGAACCAGGGCATGGGGATTGGTTTACTTGTCTAGAGAAGTACACACTGTGTCGAGATGGTATGTATCATAAGGTATGTTTTTCTAAGCAGTTGAGAATATAAAATTATACACTACAGTTTAGTTTTGCATTAATTTTGTTTGTCAGCAACGTAGACACAATGACATACATACACTGGAAATTTTTTCATTTTTTTTTTAGATTTGCAAAATTTATCCTTTGCACACTAACTGTATTCTAGTTCTTAGTGATCAGCATGTGTTGGAAATGTACCTGCATTCTGCAATGTATTATTTACTATAGAGAAACTATACTCATTTTGGACAGTCTTTTGCTAAGTCGATATTTGAAGGCTTAACATTGATTAAGTGCTAAGTAATCCAGGAAATATTTGTAAGCGAGCTTATTCTCTTGGGCTATTTAGCAGTAATATATAAGGATTGGATACTTCAATTAGCAAACGTTGTTTATGTCCTCATGTGGTGAAGAAAAATCAGATTCAAATCACATGAAGAGTGTGAATATTTTAGAATTAAAATTAGCATTATATTCCTGTGCTGAAATACTAAGATAAAGTCATGATTACATCTAGCTACATCTCTGTATCCATATTAATCTGTCATTTTTTTGGAATTTTCATCATTTATGTCATCCTATATCATTTTCTCATTTTAAAGATAAATGGTTCATGTCAGTCTCTATGACTTTATGAATGCCACATGATGGATAAAATGATTGTTTTTGAAAGATGGAAAATTTGAGCATATTATTTACAATTTAATTTGTGCTTGTTATTAATCTCATTAAATGAAGTGGTGACACATCATTAGATGACAATATAAAACCATTTTATATTGACAATGCATCAAAATTTATCTATTATTTGCATCATTCGCAGCAAGACCAATTTGGGCGCCTACTCCCAACATTCATCCAGGTTATCAATTTTACTGAGCAAGAAAAATCTGAATATTGGGCTGTTGTATCTGCTGTGTTTGAGGGCAGGCAAGTGGACTGGATAACATCTCGGTCAAAATTTGACTTGGTTGCATCAACTTCTGTAGAAGCTGGCATCAATAACAAGGTATTTGGAAACCATCTTACCTCTCTCTTACACGCATTGTGCAAATGGGAATTGCTTATCTTTGTTTAGCTTTGTTTTTGTGTCAAAATCATTGCCATTCAAATATTATAGATGCATTTTTTTCTTTATATCATGCTAGTTAGATTGTCGTTCCATGAGAAATAGTTTTTAAGTTTGATTCTTCTTGTCCCTTAATTTGGTCAGTGTCACTGACCATTCACACGCTAAAAAGTTGTTGATCCACTTGTCTGAAATTTGCTCGACCCAAAGCCAAATATATTTTGTTGCAAATCATTTATATTTTTGGTAATGTTTATAGTTGCAAATTTAAAATTTCAAACACAGCTAAGATGGTAGAAATTGGTTAGTCTAATTTGCGGAGTTGGCCAAAATTTAGGTATAAGAGTATTGTTTGTCTGCCACCATGCAAAGTGAAAGTTGATGTTTTATTACCTCCCGTTAGTCCAGTAGATTGATTTATGAAATGTCAATGAATGTTTCAGTGACACTGTATATAATTTATCTTTTAGGTGAACCTGTTGAGAACAATGCTTTCTTGGGAAGAGCAATTGCGCTCTGAAGTAAGTTTCAAGCAAACAAAGCATGATGTAAAGCTTTATGATCTTCATGGTTCTCTTGGGGAGGTGGTAATTATATGTTGGCCTCATGGTGAAATTTTGAGGTTAAAGGCCGGTAGCACTGCTACTGATGCTGCTCAAAGAGTTGGTTTTGAGGGAAAGCTGGTTTTGATTAATGGACAGTTAGTACTGCCCAACACAAAACTCAAAGATGGCGATGTAGTTGAAGTAAGAATTTGAATCATTCGTTCTTTAGAAAAATGTAAATAATTCTTTATGGGCCATATGTGGTTAAAGTAGATGGTATAGAAATAGTTTTTATTTTATTTAGGGATGCGGATTCTTGGTAGAATAACGTACTTTCAAAAATTTAAAATGTGGTGGCTTTAAACTTGATTCCAAGAATAAGTTGGATAACCACATGTGCTATCATATTTTTTATTGTTGTGTTGGTTATATGTGTGGTTATTACTAATTTTTGGTACTATGGTTATTCACTGTATTTGGAATTAAGCATTAAACCACTGCACTTTAAAATTGTTTGAAGCTGCAATAACTTTATCAAGAATCCTTGGAAAGAGCAGCCAAGCCAGGGAAAATGCTGTGTATTTGATTATTAGAAATAGTTGTATGATACAGTTTAAATTTATAGCAAAACATAGGCTTAGGATTCATTTCTACTGTACAGCTCTTGGAAGCATGGTTCACTATAAGAAAACAGTCCCAAAACATTGAATTTCAGCATGTCGAGAAGTATTATTTGTATTATATTTCAAGAGAAGTTGCTACGGCAAGGTTTCATGCACAAGCATCCATTCCCCTAAATCCTTCCAATGAGAACCACTAATCGTTGACTGTTGCACATTACGGCAAGCTGAGAAATTTTGAAGTAAAAAAAAAAAACCCATAGCGAAATAATATTCCACCTTCGTGAATTAGGCAATGTCAACGTACCATCATGGGCATTTGCATTATTCTTCTCTCCATGTAGTATACAAAATGTGTTCATTGAGATAATTTAAGTTAGCTTGTGAAGATTTTACTTTGTTTTAGGTGAGCAAAAAGAAGAAACTCACCGCATAATATTAAATTATTAATGAATTAAGGAAAAGAGATAAATCTACACAATTCCCTAAAATTTGAGTTATGAACGAATTAGCCTTTTAAGTTTAAAATTAGTGTCCTAACAATTCTAAAATCTGCAAAATAAACCCTGTTAAATAAAAAACGGTATCGGAAATTGACTCGAGACACGTATCCAATTTAATCATATAAAAAAGAAAAGTCGTTTTATTTTCTCAGGTATTTTTTTCCACACCCTCGTATAATCTTCACTTGCTACTTAGCGGCAACACGTCCATCATCCATTCCAAGTGACCTGATACTTCTTGGACATCAAATTATAATAAATATTGCTTTTATTAACCATTTAGGATAAATAATCATTCTCAATAGTATCATGCAATAGTAAATTAATCCCTAAAAATAAAAATACAAATTTAGTCTTTAATATATAAAAGTTACAACAAATTAGTTTAATTATTAAATTTGTAAGAGTATTTTGTCATTAAATCATAATATTCAAAAAACCAATTTGACAATAAGTTATATTTTACAATGATCAATTTGATATTAAGTTATAAAGTTTAAAAATCAATTTGTTATTATATTATTTGCAAGACTAATTTGTCGCACATTATCGTATTCATGAACTAAATTTGAATTTTTTATCTTTAATAGACGAATTTATCAGTGTTTCACACTTTTTTCCTATTTGCCCTAAATGGGAATATTTATATATTAGAAAACTTTTGAAATTTATTCAAAGAATTTATTCTTATCCTGAAATGATGTGTTTCAATAGAATATCTCCATCTGTTCAATCTATGCAAATATAATTCACAAGAGAATGTTTTGTCCTAGTTCTTATAAACATGTGCTAGCTAATTTAATTTCATTTTCAGTATTTGTAAGCAGGAATCATACAAAAAAGAATTAAGTGTCCAATTCCCAAGACAAAAAGAGCAATCTTGTAGCTAGCGGTACCAAAATCTAAGACTTATCTATGGTATCATTCTAGCGTAGCACCTGCAGTACCAAAACGAGATAAGTTATAGAACCAGCATAGAAAACCAATACTTCTATTGATTGGCGCATGTTTAACTTTAAGGGACATAAAAATAATAAAGGCTAGCATGGGTGTCACACTATGCCCCTATAAGTCAAGGTCACTGTCATTAACTAAGCTTAAGCAACCTCCAACTTCTCTACTGATACAAATCAGCAATCAAACATTTCTCTTTCTCCCATAGACTGCTTAGGACTTTCAAATTGCACAGGTGTTACGCGGATATTCTGTTTCTCACAGTAAGAAAAGCATTGTAAATAATTTAGAATAGCAAGAAAACCACAAGATAATAACATGTTAACTCAATAAAAAGATGAAGTACCATCATCAAAAACTGATAGAAAAGGGATGTCAGTCGGATGAAGATGTTACCTACAGTTGAAGGATCATCACCAATGTCATAATCCAACCTTTCTTGAACCAAGTTTATCTCCTTGCAGAGTGACTTTCCAGCAATCAACTTGGAATACAAACACAGAAACCTTTTTGGGAACAACTGCAAGTTACCAAATAGAGAGTAAATATTTGCTCATAAGTTTGAAACAGATAAATTAATCCCAAAATAGATAAAATTGTCACAACTTCAACTTTAGCTAACAAAGTCCAGAATTTGCATGGTAAAGGTTCGTAGTTCATAATCAACTAATTCACAATGTTGTAAGAGATACAGATGAACCTATAAGGATTAAGGAAATCTCAGTACAAGAGACAAAGAGACAGTATATAGATGAAAGTAAGCCAAAACCCATTTAAGTTTCTTAGTAAAAGTCGCAATTTGTAGAAATGAGTTTTGGTCCCACTAAAACTCTGGAGAATTCTACCCTCCACACAAAAGGTCTGAAGGTTGACATTCTCCTTGGAATGTAATTTAGAAACTGTTGAGTGAAATGTTTTGGATGGGTATTGTTGGAAAAAATTCAAAAGCCAATTTTCACAATAACGAATTATACTTTAGAACAACTTCAAATCTTAGCGTATCAGCAGCAAATCCTGTTTCCTGCAGGAAAAACTTTCAGGGTTTCCTACAGGATACTAAGGATATAACCTAAAGGGACAATTTAAAAGGACTTTACAAGAATCTTAGCCAAGGTACATTTTATGAAAATGACTATGATATGAACTTGGTACTCATGAAAGTGGAAACTTGAAATTGAAAGTTCAATGCCCATCATAGAAAACATCTTTCAAAGTTTAGCAAACAAAAATTCTAATGTCATTCTAACTCAAAAGTCGCACTTTTCTGAGCTAACCAGTTCCATCTCAAAAGAAACTGGATGCATTGAATATTTGTCATCATGTCTCTTTGATTTGAATAAAAAAGCCATTCCTTGTTAGATTGTGCATTTGTGCTAAGTTTCAAAACATGAGTTCAAAAATTCAAATTCCTTATAATTAATTAATTATCACAATTGTGTAGCAATGGCTAGTAAATTTCATAAAAGCATACAAAAACTGTATAAGCATTAATGCTTATGAAATACAGGAATAACAGCTTTTAATAATGCAACGCCAGTTTCTATTTCTATATAGTGGAAGGATTACCTCGGAATTTATTATCTTCAGTAATTATCCCAAATGCTTCTGCAGTTTCACGAATCATGATGCCACTAATTCCAGTAAAATGGGTTAGTTTACACTCCACAACTGCATAACATAGATGGACATTGTATAATCAGTGATAACTTGCAGATGATTATATAGGAGATAGAAGTTAAAATAATTAATTATTTTATATAGACATCTCAGAAACCCAACTCTTATTCTAAATTGAAAAGATCAAGTTTTTTTTTTCTTTTAAAATTCTGAATGAAGGAACATGAAAAAGGTTATGCCAGTGGGGATTTCAGAGGCAAGAGAGGGTTCAGATTAGGGAATCTTTCTAGAACAAGAAAACCCAACAACTGTTCTGTACCCTGAACCAACTGGCAGCTTATCTTTACTATTGAACTAATTGCCATAATTTCATCACAATGATTGCCTGCAACTACTCCTACTTAAAATCATTAACTCTTTCTAAGAACACCAAAAATAGGCTTTGACAATAATAGTACAGCAGTAAAAGCAGTTTTAACACACCTTTCAATGCACAAAAAGAATTACACATTAAAACATAATTATCTTTGGGGAAAAAAATCAATAGAAAATAACTGTCCTTGTAGCCAATGTACATTGACCATGTTTTAGCAATTTGTATAGCAAGATTATCGTAGGTATTTTTAACTCATTCAAAAGTAAAAGAGTGTGCTCAAACCTAAAATAAAAGCACCATGTAGATCTGCACCAAGGAGACATTGAGCCAATTGATTTTTCCTGCAATATAAATGATCATGAATTTTTTTTCCCTCTTTGCTGGACATTCTGAAGACAAGAAACTAAAATTTATCAACTCAACAGATGATACTAAATATGTACCCAGTGGATTTAAGAAGCAACATTATGTAATCTTTCCACATTTCGTGCATTGGCTTGAAAATATCAAATCTGCAATCAGAGTAAACAACTATTAGGGGACAAAGAAACATCTTTGTAGAAAAATGTAACCAACTAGAATAAAACATGTTGTACAAAACATTATTTGTACATAGCATGAAACTAAAAAATCTTGAACAAAAGCTGAAGCTGAAATAAAAGATTCCTCACAACACTATACATTATCACAATACCAATAGGGATCAACATCAACATACTCAAGAAGTGTATTTTTAACTTACTTCTGGAACTCTTGAGGAAGATCTAATGATCCATTCTTCTTATGCCGTTTCATAGACATGTGTTTCCTAGAGCGTTTTGAATGAAGTTGCAACGCCCTAGTTTGAGAACCAGAAGAAAGCACCCGTCCTTGTACATAATTATCAAGAAGGATCCAGTTGTCAATTTTCATGTTTCTAGATCCTTGCATGTACTTATGTGCTGCATCTCCCTTCTGAAGAAGCTCGTGCAATATGCCATCAATTGAACCTCCTCTTTCAGCAGAAAACTGCAAAATATATTGCCAATAACAGTGAACAAATACATATTTCCTCCAATTTATCATTGAAATCAAAGAATAAAGAAAATTAAACTATATTGCAGTTTTCCTGATTGTTAGAAGGTTAAAATATTGATTTTTAGATCCATGAATTACTCCTTGGATCAGTGATTGTTTTAGGAGTTCAAACTTCAGAGGAGATTAATTATAATGTAAAAATTGATCATAAAATGCTTGAATTAGGCTTTTTACTATTCTTGGTCATGAGATGAAAGAAATACCTCCTCATTAGTTGTGAGCAGATTTCCATTTACAGGCACAGAAAGTTGGGCATATGCTGGACCATCTTCAATATCTGTAAACAAATATTAGTTTCATTTTGTCCATGTATATTGGAGTTGTAAATTTAATATATAATTTGCATAAAAAACCCTCAAAATTAAAAAGAAGAAAATAGAAAAGACAGAACTTATATATAAAAAAAGGTAGTACTACATTGACTGTCTAGTACCTTGCAAAGTGGTATGACCAGAGAAACTGAAATTCCCTGAAGGAGGAAATGAAAATTATCATCTAAACGTCCAACAAGATATTTAAAGATGTGTATGCAGAATTCTTAAATTAGCAATAAAAAATCAAACTTACACTCTTTTATGACAAGCAGACAGACAGGATGCAAATGAATAATATAAAAATCAAGTCATGAAGACAAAATACTTCCGAAGGTAGAGATTATGTAATTATGAACTAAAGAAAAATAGTGAAACATCCTACACTCTTTTAACTTATTTACTAGCTCTGAATAAGGAAATAAGAAAAATCTACAAAGTTGAATTACCTTTCTTGGGTGTGACTGATGATGAATGCAACAAATGTTGGGAAGGATCATTAGAAGTAGGATCTGCAGGAATAGGTGGTTTCCCATCTTCATTTATAGTCTTTTTGTTTTTCTTTTCTTTTTGGAGAACTTCAGCTTTAGCAAAAGCTATTCTTCTCTCCAAAGCCTCCAAT
>CM023950.1:40964508-40995122 GCA_013407115.1 Glycine latifolia | reverse complement strand
CCCCCTGATAAGGTAAAAACTAAAGGTGCTCCAAAGAAGAAAATGAGCAAGCACGAAAGGTCAACGAAAATGGATCCGTCTTACTTTGAGTATGTAGACGACTTACATTCCGTGCAAAATAGTTGCTCCACTCCAAAACAGTCGATTTCCTCATCTGATTTTATGATGCAGCACGGGATGGTTCCAATGTTAGATCAATTTTATCCATTTATGCAGAAGTTTATCTTGAATATCACCGCTGTGAAAGCTGATGGTAATTGTGGATATCGTGTAATTGTTGCCTTATTAGGTTATGGTGAGGAATCGTGGTCTTTGGTACGCAATCATTTGCTCAAAGAACTTGCAAGCTTTTCAGATGAATACATAGCCTTGTTTGGTGGGGTACATAGATTTGAAACCTTAAAGCGGTCCTTATTGGTTGATGGATTCTCAAAGGTAAAACATTGTTGAATGTCAGTTTCATATTCCTATACTACCATGCAAAATTAACTGTGTTTTTACAGGTTACTATGGATAAATGGATGGATATTACGGATATGGGTCATGTAATTACATCAAGATATAACGTCATAGTTGTCTCTTTCACTTCAGCAAAGTATGACGTTCTTTCCTCTAAGAGGCCAACCTCCTAGAGATCCTCAACTTCATCGGATTTTGTGCATTGTTCATGTTTTTGGTAACCACTTTGTGCAGGTATGATTTAAATTGCTTGACTTCATTTGTTATTACAGTGGGGTACGTTAAACCTAATTAATTTAAGTTTTTGTCTTGGCTGGAAACATGTATTTTTGCGAGACAACTGTCCGTTGCCATCGACGGCGTTTTTGTGGTCTACACACTGTACCAACGACGCTCAACAATGGTCTGCTTATTATATTGCTCGAATGCAAATGTATACAAAATGTATGAAATTACGCACAGAACACGTTGATTTACGAGATGATTAGACTATTTATGAATAAATAAAGCACAGGAAAAATTTCATAAATGTTTAAATATTAGATTTCATAATGTAGTCATGTGGGAGAACATCGAATGTAAGATTACATCAATCATATAGCACGAAAAATCAAAGTCGCTTGCGCTGTGCATGTCTAGGTCGTGTATACATAATCGCGTCATGTCGAACACCTCGAGCAACATGTAACAATTGTTCCGTCATAGAATAGGCATCAGTACCCTCTGTCACCATCCGTTGGCAAGCAGCCTAAAATAATCACAAAATATAGCATTAGCAACAATTACGTATATGATTACAGGTATAATAAGACGTGTACATTTCATACCACTGCATGTCGCGGGGTCTGCTCTTCCGTAGAAGTAGTCGACTCTAACCGTGGTCCTGGATCTGCACGAGCGTGATGCGTGGGCGGGCCAACTGGAACTGGTCCCGTGGTCGCCTCAGCAAGACTCTGTGCATGAGCTGCGTCATACAGTGTGGGAGTCATCACTGGATGTGATACACGGTAAAACCAGGCCATATATCCAGGTACATGTTGACCTGGATAATCAACCAAGTCCCCAGTCGCGCTCATGTGATCTGTGAAGTGCATCCATCGGTCGTCGACATCCTCCGCAGGAGGCAGCTCATACGTCGTCACATCTGGAATGCCCTGAATATAGCCAAACTGCCTCATGACCCGCTCTGGTAGATATCTGACAGTATATGGGCCCCATCTGATGGGCCTAGAGTACTGTGATATGATCTCAAACTCTCTGTGATCGCGATGGTCCTGATACGGCGCCCAGCAAACATCAGCAGTACTCAACCTATCCAAACGCGACCGATAGGTTGAGAGAGGTAACGCCTTCGCAATCTTCCACCGGTGGGCACGTGGTTGAACCTCCTGATACTCATCATTCGGAACAACATTCCCTACCATAGGAAAATGCTCATATATCCAGCACTGCATATTACAATGAATTAATCATTAACACATTAACAATAACACAAACCAACAAGTAATACACAAAATAAATAAATTATAACCAGTAATACCTATAAAAGCGTAATGTAGCCAGCCAGATGCTTCCCATGGTGCTTACATGCATAATTCAAGTTATCATACATGTGCACCAGAGCAGCCGCTCCCCAAGAGTATCTGGCAGCTTCATCGATGTTGCGAAAAGCTTCCAAGAATACCACACCTATATGTGTGGCACTCTTGTTAGCAAACAGAGTGCACCCCACCAGATGAAGCAAATAAACCCTCGCAGCTAATGTCCACTGCCTAGCTTCACACTTCTGATAATACAAGTCTCGGAGCCAGGAAAGACGGACATATGCCCCATGGCATTGGCTGGTCTTAGCATCTGCTTCTTCTAGTGTCACCTCTAACAGATCCACCAATATCGTAATGGCCTCTCCTACGTCGATAGCATCGTAGGACTGCAACGTTCCCATAACAGGGATATGCAAGATAGACGTCACGTTGTCGAGTGTCACTATGAGCTCCCCCACAGGCAAGTGGAAACTACTGGTTTTAGGGTGCCATCTCTCGACAAAAGCCGATAGCAATCCCCTGTCCCCAGTCTCGACACAACAAGAAATCAGAGGAGCTAGCCCCGATGCAGCCACTAAGCCCATGATCTCTACCGCTGGCTTCCCAAATTTAATCACTTTCCGTCCGTAGGAAGCCAACTTGAGCTCATGACGTTCCTACAATAAAGAGTATATAAGATTACATGTACATTACGAATAATAATACTTAAAATGACCTGAAAATTAACATTATGATACCTCTCCCGCCCATACTCTAAGGACAACATGATCTGCATAAGAAGATAACAGGGAAGTGTCTTCTGGCCCCCCTGGATATGAGTCTGTCTCAGCAGCAACATCATCTGTCCCAACATCCTGTGTTCGAACATCCTCTGTCGCAGGAATATCGGTATCCATATGAGGTTCCTCATGAACGGGATCCTCAGCAACAACTTGGTCTAACCTTTGCCTACGAACGGATGCCGTAGGCCTATGCCTCTGGACAGGCTCATCTTCAATAGCTCTACTACTTCCACCCACTTTCCGAGGCATTCCTCTAGTCTTAACCATGATATCTGTGCATCATTTGTAGACATGTCAGCCATGACTTCAAAGCAAACCAAGTAACAATAATAGTTAACCATTCCAAATCATACTACACAAGCAACAACAAGTATCAACTATTCCAACTTATACACAACCTTCATTTACATACATGTCACAAATGACTTCAAAGCAAACCCAACAAACAATAATACATAATCAATTCATGTCATGCGTACTTAATCATTACATGTCATGAGTGACTTCAAAGCAAACCAAGTAACAACAATAGTTAACCATTCCAAATCATACTACACAAGCAACAACAAGTGTCAACTATTCCAACTTATACACAACCTTCATTCACATACATGTCACAAATGACTTCAAAGCAAACCCAACAAACAATATTACATAATCATTACAAATCATACTACACAAGCAACAACCTTATTCATTTGTCCAAAAATAATATAAAAATCATATATATTCATTTGCTACAATAATCATTTAAAATAATATAACACATTAACACTAAGCAAAATCGAATTTCAATTTGTCCAAAACCAAAGCAAGATTAACACTCAACCATTTCAAGTCATACCACACAATTTTTATTCACAGGACCTAGTTAATTTTAATTTGGTTTGACTTAAAAACAGGTATTTGCACTGAAAAAATTTGCACTGAAAAAGCCAAATAAATTCCAATAACACACATATAGATCAGTCAATCCGTAACTATTATACGGATCCGTATGAGACTTACGGACTCATACGGATTACATAATCCGTATAAAGTTTATGGATCCGTCAATCCGTAAGCTTCATACGGATTACATAATCCGTATGAGGCTTACAGATTACTCAATCCGTAAGATTCATACGGATTAGCTGATCCATACGCATCTTACGGATTGAGTAATCCGTAAGCCTCATACGAATTATGTAATCCGTATGAAGCTTACGGATTACTCAATCCATAACCTTCATACGGATCACCTAATCCGTAGGAGGCTTACGGATTGCCGGATCCGTACGGCTCAACCTCAATCTGTTTCCATGTTTTCTGCGGATTAACGCATCCGTTTCAGCCATTGCCCACCTACAACAGCCACCACACGCCACCATCGACAACTATGAACAACTATTAACAAAGAAACCACTCACCAGGGTCACAGGCCGCAGAAACGACCACCACTAAAGGCAATGTATCCACGGAAAAGCTCCAACAAGGTGCGGCGATTCAATGGTGCGGCGGAATAACTGGAAGCACGAACGATGGTAGAGGGAAGAAGCTTCGTAGCCTTCGTTGTACAGGGAAGAAGAACCGAATTCGATGACAGCAGCAGGGAAGAAGTCGGGTGGATTGCAGCCGAAAGAAGAAGAGCGCGAGGAAGAAGAAGAAGAAATCAGTTTTAAAAAAATAGTATTATTAATTTTTTAAGTGAAGGGTATAAAGGGAAATGCACTGTTTAAAAATGGTGTATGAGAAATCTTAATGGTGTAGAAAGCTCATGCCATGAAATTAGTATCATTATTTGGATATTTTATGATAAAATAAAGTTTCTATTCCATTGTTTCAGAAGTCTCATACAACCCAAACTTTGGGAGGAGGGGCAGCAAGAGGGTGGAGAAAAAACAGTTTTGGTGAGAATAGGATGAAATAGAATCCATTATTTCGAATTTAAGGATATTACTAACTAGTACCTTATGAACAATGGTTAAGGAACATCCACTACATCCTAGTAAAGGCCTATAAATAATTAAAATTCAAGTATTAAATTATTATTGTGTTTTCGAATTTCAATATAATACATGATTTTCATTTCATTAAATATTCCTACTTTTGCTTCCTTAAAGGTGCCCCGTTAGCCTTTTAACAAATCCAAACAACAGAACTAATGACACTTCATTTCAATCCTTTCTACCAATAACAAACATAGCTTTAAGATCCTGTGATTGCACTTTAAATAGATTCAATGCCAATGCACATTTCTAAAATTTATTGCACTTCAAAAAGATTCAACGTCAATACATTCTAGATTTGACCAAAAATTAATAAATACACGTCTCTAGAATTTATTTGTATAGAGGTGTCTAATGATAGAACCTGATCAATAAAATGTTATCCTCATCCCAACGGGGCTTTCCAAGAACTTAATATTATAGGATTGATTGTTAACCCTCGTCCATTTTTTCTCACTTGAAACCAAGTAATGAGAAGAAGGCTTTTCCATTTATAAATGAAACTTCAATTATATTTTAGAATTTATAACAAATACGGAAATACCTAATAAAACCATGAAAATAAAAAGAAATAGTTAAACTAAAGTATCCTATTATAAATATTACCTCCTGACTAGACAGCCTGAGCAACAGTGTCAGTGCCATCTGATGATGGGTGACTAGTAGATAAAGCAATTTGCATCAGAGGAGGAGAATCAATATCCTCAGATATTGTTGATTTATAAGGGTCTTCTTCTGGTCTTGACTCATGTAATTCTGCAACTTTAGCCCCAATATAAGGTATGGAAAAACTTCGAGCCATGGCTGAAGGAGGAGGCATCGGCAATGGAGATGCTGCATTTGATGTAGCCAAATTATTTGGGGCATAAAGCTGTTGACCTCGGTACACCAATGGACCTGAATGACCCACCAAACCCAAAAGCTTAGAATTGGATGGGGAAATGGTTGGAGGCCTTGGAAGTTCATGAAGCTCATTTATTTTAGGTGAAGATGAAAGAGGGGGAGAAGCACTAGGAGATACTTTTGGAGATGATGATGGAGGCTGAGGAATTGAGGTCCGTAAAAGAGGTCCAGAAAACAATTGGACACTTTCTACCGAGACAGGCTTGGTTGGCCATGCATTGCTTACCAACGGACCAGAAAAGGCATGTCTTTTGATCTTTTTCGAGTAAGCGGTAATATAATCATGATTTGAGGATAAATTACCATCAATTAAAGGAGGTGGCAATCTTGAGTAGGCCGTATTGCTGTTACTTTCCTTGAGTACAGATACAGACTGTGCAGTCCTTACATCAGGACCAGAAAATCCCCCATCTCCAAAAATGTTTTCATATTTCTTTTTTTCCAGTGGGGATGAATGCCATAAATTCTTCATAGGCTCATTTAAATTTGTCTTTTTTGAAGGTACTTGATTACTTGACCTCAAATATATTGAACTCTTCGCATCAACTGGTGTAGGCAGCACATATGAATTGAACTTCCGTGATAAAGTTGGCCGCATCTGTCTCAGCTTTTCACTAGAATCACACTTATTATCAACAAAAAGTGGGGCAGATTGGCTAGCTGACCTAACCTTGAAGGAGAATGAATTCCTGCGAAGCCTATCCAAGTTTTCCTGCAAATAAAACAACATGATGAACGTGGATATTCATAAGAGTTAAATTTTTTTAGATTGGGGTCTCATTTCCAAATGCATCAAGAAGCTTCCTGTTGAGGAGGTCTTATATCAACATGTGAAATATTTCCAGTCCTAAATCCCAACAACCGAGGCTTTTGTTTTTCCTTACCTTCAAGCTTTTACAGTCAAACCTTTGGGAAATGTAAGTTTCACCAGGTTCAACTGCAGAGAAGCATGCACAAGTCAACATGCCAAAATGAGAGTAATTAGGCCAATATAAGTGCTTAATAGACAAAATTTTTAAAAAAAAACTACGTAACCCATTGCCTAGAGGCTCCTCGCTATACGAAGGTAAGGGGGAGGGATATTGTATGCACGCTTACCCTTGCATATGCAAAGAGGCTGTTTCTGGATTCGAACCCATGACCAATAAGTCACTAAGGCACAACTTTACTGCTGTGTCAGGGCTCGCCATTTTACTAGACACAAATTTAAAACAAAAATATGGATCTGATCCAAAATATTAACAACCACAACTTTAGTATACAACTTCCATAGAATTATATGCAAAGGCAAGAGATATTAAAATTCCAGGTTATCTTCTGGATGTTCTTAGTTCTTATTCCATCCTTCAACCTTTACATCCAAACTGAATTAGTTGTGCACACAAAAACAATAAATCACATCTGGAAACAAATATTATGGATGTGAATTTCCTGTGCATAAGCCCATTGACTACTCCACCTAGAAACTCTGATTCTCATCCCTATTTTGATTTTACTCATTTTTTTCTTTAGCTTGCTAGGATTTAAAACTCCATCTGTTAGGAAAGAAACTAAAGAGAGGGGAGAGAATATGGGGAGTGAATAGTAGAAGGAATAAGAAAGTCTGTTAGAGGTTTATATAGGATGTTAGGTGGATAGGAAGGCTAGTTGAACCAGGGGTTAAATAACAAATTGTAAATTATATAGGGGGAGTATCTTTTGGGGAAAATAATCTGAACTGAGCACTATGGTTAGGTGCAAAGAAGAAACCCTTGGAGGATAATACTTTCCTTGATTTTTTGGATCTCAATAACATAAACACCTCTCTTGCTTTGCCTCTCACTCTAACCTTACTACTTTGATGCATGTGCAATTAATTGCCTACTTGTATTGATGCTGGTTTGTTGGGATGTATTAGAGTATTGTACAGAGAGTAGCAGTATTCAACTGCACGCTCAGCTAAGTGTGTTAGTTAGGTTAGTTAGTAGGTTAGTTATTGACAGCTGTTGACAGCTGTCATAACTAACTGCCTAAGCTTATATATATCATGTTGTAACACAAAGCTCAGTGTCAATGATATTTTTCACTTCTCATTTTTGAAGTTTTTCTCTCTCAATGTTTTTTATTATATTCTGTTAGAATTCTGTTATGGTATCTAGAGCCCAGTAAGGTCATCAATGTTGGCACAAAACAATGTGTTCTTCACTTCTTTTTTTTTCATAATTTGATTGCGCATAAGCTTGATGAGTTGACTTTTCTGCTATGGAAATGTCAACAAGTTGAGCCAGTCATCAAATCTCATCGTCTTCAAGGATTTGTTGCCGATCCACAGATTCCTTTACGTTTTCTCTTTGAAGAAGATCGTGAAGCTGGAATTGAGAATCCTACATATGAAGCTTAGGAACAACAAGATTAGGTGCTTCTTGCATGGCTTCAATCAACGCTATCAACGTCGATCTTGTTTTGTGTGTTAGGATGCACTCATTCTTACAAAGCTTGGAAGCGAATTCATGATTACTTTCACAAGCAAACACGACCTACAGCTCGTAAATCGATGCATGAGTGCTTGTCACAGATCAAGGAACTTTCAGATGCGCTTGCTTCCCTTGGAAGCCCGATTATGCTTCAAGAGCACATTGACTCCATTCTCAAAGGTCTTCGGTCAGATTACTCCATTATTGCAATAATTGAGAGCGAGTTCACCTCTCCCAATCGAGCAGGTCGAAGCTCTTCTTGCTCATGAAGCACGTCTGAACAAATTAACCAAACAGACACTCTGATTCGCCTTCCATAACTATTCGCAAGCACATCACAAATCTTCCGCTCACAGCTTTGATGTCTACACAGTGCCAAACAAATCATTCTCGCAAACAGATCCTGAAAGTTTCCCCACTTTTCGTGGCGGATCTGGCCGTGGTGGTGGTTTCAACTGTGGCGGCGGTGGGGCTGGCCGTTTTGCTAATTTCCAGTGTCAAGTGTGCCTGAAGTTTGGACACACTGCTTCTGTTTGCCACTATCGATTTGATCAGTATTATCAACCAAACTCGACTTTGACACTTCATGATCCTATGACTCCAAAATTACTCTCAGGCTAACTGCTCAATCTCAGAATAATAACAACACCAATTATTCACAGACTAGCAACAATTCTGGCCAATCTTCTGGGAATTCTAGACCTGCTAATGTTTGGACTAACAATAACTACAAGTCTGCTAGCACCAATCATCAGTCCAACCCTAGTGCTATGTTAATCAATGCTTAACCTCAATCCAATTCCACTAATTGGATTCCTGATTCTGGTGTGTCGTTTCATGTTACTGGAGAATCACAAAACATCCAGTAAATAGAGCCTTTTGAAGGTCCTGATCAGACCTTCATAGGCAATGGACAAGGTCTGCAAATTCACTCCTCTGGTTCTTCCTACTTCACTTCTCCCTATAATTCCACTGTCTCTTTGTCTCTTAATCATCTATTACATGTGCCTAACATCACCAAAAATCTTATTTCAGTCAGCAAATTTGCTAAGGACAATTCGGTTTGCTTTAATTTTCACTCTAATTATTGTGCTGTAAAATCTCAGGTTACCAATGAAGTCTCACTTCAAGGCAATGTTGGTTCTGATGGTCTTTACAGTTTCCCCAACATTCAGTTTCAGCCTTCTTCAACTAGTGTTGCTTCCTATTGCTTGTCTAGTTCTGTCAATTCCTTTGTAAATTCATGTAATAAAAATGCAGAGTCCACTGTAAATCCATGTAATAAGTCTAGCAGTCTTTGGCATGACAGACTTGGTCATTCAAATCATCATGTTTTACAGCTTGTCTTACAACATTGTAATATACCCTGTGAGTGTATACTCTGCAAGCTAACTCTATCTGTTAACCCCTGTCAGTTAGTTAAATTATATGTAAGTTAACTCTATCTGTTATAGAGTTAGGTACAATAGATGATTAGAGATTGTTAGAGTTAGTTAGTGTCTTTGGCCAATTGTATTTTCTATTATGATATCAATAATATCAGTTTATCAACAAGGTATCTAGAGCTTTCTGATCCGTTTCATGGCTTCCGTAACCGGTGGTGATGGTGAGGAGGTTCCAGTGACCGGAACTCCAACTCCAGTCACCCCTGCACCGATGAACAAAGAAGTTCCTCCTTTGTCTCTGTCTACAAACTACAATGAATTTCTCGCAACAAATCATTGAAAAGCTCAATGATAAGATTTTTTTTGCTGTGGAAACATCAAATTGAGCCACCAATCACTGCGATTGGACTCAACAGTTTCGTCGCCACTCCTCAAATCCCTCCACTGTATCTTTCCGACGCTGATTGCGATCTGGATAGCATCAGACTTGAACGAAGGCATCAACTCCGATCTGAACTTCACCATACCTATCTTGAAAACTGATCTGTGTCAGAATTTCTCAGCAAGATCAAGAAGATTGTTGATGATATTGCCTCCGTTGGAGATGCTGCAACCTACTGTGAACAAATAAACTCCATTCTTGAAGGTCTTCCCAGGGACTTTGATTCGGTTATTGCTCTCATAGAGAGTCGTCTTCTGCATATCTCCATTGAAGAAGCTGAAGGTTTAATCCTCGCGCAAGAACTGAGACTCCAAAAAAATGTCAAATTCATCTCTGAGTAATTTTTTTTCGGCATCAGTGAATCTCACGTGTGGAAATTCTTCTCAATCCATGACCAATAATGATTCTAGCCCCAATTCTTCCTCTAATACCAATATGACATACGTGAACCAGCACTCCTCTGATTCTGGGGTTTCTGGTGGTCGTAACAATCGAGGCGGAGGTGGCTTCAACCGCGGTGGTGGTCGTAGTAGTCACTTCAATCCTAAGTATCAGGCCTCCAACAATGGAAACAATGGCAATGGTAATCGCTCTAACTGGTCTCAAAACCAGAATCAGAATTGGAACAACTCCTCTAATTCCAATCGGCACTCTCAGCTTCAAAATCAGAACTGGAACAATTCCTCTGGTTCTAATTAGAACTGACAACAGCAAAGCAATATGAACTCAGGGCAATCTCAGAATTCTGGAAATCGTCCTCCTCAAGCCATGGTAGCCAATTCTGATGCTACTTCTTCGAGCTCTTGGTTTCCAGATTCTGGAGCATCATTTCATATGACCAACAACTCTCACTTGGCTTCCACTAATGGCTTTCTATACTACATTACTTTTGTTGATGTTTTTTCTAGATTCACTTGGATTTATCTTCTTAAAAGCAAAGCTGAAACCTTCACTGTTTTTAAGAAATTTAAAGCCATGACAGAATTGCAATTCAACACCAAAATTAAAAACCTTCAAACTGATTGGGAAAGGGAATTTTGCCCATTGGCACCCTTTTTGGCTGATTGTAGTATTAATCATAGACTCATTTGCCCTAACACCATTATCAAAGAAAGAACACATAGACATGTTGTAGAACTTGGTTTCACCATATTATATCATGCCTCTTTACCCCTAAAATTTTGGGATTTTGCTTTTATCACTGCTGTTTACCTTATAAACAGAATTCCTATAGCTTCTCTGAATTTTTCAATATGCTTTCATGTGCTTTTTAAGCAACTCCCTGACTACAACTTTTTAAAGACATTTGGTTGTTCTTGTTCTCCATTACTCAGACCCTACAATAATCACAAATTAGATGTTCGGTCTCATGAGTGTCTTTTCTTAGGTTACTCTACTTCCCATAAGAGATACAAATGTCTTTCTCCTTCTGGTAGGATCTTTGCCTCTAAAGATGCTTTGTTTAATGAATCTAGATTTTCCTATGCTACCTTATTTGAGTCTCATTCTTCTCCTAGTGAACCACCTTCATCCTCAACCACTATTCAATTTTCATCCATACCAATCTTAGCCACTAACCCTCGACCTACTCAGTTACATCTTTCCCCTAACCAATCAGAATCTGGTGTTGTCCCTCTTCAGTCAGAAACTGATATGTTCCTGTGCAGTCAGCCACCAATGTTGCCTCTGATCAGTCAGTGGCTGATGCTGTTCCTATTGAGTCTTCTGATAATGCACAGACAGCTTCACCAGTAGCTGACAATGCTGTCATACCCTCTCCTCCTGTTCCTTCATCATCAAACACTAATACCACAGAACCTTCACCTTCAAACGTTCCCCCTTCTCCACCTAGACCACCCAACACTCACCCTATGCAAACCAGGTCAAAATCTGGTATTCACCTACCTAGGATTAATCCTTCACTTATTCTAACTCATTATGAACCAAAAAATGTGAAGCAGACCTTGACTGATCCGAATTGGCTTTAAACCATGCAAGTAGAATATGAAGGTTTGATGAAGAATCACACTTGGGATTTAGTGCCTCTTCCACCAAACAAGAAAGTTATTGGTTGTAAATGGGTGTTTAGGGTCAAAGAAAATGCAAATGGTTCTATCAATAAGTTTAAAGCTAGACTGGTTGAAAAAGATTTCAATCAAGTTCAAGGCTTTGATTTTTCAGAAACTTTTTCTCCAGTAGTGAAACTTGTCACTATTTGGCCTATTTTAACTCTTGCAATCACAAATCAGTGGACCCTCGCTCAGCTAGATGCAATAATGCCTTTCTTAATGGCTTGCAGAATGAGACTGTCTACATGTCTAAACCCCCTGGTTTCCAACAATCAAATTCCCCTATGGTCTGCAAACTGAATAAAGCTTCGTATGGGCTTAAACAGGCCCCAAGACAATCGTTTGAGAGGCTGCAATCTACTCTGATTCACTTTGTTTTGTGGTTAGTAAGTGTGACCCCTCTCTTTTTGTTTACAAGACTGCATCTCACACAGTTTATCTTCTATTCTATGTGGATGATATCATCCTTACTTGGCAGTTTCACTCATCTGATTCAGCACCTAACATCTAAGCTCAACTCTAAATTTTCTCTGAAACAACTTGGTCTGTTGGACTACTTTCTGGGAATTGAAGTTAAGACACTTCTTGACAAGTCATTACTCCTCACTCAGAGTAAATATATCAGAGATTTGTTGCAGAAAACTGATAGGAGATGGGGAAAGATGTTAGGATATAAGGAGGGGGATCTAAGGAAGTGTGTGTTAATATAGTGAGAATACTAAGGAGTTAGTTAGTTAGTTAGAGGGGTTTTTTGTACTATAAATAAAGGGAGAAGGATAGGAGAGAGAGGTACGTAATCAGTTTGTAGATTGAGCATTAGCTCTTTGTGAAAGGAGTAATCCTTTGTGAAGGGGAAACCCTTGGAGGAGATTTTTCTTCTATTGTTCTGTATTTCTTTCCTATTCAATTAAATTCTTCTAGTTTCTTTATTTTCTTTGCCATTCCAAAATTTTGGGTTCATAACAATTGGTCTGACCTGCCGGATTTTTGAGGAAGAGCCAGTGTTCTTGATGGAGGAAGGGCAAATTTGGGCTATGAAGGTGGAGCTGCCAGCATTCACGGGGACCAACCCAATTGGTTGGATTTCTAGGGCTGAAAAATTCTTTGAGATATAAGAAATTCATTCATTCCATAAGCTGCAATATGCATTCATGAGCATGGAGGGGACTGCGATGCATTGGTTTTACATATGGAGCCAAAAGAACCCAGATTTAGATTGGGAATCATTTTCCATAGCTTTGATCAAAAGATTCAGAGATCAATATGGTAATCCTGTCTTAGAAAGATTGAGTATCTTGAAGCAAGAACTGACTGAGATGGAAACCATTGAAGAAATGGAGACTTCCACAGTGGTCTTCAAAGAGAGGACAAACAATGAATCTGAGCTCAAGCAAATATTGCAGCAGATGGTGAAGAATCAAGAAATCAAGCAAGAACTCGATGGGTCATTGAAGCAGATGGTGAAGAATCAAGAAATCGAACAAGAACTCGATGGGTCATTGAAGAAAGTGTTTGTGAGAGAGACAGCCAATTTGCAGGGGTTGCAGCAGCATTCTTGCAAGGTTAGCATTTCAGGTTTAAAGAAAAAACTGCACAAGATATTGAAGAGTCAAGAAATCATTCTTGAAGAGAAAAAGGATCTTGTTTTCTTTGAGGAAGAGGCAGTCAACCCAGCTTCATCATGGGAACCACCAAACAGAAAATCATTTGGGGTAGATAATTCTATCTTTAAAGACCACCCGATGTCTCAAGTTGGAAACCTCCCATGGGCTCGAATTGGATCTTTGTTTCGAACTCCAACATTATACCACATACAACATTGGGGTCCAGTTGACTGCAAGGGCCTTGCATTTATGGCTGACAGCTCAACCATGGAGCCAGGGCTGAAGGAAGGTACTGAACTAGTCATGCTCCCACCACCAAAGCCACCAGACCTCAGTTTGCATGCAGGGACAGTGGGTAATTCCCAGTTAAGCTGCAAGGGGGGAAGTTGTCTTCATGCAATCAGAAAATTTCAGTGTGAAATTCTTGTTTTCAGTTTTCAACCTTGAGGACAAGGTTGTTTTTAGGAGGGGTGTATTGTTAGGATATAAGGAGGGGGATCTAAGGAAGTGTGTGTTAATATAGTGAGAATATTAAGGAGTTAGTTAGTTAGTTAGAGGGGGGTTTTGTACTATAAATAAAGGGACAAGGATAGGAGAGAGAGGTATGTAATCAGTTTGTAGATTGAACATTAGCTCTTTGTGAAAGGAGTAATCTTTTGTGAAGGGGAAACCCTTGGAGGAGATTTTTCTTCTATTGTTCTGTATTTTTTTCCTATTCAATTAAATTCTTCCAGTTTCTTTCTTTTCTTTGCCATTCCAAAATTCTATATTTTTTTCCTATTCAATTAAACCCTTGGAGGAGATTTTTCTTCTATTGTTCTAGAAGAATTACTAGTTAGTGGGTAATTGAAATAACTAATAGTTAGTTATAACTATCTATTAGTTATTTAGAAGCAGAATATAAATAAACTGTAAGGAATACAAAGGGGGTTAGCTTGTAAGCACTGTAAGGAGGTTGTGATTCCTCAAAAATCACCTTGTAACAGCTGGGAATTACTCCCAAGTTCAATAACAAGTTCTCTGTTCTTTTACAAACTGGTCTAGTGTCTATCATTGGCATCAGAGCTCCAATCTTGAGGCTGTGAGGGTGAATGGGGTTTAAAACCAGCAACAAGATGGAGGCAAGAATGGAGTTACTCGAGTGCATGGTGGAAGAGAATCGCGAGGCTATGGAGTCCAATCGGGAGGCGATCAAATCGAGCCTGAGTTCGACTGAATCCTTGCTCCAGAAGATGGTCGTGACCTGGGAGAAGCCGATGGTGGAGGAGACAATTCAGACAAAGGGGGCAAGGGGCAAGAACCGGGAAGGAGACGATGAGGGAGCGCAGCACTAGAGGAACATTGAGATGCCGGTTTTTATGGGAAAGGACCCAGTGGGCTGGGTTCGAGAATCAAAAGGTATTTTCGGCTCCAAGCAGTGAGGGAGGATGAGAAGCTGGAGGCGATTCTGATAGCCATGGATGAGGAGGCACTGGCTTGGTTCTAGTGGTGGGAGTCTTGGAGTTCGAACCAATCTTAGGAAGGATTCAAGATTGCCTTAGTGTAGAGGTTCCAGAGCACGAACTTGGGAAGCCAATTCCAAGCTTTGTTGGCATTAAAGCAGGAGGATACAGTACAGGGGTATATTGGGCTCTTTGAGAAGCATGTTGGAGCAGGGAAGGGATTAGGAGAAATTTTCTTAATGGAGGTGTTTGTGAAGGGGTTGAAAGAAGAAATTGGGACAGAGGTTAGGTTACATGAGCCCAAGACCTTGCTGGATACGATGTTAAAAGCAAGACAAGTGGAAGAGAAGAACATAATCCTGGGAAATTTACCCAGAATTGGAAAATGGGCTCCACCATTCCAAAGGCCTAGCTTTTCAGGTCAAAGAAGTGGGAAGGAATGGCAGCAGGGCAGTGGCAGGCTGTTGGAACCATTTTGGGGGACTAAAACAGGAGGGAAGCCTTTGAACAAGAAGAAAATTTTTCATAGATTATCTTCTATGGAGGTAAATGAAAAGATGAGAAAAGTGGAGTGTTTTACTTGTAATGAGAAGTACCATCCAACTCGTGTTTGTAAAAAACAAACAATTGAGATTGATGATCACGGAGGAAGAAGATGAGAGGAGGGATCAAGAAGAGGTTAAAGATGAGGAGGAGGAGGAAGTACATCAGCTCTCCTCAGATGTATGAGATTTTTCAGGGCATATTAACCAAGACAGCTGACAAAACAGGGTACACCATCCATAGAGGAAAATTGTATTACAAGAATAGGCTGGTGTTATCTAAAAACTCTGCTACAATTTCTCTGATTTAAGAGCTGCATGATTCTCCTGTGGGGGGACATTCAGGGTTCCTTAGAACTTTTAAAAGAATATCAAAGGGGATTTTTTGGCAAGGTATGAAGAAGACAATAAGGGATTATGTGGTTGCATGTGAGGTCTGCCAGAGAAATAAGGCCAGTACTTTGGCTCCAGCAGGTTTGATGCAACCATTACCTATTCCCACAAGGGTATGGTTAGATATATCCATGGATTTTATTGGAGGACTGCCAAAGGCTCAAGGTAAGGACACTATCTTGGTAGTAATTGATAGGTTGACTAAGTATGCCCAATTTTTTGCTCTTAGTCATCCATATACAGCTAAGGAGGTAGATGAATTAATCATTACTGAGGTAGTAAAGTTACATTGATTTCTAACTTCCATAATTTCTGACAGAGATAGGGTGTTCATAAGTCTATTTTGGAAGGAGTTGTTTAGAAGGACAGGAACTCAATTAAAAATGAGTACTGCCTATCATCCACAGACAGATGGGCAGACTGAGGTGGCTAACAGATGTTTAGAGGCTTATATGAGGTGTTTAACTGGCAGCAAACCAAAGCAATGACCCAATCATTTGTCTTGGGCTGAATTTTGGTTTAACACCAATTTTAATATTTCAGCCAAGATGTCTCCTTTTCAGGTTTTATATGGGCAGCAGCCACCTCTATTGATCAAGGGAGCTGATATTCCTTCTAAGCTTGAAGAAATTAATCAGCTGAGCAAGGGCAGAGATTGATTGCTGCAGCCTGCAGGATTTAAGAAGTAATCTGTTGAAAGCTCAAGATCAAATGAAAAGGTATGCTGATAAGCATAGAAGGGAGTTGGTTTTTTAGAAAGGGGATTGGGTGTTTTTGAAGCTGCAACCTTACAGAATGAAATCCTTGGCCAAGAAATCAAATGAGAAGTTGAGTCCTAGGTTTTATGTACCTTATAAGGTCATATAAAAAATTGGAGAGGTTGCTTACAAGCTGGAACTTCTAGAAGGCAGTAAAATACATCCAGTTTTTCATATTTCTTTGCTCAAGAAATCAATTAAAGCTACTTGTTCTCCCCAACCACTGCCTACAACATTGAATGAGAATTGGGAACTTCAAATGCAGCCTGAGAGGATTATGCAGCAGAGAATTTAAGAAGCTGGAAAACAGGAGATCCTTATCAAATGGAAGGATCTACCACATCATGAAGACAGTTGAGAAGTGATGGATGATATGAAAACAGCTTTTCCTCACCTGGACCTTGGGGACAAGGTCCTTCTTCAAGAGGAGGGTATTGATAGGAGATGGGGAAAGATATATTCTAGAAGAATTACTAGTTAGTGGCTAATTGAAATAACTAATAGTTAGTTATAACTAATTATTAGTTATTTAGAAGCAGAATATAAATAGACTGTAAGGAATACAGAGGGGGGTTAGCTTGTAAGCACTGTAAGGAGGTTGTGATTACTCGAAAATCACCTTGTAACAGCTGGGAATTATTCCCAGGTTCAATAACAAGTTCTCTGTTCTTTTACAAACTGGTCCAGTGTCTATCAAAAACACATATGGTAGAGGCTCAGCCTATTTCTTCTCCTATGGCTTCCAGCTGCAATCTCACTAAAACAGGCTTGGATCTCTTTTCTGGCCTTACTTTATATAGGGTCTGTAGTGGGTACTTTACAATATTTGACTATCACTAGGCCTGAGATAAGCTACTCAGTGTACAAAGTTTGCCAATTTATGGCCAACCCTTTAGATTCTCACTGGATTGCAGTGAAACGAATCCTAAGATACTTGAAAGGTACAGTGCTGCATGGTCTTCACCTTAAAATTGCTGTTTTGATGCAACCATGCACTCTTAGAGCCCTCATATGATGGTGGTCCTGCAAGCAGCAAGTTGTTGCAAGGTCTACTTCTGGTACAGCTATCTACCTTGGTCCTAATCTCATATGATGGTGGTCCTGCAAGCAGCAAGTTTTGCAAGGTCTACTACAGAGGCAGAAATATCGATGTTTAGCCCAGACTGCTGCAGATGTATCTTGGATTCAGATCCTCTTCACTGAATTGAAAGTTCCCTTCAGCACACCTATTGTCTTCTGTGATAATCAAAGTGCAGTTGCTATAGCTCATAATCCAGTCCTTCATGCACAAACCAAGAATATGGAAATTGATGTCTTCTTTGTTAGGGAAAAAGTTATGAAGAAGCCGCTAGTTGTTCATCATATCCTGCTCTTGATCAGTGGACAGATGCACTCACCAAGGCTCTCTCTCCAAACAGATTTATGTTTCTAAGAGCCAAACTCAATGTGCTTGAGACTTCCTCAAATTCTCACCCATCTTGAGTTTGAGGGGGGTATAAGGGTATTAGCAGTATTAAACTGCACTCTTGGCTAAGTGTGTTAGTTAGGTTAGCTAGCAGGTTAGTTATTGACAGCTGTCATAACTAACTGTCTAAGCCTATATATATCAAGTTGTAATATTTTTCCCTTCTCATTTCTGAAGTTTCTCTCTCTTAAAATGCCTTTTATTACATTCAGTTAGAATTCTGTTAGGATGACTGTTCAATGTTCATTTCGCAGTGTGATTGAAGTATGCAAAAGGAGGGGAAAAAGAATACAAATTCCTAGTTATAGAAGGTAGTTAGTCAGTCACCTGCATTGAGTTCTCCAATGTAGAAACATCTTGCTCGCATTCATTTTGTGCATAGTCAAAACTCAGCTCACCATCATCATTCTCATCATGACTCTCATCGTCATGATCTACATCATCATCATCTTCATCTTCATCCTCATCCTCTCCTTCAATACCAATGAAGTGGTAATCAATGTGATGCTGATCTGTTACTGATTTTACATGTGGCTCTGCTGTCTCAAGAGATTTAACTGCTTTCTTGAAGAAATACAACTGTTTTGGGGGATCAAGGAGAGCATTGACAATGGACATTAAAATTAAAAATGAATAACTCTCCCAGATCTGAAAAAGAAAGATTGAGAGTAAGCAAAACCTGAGCTGCATGGTGACGTGCTGCCTGTGTTAGAAGGCTCCACGATTGCCCTTGCTTCAGAGATTTCAAGCGGAAAACAAATAATGTAGCCTCCTCGTCATATTCATCACGAGCAATTTGCAACTGCTGCAAGGAAATACTCTCTGCTTTTCCGCTTCTAGACCTACCTCTTTCTCTATATCTTGTTAACATGGACTCATATACTTCTCTGCAGATTATACACCAAAAAAATAAGGCACAAATCACATTTGAAGACAAAAAGTATATCCAATATAATATTCCAAACCTTTTTTCATCACATTGTTGCTTCATCTCCTGCTTCAACGTGAAGAGAAAAAAAAATTAGAATAAAAAATAATAAGTGGCTCTATACAAAAAAGGATAAAGCAAGATATGGTATATTCGACAAACACACTACCATAGAGTTAGAGTTAAAAATATTAGTAAGCAAAAAAATAGGGCTTGAAGACATTAGAGATTGTTGTTGTACATGTCTCAATATTTGAATACAGCCGTTAGAGGTTGGATTAATAGAATAGAACAAACCTCAACAATTCGAAGTTCATTGAGAAGAGAGTCTGAAGGAATGGTAATTGTCTGGGTGATATGAGAGCGCTGAAATTGCAAAGGGAAAAAAATTAGAAATTCATAGAGATTGTTGAAGTTTCAGAGGAGTAGTGAGTACTGACATATTTATCAATAAGCTTCTGGAGTTGAAACTGCATTTTACCGAGCATTATGAGAACTTTGCCTGCATGAGTGCATCCAATCCAATCCAATAGGATATAGGAAGAAAGAGAAAGTTAGTTGATACATTGAGTATGGGTACGAGAGGAAAGTGTATAGTTTAGTACCGCTTTCCTCGTTGTCATGCAAGGCGGTTTTCTCAAGAAGGCAAGAGCCCAAATCTCCCAAGGACTCTGAGAATTCTGTAAGATAAGAAAGTTTCGATGATTATTATTATTATTAAAAAATGGAAAATAGGAGAGGCGGCAGACCGACCATAAGCACTGTTGGCGGTCGCAGCTGCCGCGGAAAGCAAGCTATCGTAGTAGTCTCTCATGTCCTGCATCTCCTGCAGTGGTGTGTGGCGCAACATTTCAATTTCAATTTGAAACCAAAAATTAAAATTGTAAGAGAAAATGAAAAAACCACCTCACCTGGGTAGCCTGAGCGAGCTCCTCTAGCTGGGACAAAGGCATAATGTTTCTGCGGTCACGCTCATGCTTCTCTACTGCCAGAACTCCCAACTTTCTAAGAGACCTCTTCATCTTTCGTATTACTTCTATTGGATTTCTATGGAATTGAAAATCAATTAGCGATGCGATGTATTTCCTCTCTGTCTATCTGATAATTGATTAATCAGTGTTTTGCAAATTGAGTTAATTCAGCGATGCGATACGAATTGGCAATCAAGAATAGATTGACTATTGACGGTGGGTCGGTGGGTGCGTGAGTGAGTCGCAATGTCGCATAACAAGTTTAGTTTAGTAAACATACGATACGAACCAGCTTACATGACCTCCCAAATTCCAATTGCCCATCCCATCAAGCAACTCCGCATCAAGAAACTATTTCTTAATGTCTTTCGTTGTTTCTTGACTTTTTTCTTTTCTCTAACGCGTTTCTCTTGAATAGTTTTAATTACTGTTTCCTATAATTTATTTTTAATTTAATTTAATTATCTTGTTATTTAAAGGCTAAATATCACCTTTGTCCATTATATTTTAATTTTATTTTGTTTTAGTACATTAAATTTAATATTTTATTTTAATTTTTTATGTTTTTAAATGTTCCATTTTAATATATTTTTCGATTATCCGTTAGAAATGTTTAACAGTGTCAGTCCTTACTTTTAAGAATTATTAACCACAATAAATCGTCATCTCTTCCCTCCATCTTCCGCACCATCACCTTGTTTCATCTCTTCCGATCATCATCACCATCACCGTTACCTTGTTCATGGAAGCAAATTAGCCTACCACTAAATGTATCACAACAACATTGTAAGATCAATACAAATCGTCTTGCACACAAATTGGAAAACAAAAATGTTTGAACATAGATTATAAGGAACATCTTTGCAAATCCACGTGTTTGAATGGGGGATTTAGGGATTGCGTCCGGTAGAATGAATTAGGGATTAGGGATTGTGTACTATATAATGACTTTGGGGATTTAAAGTTGAGTTCGTAACCTTCTCCGACATCTCCGCAAATCCTAGCAGCTGAACCCAAGCCTATTCCCAACGCCACAACCCAACCACCAGAAGCAACACCTAACCCTTCTACCCTTCTCTTACCCTCACTTTTCCCAAAAAGTTTTCCTGGTTATTCAGCACCGACAGACAATTACAAGCCAACAACATTAGTTTAATGTGTTCATCACCGTAACTGTAACAAATAAGGATGAAAAATAATATAAAAAAACAGAACAAAAATCTGCTTGGGTGAGCCACAATTTGGTCAGGTGCGCCCCCTACACACCAAGCCCCTCTCCTCTCTCACCGTCTACAGCTGGAAGCGATGCCACCCTTTGTTTTCTCTTATTTCCTTTTTCCTCTCGGTTACCTTCCTATCACACCTCGTTTCTCTCCGGTCAAAGATCGTCGCGGCCACGACAGCGCCTCCGCAAACATCCTTTTTCTCCACCGTGCCTTCTATTTGAGGCTCCCCTCTCGCACGCCTTGCTAGCTCCATAGGAGGCCACCCTCTAGCCGCATCTCAGTCGCTCTTGTTACAAGCATTGACGCAGCGACCGCTGTGACGGTGGAAGCAACGCCTAGGCTCCATGACCCGTTTCTCTTCCTCGCAGCATCCTCTACAATTAGGGCTAGAAAGAGAATCAGGAAGGAGGGAGACGTAATCCCCTTTCCCACCTTAGCCATCGTCAAAATAAAGATAGTGGCCTCAGCCTCACCCTTACAAGATAACTAAATTGTACCCATGTTATTAAAGAATAAAAGACTTAAGTGAACCATTTTTTTAATTAAAAAAACACAAGCCTAATTGAACCTAAAGATAATCGAAGATAAAAAATAATTAAATCCAATAATTATAAATACTTGTTTAAAAAGTAATGAAAGCAATATTTATAACTACTTATTTAATAATATTATTCTCATGTTTTTAATCAAATAATATTTTCAACAAAAATATTCAAATTTATTTTCTTAACCAAAATGTTTATAAACGACTATTATAAAATTATTTATATTTTTTAAAACTTTCCAAATGCATCCTAATAATAATAATAAAATATAGAGAAAAATTATAAACACATTCCTTCAATATATTTTCTTTAATGATTAAAAATTATTAAAATTACAAAATTAGAAGAGATAATCGATAACACAAAAAATTATTATTTTCAGTCCATTTCAATCAATAAATTTCCCAAAATATTATGAAATTATAATCTCTAAAATGAATTTAAATTAAACATATACTTTATAAGAACTACTTTTATATTCTTGTAAACATGGATTTATCTAAGGATAAAAAGGGAAATGGGTGGTGGTGGGTTGGTTTATCATGTTTGACTTTGTATTATGCTTATTATATTTGTTTTAAATTTGATACAATCGATTTAATAAAAAATGTTAAAATATAGTGTGCTTGAAAAATAAAAATTTGTAATTGATGATATGATTTTTAAAATAATTATTATAAAAGTTGTAAAATTTATCCTATAATACTCATCAATTATGATTAAATAATAATTTTTTATAATAATGAATACACAATACAATCAAAGAAAAATTATATAAAAAGTGACTGACAATAAAATAAAAAAATCTTATATATAAGAATATAGATAGTATCACCTAAATTTTTATAAAGAAATTGAGACTATAGATATCTTTAGAGGAAATAATTATGCTTAAACCCTTATACTAAAAGAAAATAATGCTTAAATCCAATAGGACAAAATCATTTATCCTTCACAGTATTTAAACTATGTTAGTAATTTAGTTTAATTATTATTTTCCGTCTATAAGAAATAAATGTCTAAATGATCAAGACCAGTAAATATTAGTTAAATTAGTTAATTTCATTAACATTGTCATAAATTTAAATTTTATTACATAAATACTCATAATTAATTGATATAAGTGGTGGTTAAATATTATATCAATTCAAGAAATATTTTTTCAACTAGCGAGAATAAGTTTTATTATTAATAGAAGGATTAAATATATTTTTAGTCTTACAATTTAGTATTTTTTTGCCATCATTGCAAATTTATTTTATAATTTTAGTCTTTATAAATAATTTTTGTTTTATTTTTCGTTTTTATTACATTTTAGATAATTTTTTTATTAATCAAATTACTATCTAAAAAATACTTTAAGGATTAAAAGTAACACAAACATAATTTGTAAGAACGAAAAACAAAAAATAATTTTGCAAGAACAAAAAATAAAAAATATAATTATAAGGATAAAAAAATATTTAAACGTATTTAAACCTTAATATAATGAGTGACGTATTATTAACAAATCTCACAATAAATAGGTATAAAAGAAATTAATAATTAATATATTTGGACATAATCATATATTTTTATAATTTTTTATGCAAAATGATTTTTATAATTACGACCCCACAAATACTACTATAGAAAATAAAATTGGTTAATTATTTGTATATTGACGTAATTACAATTTTACAATATAATATACTCACGCATAAAATTTTAAATGACCAATTGAGAATAATTTTATCAAAATCATGAATTCAAATTTCAGACTAACAAAAAATAATAAACTAACAATTAATATTTATTGATAAAAAAATTTCATTAATTCAAGTGATATTAGATTTATATTCTTTTAATAAAGTCTCATATTTAACTCTTGTAAAACTTTGTAGATGGAAAAAAATGTTTTTAGAAGATAATTCATAGTTCACATTGATATAATTGTAATTTGATAAAAAAAAATATAACGGTTCCTTCATTACAAAATAATTGTAGTTCCAAATTATTTTACACAAATAAAAATAATAAATAAAGAAAAATAATAATAATATTTTAAAATTAATCGTATATTATTATTAATTTATTTATAATTTTTTATCCATTATTAATATTATAATGGATATAAAATGTAATTAATATTATATTAATAAAATAAAATAAAAATTATTTTAAAATATTTTTTATACGATGATTATAATTATAATTATAATAGGAGAGATGAAATATATATTATTAGAAGCATGTTATTGATTTCTATTGTCAATGAATGTATAATTTGGACATCATAATGTAGGCCCAATGGTGAAAGGACCCCCGAAACTGTTTGACCGTTTACAAACGGATGCCAAACAAAGGCTTTAACTTCCTACATCAGTAGGATTTCTAATACACCCAACACATAATTGTGAAAGTCCGAAAATACCCTTTTTAAAAATTCATCAAATTTTAAAATTTTAAAATTTATAATACACTCAGTAGCAGCATTTGTTTCGTTTCTGCTTCTTCTTCCGCGCCTCTGCCGTCGTGTACTCTGGGTTGCTGTCGCGTGGTTTGGTTCTCAGTCGGGTGTCGTCGTTGGTTGTCGTGGGTGTGGTGGTTGCCGTCGCAGCTGTGCTGGTCTTCTCCGACGAGGTAAGTGACTCTGCCTCTTCCTGGTATGATTCTATGTGTCTCATACGGATTGCAAATCCGTATGACCTTTACAAATTGCTAATCCGGATTTGCCAATCCGTAAGGGTCATACGGATTGCCAATCCGTAAAGGTCATACGGATTGTCAATCCATATGGGTTATTGTTGTTTGAATTTTTTTTAATTAATTTGTTGTGTTGTGTTGTAATTCTGAAAATATTATATTTAGAACATGTTGTTAATTATATTTTTCAACCCATTGGTTAATCTTTGGTGAATTGATGACCCTATTGTTAGTTAATTGGAAAGTTGACAACTTGTTAATTATTTTGTTGAGAAACATGTTTCTTGTCATGCTTAATTGATATCAAAATTAACTTGTTGTGTGCAAAGAGTTTGTTGATGTGACAAGGGCAAACAACAGTGTTGAGAAATTGTTCATGTTCTCTGACAACTCTTTGAATAGGTTCCTAACTACATTCATTAAGACATTTAAGAACAACTCAATGCTAACAGAAAACTGATATACTACTAATAATGTTGTCCATTTACTCAATAATAGAAAGAAAAAGGACATTAAATTAAGTGAAGAGGGTGTGTGAGTGAGGCATGTAAAAGATTATGAAATTTTAAGTAGAAGTAGTAGCACCTTCAAACAAAGTTATGGTGTGAAAACTAAAAGGCATGAACAAGTATGCTTGGGATATATAGAGTGGTAATAATTATATATACTGATTACATACCTGATTGAAGTGAAGTGAAGTGAATGGAATTCATTGCAGACATGTTGTGTTTTTTGTTTCTTTGTTTCTTCTTCTCTCAGTTTCTGAGCAGAGAACAAATGATTTGGTTAGAATGAGAGTATTTATACACTATTTGAAAAAATCTAAGTTCCATATTGGTTAGAGATAATGTTAAAATAGATTATATAAATAGGGAACAACTCTCACCTTAAAAGTTAGCTTTTGAAGTTGAGTTAGGTCCAAACTCACATTATGGTATAAGAGCCTATCCTAGATCCATTAATAGACTACCTACCATATTATTCATGCACTAAGATCAAAAGTGTTGGATGTGAAGAGGTATATTGAGAAAAATCCAAGTCCCATTCGTTTTTTGGGTTGAGTTAGTTTGAAATCCACATTTCATATTATTTATGTACCAAGTCCAAAAGTGTTAAGGAAGTGTATTAGAAAAAATTCAAATCTTATCCTAGATCCATTAATGAAGCGTTATTGATATTGATGTTTATGGCTATGCTTTCAACTTGGTATGTGTTGTATTCATTAGTATGAATTGATTTGAAGTTGTAATGTAACAATTTGGTTTGAACGTCAGGTTATGGTGAAAATGAGAGGACTAGGGCGGTCTTTGGCCAGAGAAGGCAGAGTAGGTAGAGAAGCCAATGAAGAAGAACCCCCTGCACGCCGAAGACCGACAGCATCGGCACGAAGACAACGCGGAAGGACAAGTGTTGTTGATGATGTGCCTGATGAGGAAGCCATCGACGTTGGTGACATGCGTGCACCTGAGTTTGGAGGCATTGGCACTAAGGTCGAGGGATTTCTTGGTGGGCCCCATGACACTTATGTGCTTTCTCTTTATACTGATCATGTGGCTGCTAAGGTCTGGGCAGGAGAGGTATGATTGTTGTCAAAATGTAACCTCCATTTGACCATTGATTTGTGCATTTATTTGTAGTAAGCTAACTAATCAATATTACAGGAACGTCCTGAGCTGAAGTTGGCATCACATGGCAGAAAGGTCCAGAAATTTGGTAGGCCCGCACCAGAGATTGAGGGGTAGGTGGCCGGCACCGGATTAAGCCCACTGATTACCTGTTCGTTGGAGACAGGTGACAGGGGTTTAATCTCAGCCTTTGTCGAGCGATGGCATAAGGAAACCAGTAGTTTCCATTTGCCGATCGGAGAGATGACGATCACGCTTGATGACGTCGCGTCACTGCTTCATTTACCAATGATGGGTGCTTTCATGACGTACGATGTCTTGGATGTGGCGGAGGCTGTGGATTTACTTGTTGACCTGCTGGAGGTGACTGCTGAGGAGGCGGAAGCTGAGACAAGGCAATGTCATGGAGCATATGTGTGTCTTTCATGGCTGCGGGAGCTGTATGCTTTGAAGTGCCAACAGATGGAATGGACTGTGGCTGCCAGAGCATATTTGCTCCATTTGGTTGGGTGCACGATCTTCGCTAACAAGAGTGCCACACATATCGGTGTGGTACTTTTGGAGGCTTTCCAGGATCTTTATGAGTTCGGGGGATTTTGTTGGGGAGCGGCAGCCCTGCAGCACATGTATGATAACCTCAACTATGCCTGTCAACACCATAGGAAACATCTTGCTGGCTACATTAGTCTCCTTCAGGTACTTCTGTTTAAGAATATCAAATCAATTGATGCTTATTTATTATGGTTTTATTTTGCCATAACCCACTAATTTTCCTTAACTCTATTGGTGAATACAGTGCTGGATATATGCGCATTTTTCTGCAGTTGCCAGCATGATGTTAGACGAGGACTACCAAGAGAGGCTGCCACGGGCATGTCGGTGGAGGCCAGGGAAGGCATTACTCGTCTCAACCTATCGTAGGCGATTAGATAGGTTGACTACTGACGGTGTTTGCTGGACCCCGTACACTGATCATCGTCCATTCCAGGCCTTCGAAGACATTTGCCTTTTCTCAGGTCACATAAGATGGGGGCCGTATATTGTCAGGTACCAGCCAGAGAGGGTGCTACGACAGTTCGGCTTTGTACAGGGTATACCGAGCTTTGTCAGGCACCCCTCCCCCCCATCGATTGAGGAGGTTGATGCTAGGTGGCTTGCCTTCGCAGACCACCTTGTAGTGACTGGAAACACTGTTAGTTCACCAGGTCAGTGTCATCCAGACTACATGGACTGGTTCTACACCATCTCCCACCCATTCATGTCCCCTCCACAGCCGGGGAACCGCCTAGACATCCTCCCGTTGCTCCAGTACCTCCTGATGTGCCTGCGCCAGAAGAATATGAACATGATGCAGTACCTGATGATGTGCCCGATGACATGCCTCGACATGCAGTGGTAAAATTTATCTTAATTCATTTAATATAATGAAATGTTCATTGTGTTTCCCAATGTCACAAATTGTTTTTGATTCATTGTTCATGGAGTCTGTCAAAGAATTGCAGAGAGGTTGCAACACATGATTGATGGGGGGATGGTCACTGCTGGCACTGAAGCCTACGGCATTACAGATTAGTGTTTACGATTAGCGCGAGGTGTATGGCAGGACAGAGTTGTTTACGTTCGATCTACACGTCGAAGGACTTGACTTTTGACGTTCATTGTATTTGAATTGTGACATGCATAGTATTTGAGTTGTGACTTTTTTTGTATTTTTTGTATTTTGATTACAGAATGTGTAATTTCTAGTATGCTGCACCCTGACAGTCATTCTATTCTTAGTTTTGACATTCTTTGGATGGCGTATACCAACATATTAACATGATTTCAACATTATCCATCTGTCTGAGTAATTTCATAACTCAAATAAAAACATCCATCAATTGTACAATTCAGGTACTTCGTGGCACAATTAGCTGTACATACATGAAAATAGAAAACAAAGTCACATAGTATGCCAGTCTTGTGACGCCCTGTCACATCCCAAATCAACATAAGCTGCTGGCAATGTTGTCATACTGGTATACTTCTGCATTTGACTAATATAACTAGTTGGCTACTCTTTTGCTTAAGGATGACAATGTCTAGACCATAACAAAGCAATTGGTGGCATAGGACATCCGTCTCGCAATAAAACCTGTACAAATTTATGACAATTAATTTATTGTTAATGACATGCGTTATAATACTCAAAATCAAATTAAAGGGTTTTCGTAATACCTGAACAAAATGGTTTCCATACACATGACCAATACAAATGACGCGATGTACAGCAGAATCTCTAGGTGGTTGGGTTCTAAGGGGAAAAAATGTCATACTTTGTTGCTTAGAAAGACAAACAATCACAAGGTTATAACGTGATGCAATTACATAACCCATCTCAGTGATATCCATCCATTTATCCTGTGTTACCTGCAATTTAACAATGTATATGTATCATTATACACAAAATTATTGTATACATATTAAAATGAGCAATAAAACCTTTACATTTGACAGTGCGTCAACAATGAGTGACCTCTTTAACTCCTCATATCTTTGTGACCCACCAAACAAAGCAATATACTCCTCAGACCATTCTGCAAGTTCCTTTAACAAATGGTTGTGCACCACAGCCCACACGTCTTTACCATAACCAAGTAAACCCGCAATGGCACGATAGCCACAGTTACCGTCGGCCTTAACATCACATACACCAACAAGGTAATTCCTCATGCATGGCAAAAATTGATCCAGCATAGGGATGTTACCCATCGGTAGAGGTCCTGAAGATGTTGATGTAGACTTTTGTTTAGATGAGCAACTGTCATGCTGAGAATATAACGCATCCATATACTCAAAATACGATGGATCTTGCTTGGTTGATCTTTGGTGTTTGGTGATCTTTTTCTTTTGAGCCCCTTTAGTCTTCACCTTTTCAAGTGGAGGACAAATGGAATTTTTATCTGGATATGCTATTTCTTTGAGTTTAGTCTTTAAAGTTACTCTGCCACACATGTCAAGACTTCGAATCGCTTGGAAATTGCTTCCATCTCTTCAGTTATCGTCACTTCACACTCATCGACACCTTGGTCAGAGAAATGTAACCTCCGCCAAAACATGTGTACGGTACCTAGTGGTATGCTGGAAAAATTATATTTGGCTAGCTCACATGCATAAGGCAAACCACAGGTGCTTCTCAACACACATCCACAACGAGAACTATCAACGCCTGCATAATTAACTCGGTAAAACTCCGCAGCAATTAGATTTAACGCATACCTAGAAACTATGCCGACGAGTCTTTTGTACAATGTCACTTTAAACACATGTCCTACTACATGCGTGCTTGTCTCAAAAGAAGCCTTTATTTCATTGTGTTGCAAGGTGATCATGTTGTTCATCGCATCCCAAACATTACACAGATCTCCAACGCTATTATGCAGTAGGCGCTTTAAGGTCCAATGAGCTGACTCAACCCTGCAGTGAAAGGTTAACACAATATTAATTTGGAAAACATGATGTCATGGATGTCTTGCAAAGGATTTAACGCATACCTGTTTGTTGTAGTGTTTCCAAGATGCATGACTTTATTAGTCCATGCTGTGACAAATCTTTCTTTGTGGGGAATCAACCATGTGTCCTTAACATATTGGACAAATATTGGCCACAGTGCGCAAGCACATTCAAACTGCATAAGACAGTCATCATATGCATTTTCAAAGGCACAATCTACAAGGCTTCCCCACGCTTCCATGACATAGTCACATGCATTGTTTTGTCCCATAAGTGTCGACACGCCGACACGCTCCGACACGCGGTCAACATCTCCGACTCGTTGACCGTCGCCGACATGCGAATTTGACCGAGTCCGACACGGTCAAATGGCATTTTCGTAAAAAAAATTAAATTACAAACCTATTTCTCATCCTTCATGCGCAACTTGTTTTGTTTCACTTTCTCCCTTCTTGTTCTCGCCTCTGACTGCTGTTCACGCCATTCACTCCGCGACCGCCGTTCACACCGCTTGTTCTGCCGCCGTACGCGTCGCCTTCGCCGGTCTCCTTCTTAGGTCGCCTTTGTGACTCCTTTCCTCTCACCGCCGCTGTCTCGCTCTCGCACAGGTAAGTAAGTGCTCTGCTCTTTTAATTTTTTAATGGCTTAGTTTTTATTAGGTTTTTGCTTTTTAGGTTTTTTAATAATAAAAAAAAATCATTGTGCAGGAGACGTTCACTGTAGTATTTTTTTAATAGGGTGCTCTGCTATTATACTATTTATTCTAGTATGAATACTAGATAATCGTAGATAATTGTGGGGATGTCAACTTGGTTAGAATTGCATAGTACGTGTTTGCTGTGATCCCTTAAGAACTTCATCTGCTTGTGTTATTTCTTACATTGAACCCCCAATTTCTCTTATTCTAATATAT
>CM023950.1:40951929-40964408 GCA_013407115.1 Glycine latifolia | reverse complement strand
AAAACACACCCACAACGAGAAGGATTTTTTCCTTTATAATGAACTTGATCATATTCCTCAGCAATATGGTTTAACGCGTACCTGGACACCAACCCAAAAAGTCTCTTGTATAAAGTTAATTTAAAAACATGTCCTACCACATGTGTGCTTCTCTCCAAAGATGCCTTGATGTCATTATGTTGCAAGATGACCATATTGTTCATGGCATCCCAAACAGTGCATAAGTCTCCAACACTATTCTGCAATAGTCTCTTTAAGGTCCAATGGGCAGACTCCACCTTGTAATGTATGGTACACACAGATAATGATTTTCAATTACAATAAACTTAAGGAAATGTCAAATTAAGCAATGTCAAATAAGAAACTTACCTATTTGTTGTTGTATTTCCAAAATGCATAACTTGATTTGTCCATGCTGTGACAAATTTCTCTTTGTGGGGATTCAACCAAGTGTCCTTAACATAATCAACAAACGCAGGCCATGGTGCACATGCAACTTCAAATTTCATAAGATGATCATCATACTCTTTTTCAGAAGCACAATCAACAAGACTTCCCCATGCTTCCATCAGATAATCCCATGCATTCTTCTGCCTAACATAAGTTTTACATTTTGCCTTGACATTCTTGTCAATGTGAAAGCGACACAATAAATTTGTTGCCTCTGGAAAAATAGTTTTTACAGCACTCATCAATGCTGAATCTCTATCCGTAACAATCACCTTTGGGAAAAATTCAATTTTATAAAAAATGTCTCTAAACCGTTCAAGGGTCCAGACGACATTGTTTATGCGTTCAGCCTCTAAATAGGCAAATGCAGCTGAAAATGTCATGCCAGTAGGTGTAACCCCAACAATGTCTAGTAAAGTAAGTTTGTACATGTTTGTTTTATAGGTACTGTCTATCAAGAACACCAAATGATATGCATTGCACAGTTGCACTGCAGTTGGATGTGCCCAAAACAAGTCACGTACAACATTTTCGTCCTTCAATCGATGCCAATGAATATACATGTCGCGTTCAAGGAGTTTCATTAGCTATTGCATTTCAGTATTGGCTCCTCTTGTACGCATCCGGTATGCATATCTTGCATTGTATATTTGTTTCAAACTTGTTACATTATTTGCATTGTGCTCCTTCAATGTTAGAAGAATATTTTTTGGCTTCATCATCGCCCTTGTCATATCAGCAACAATGGTCTTCTCCTCCTCAGTTATTCAACCAGCATATGGATGTCCACAAAATGACTTCGCCAAAGCATGATTATGATTTCCACATATTAGCTTCACCATCCACCCTTGCCCTCCCGAGATTGGTTTGCCCCGCAGCTTAAAAGGACATTCGCATTTTCTACTGCTAGTGGTTGAAGGTATGAAACCTTTTTTCCATGATCTATACTTTCCACTCATTTCACAACCAATTAAGAGAAATGACGTTCTTCCTATTTTTCCAGTTTTGATGTCACTCCTCATTATAACCGCTACAAAATCATTCTCAAATGCAACTATACGAGCCCATTTCAATAACGCATCACGTGATTCAAACACCTACACAAATGGATAATTGATATATAATATTGTAAATTGAATCATTTAACAACTTTAACTACATTCATATTCTTTAACTACATTACAATCCACATAATTACCTCATCTATTTCAAACGCTGCAGAACAATCAATTAAACAATCATTGTCTTCAAACTCATCAGGCTCATCAGGGTCTTTACCAATGTCTTCATTCATATAAATTTCTTCATCCATTATACTCTCATACATCCACTCATCGTTCTCTATCCTAACAAAGGAACAAAAAACAGTTAACATACACAACACCATGTGGAAGGCTATAAAAACACATGTCCGTGCTAAATAATAACATTTCCTAACATTAAATTTAATACCAAAAATTACTTTGCTCATTTTCGTAATTCATATGTTATTGTTACAATGTTTTTTTAATTTTTAACTGATATGTACTCAATAAAAAAAATTTAAAAATAAAACACAAGTAAGTAACATTTTTTTTTGTTTTTTTAACCTTTACGGATTAGACAATCCGTATAAGTCATACGGATTGTCTAATCCGTATGGTTCATGCATGCACCATTAATTGACGGATTCGATAATCCGTGCAATGCTTACGGATTACCACATCCGTACGGCTAAAAAACGTAAACCTTACCTCTCCAACTACGACGAACACGCTACACAACCACTCCGACGAAGCAACGACGTGAATGACCAACCACAAAACGACCTCCGGCAATGTAGAGCTAAAATGGCCTTCAAAGCAGACAGCTCAAATGAACTTCACAGCAGCTCAAACTGACTCCAAACCATTTAATATGGACTTCATAATTTTATGTGCTTTTTCATATAGGGTATTTACATAATATTGAAAAAATCAAATGGTATAGGAGAAAAAGCAATGGTGTATGAAGAACACCCCTAATTTCATTATATTTAGTTCCTCCCAGCCCATTCTATTTCATACCAACTTTAGAAACTAGCTTGGTATGTCTTTACGCGTGCAAATGTAATAGGCGGGGCTTCTATTTTTAATTGAAGGGTATATAACCCAAAATAATATAAAAATTGCCTTATTATCTCTTATTATTAAAGCTAAGTAGTTTTGCATAGAATTTCTCTCGCCCATTTTGCATGACAACTATCACGTAATATTTTTTATAATATTCTTGCAACTACTCTTTCAATCACCTAAATGCTAGCCGAAAGTTGAAAATTTCCGAGAAACAACCAAGCATATTGTCTTTGCTTGCCATTTAACTAATAAGCCCGTGTGAATATTGAGGTTCTCAATTCTCTATAACGTCTAGCAGATAAAATATTTTCAGGAACAAGTAAATCATAATCATCTTTTGATCTCAATCACGTTAATGCTAGCCATACTATTTCTTCCAATACTAATTTTTTTATAATATCTTCATCTTTCTTCCATAAGTAGTTCTATCACTAAAATGACGAAAAACATTTCATTAATTTCAAACATTACGTCTGGAAGGATTGATTGGGGATGAAGGTTAGAGTAATTCGGTTGTGGTTAATTCCGGAGTTTAAAAATCCTGCTTAGATGAACATGGAGATGTTTTGCTTGAAGAGAAGGTACTTTTAATTAGATCCTAAATGTTTTTCAATGTCAGTTCATACGTTTATTATTATTTTTCCTTGATTTTGTAAGGTGGAAAAATTCATGAATATGTCAAAAAAGCTCTAATTAAATATTTCAAAGATGTACTCAAAGAAGGGAATACTTACATAATCTCAAATTTGTTGGTTGCTCAAAATGATTGTAAATTAAAACTACAAAGCACAAATTCAAATTGAATTTTATGAGCACAACCAAGTACAAAAAAGTTCAAGATGATCACATTCCAATAATTGTATCATATTTTAAAATATTATAATAAATAACTAAAAATACTTTTCATAATAAAACATAATAATGCAACGCATGGATACACTGATTAGTTGTTCTTAATACAATAATCCTCTTAGAAAATTTGGTTTATTTCAGACTTAAATATTTATTTGTGATTTTGGTTCCTCCTTATAGTTTATTAACTAATAATTATGATTATCAGAGATTTAAATTATTATAAATTAAATAAAAAAATTAATCATTAAAAACTTTAATAAAAAAATTATTAGTTCTAATGTAGTGTTATTATCAATGGAGCACAGAAGAGGTGTTTGCATATAAGAAGAGGAATATAATATTGTGAAAAATTAAGATTAATAATTTTTATTAAATTTTTAATAATTAATAATTTTGATTAATTTATAATTAATTTAATAACTCAATTAATTAGAATTGTTATAATTAAAATTCAAGAAGATTAAAATCATGAATTTTAGAAATTAGGAGAAACGAAATTATAATTTAAGCAAATAGATACGATGAAAAAGCTTGAAGGAAAAATAAAATCACATGAAACTAGAGCCTGAATTGATTTGGTAATCAGAACAGACGATTTATTCAACATGTTTGCTCCATGAAACGAATATTAATGGGCTAGAATAGTCCGTGATCCATTGCAACAATGATTTTACCGTTGTAACTTGTAACGAAAACAAGAATGAGAATAGAAGGGAGTGAGAGCGGAGATCCCCCAATGGCGGTAGTCGGTAGATACTTAATCCGTGTATTTAATTACAGTGTTTTTTTTTTTTTTGCCATTTGCTATTGAATTAAAAAGAAAACGTCTCTCTCAGTCTCACCGGTCACCATGACTAAATGAGACGTAAGAGTCATGACTCATGAGAAAGTGAAGCACTACTTACTAACTAACGAGTAAAGAGGCATTAATTATTAATTTGCAAAAGGAGGAAGCATTGAGATTGGGAGATGGAGCGGAAGTGGAGCAGTGAATCTGGTGGGAATGTGACGTCGTCACCATCACACGCACACTCGCAGTCGCGTAACGGGCATTCTCGTTCCTCTTCGCTCACCCTCACTGGAGGAGGAATTTCAACCGTCAAAAGGACTCAGAATGTTGCTGCCAAAGCCGCCGCTCAGCGCCTCGCCCAGGTCATGGCTTCTCAGACTGCCGTCGACGACGACGACGATGAAGACGATCTTGGATTTCGCTACACTGCTCCTCCACCTCTCTCTCTTTCCTGGAGCTCTGCTAGATCTCCATCTCCCGCGGTCCGTTTCTTTCCCTTCCTCTCCACATTTATCCTACTCAATGCATAATTTACTAACTCTCATTCTCCTTCTAACTTAATTAGTCAGCTCGGAACCTCGTTGAAGAATCAATGTATCTTCGCCCAGCTCCAACTCCAACTCCTGGTAATAGACCACCGCTAAGCCTCAGGAACCCAGCTCCTGTTCCGCCCTTAGACCCTCCCATTCATAATAATAAGCCCAAAGATAAAAGGTAATTTCTCATACCGCATTCACTAATTTTTGCCTCTTTACATTATCTGCATCTTTACTTCATATCTTCTCTTTTAACCAATAGATCCATTTTGGTGCTGTTTATCATGCATTCTTGTGTACAACTAGAACCAACCGCTAAAATACAATAACAACTCGGGACTCCATTAACGTTTATGTAACAAGTTTAATGGAAGATTTCCAGATTTTCGTTTGATACTGGACTCCTTCAACCAAAAGATTCAGGAGATCAGCGTGAGGCTTCTGCACTTCGTGATGAGGTTAATTACTTTGTTCTGCCAAATATTGTTTTCATGTTTTGAACTTTCTATGAAAGAGAATTCAATTGAACATTCTAAATTCACATGTACAAATGTCTGCTCTGCCTACAGGTTGATATGCTGCAGGAAGAGAATGAAAGTATTCTAGACAAGGTATCATGATCTACTTTGTTTTCTCCCACTTGTGAATGGACTCGCATCATTTATAAGTATTCAAGTGTTTCTAAAATGCAGCTCAGACTCGAGGAAGACAGATGCAAGGAATCAGAGGCCAGAGTTAGGGAGCTTGAAAAACAGGTGCTGGCTTTATTTATTTTTTAGTACACAGTACTTTAGTTTCCACATATTGACTATGGTCGCTTGTTCTTGGTTGATGCAACAGGAGTCCCTAATTTGTACTTGTTTACTGCACTGTTTGTGATTAATTTAATAATATTTTCTGGCAAAATATGTTTTTGACCCCTCTAAAATTTTCAAAGTTCAGTTTTAGTCCTTTTATAACTTTTTGTCCATTTTTCGTTCCTCTAATTTTGAAATGCACCACTTTTAGTATTCAAAGTAATTTAGATAACACTTTATAGAGGGGCGAGAAATGGTTTAGATAGCACTTGAGAATCAAAAGTAGTGCACTTCAAAATTAGAGGAACAAAAAACAGACAAATGAGCTTGGAAAATTTTAGAGGGACCAAAAACATATTTTATACATATTCTGCTCTTGCTTTTGATTTGAGATTCTGTCTAATGTTGAGTATAATTAGCATCATTTTTATCTGGCTAGACTTGGTATTTATGCTCCCAGTTGGCTATTATAATTTACCATGCCATGCTAGGGGTTTGGATCCCATCCCTTTATACCTCAGGTAACCAAAAAGTAAAAGAATAATCATACTTGAAAGAGTTTCTCTCTAATTAATAGAACTTTCCATTTTTTACTTTTGAAGTTTTATTACTTGACTTAGATATTTATGTTTATATATGTGTATGTGCCAATGAAATTTTTTGTCAAGTCTTCATGTGCAGTTTTTAATCTTTTATTTCTGACTTTGTAGGTTGCTTCCCTTGGACAAGGTGTATCTTTGGAAGCCAAACTCTTGAGCAGGTAAGTGAATTAAAGTTGAAACTGTTGCAAATGGGTTTTCCTTCACTTAGTAGTGTGTATGACACCCCCATATTACTAAATTGCAGAAAGGAAGCAGCATTGCGTCAAAGAGAGGTAATGTGGAGATAACTTGCACTGTAGAGCTGTATTTTATACAAAACAAACTGTGAACATTGTTAATTTATACGATTAGAGAATGGAGATATTGTTTACAAAAATAGTTGGGTGTTCCATTTCTTGCTTAATCCCCTTGTGAAAAAATGCCTTCAATACAGCTTTATATTTCACAGGCTGCGCTTAAAAATGCCAAAGACTCTAAGGATGGAGTTGATAAGGAAATCACATCTCTGCAGGCTGAAATTGAGGTTAATATGCCATTTTTTTAACATTCTCTACACAGGCTGCCATGTATGTTTAATTATTTCCTCTGAAATAGAATGCAAAAGTTGAGACCGAGACTGCAGTGAGACAGCTAAATGGAGCTGAATCTGAAGTAAAAGCTCTTCGATCAATGACTCAAAGAATGATATTAACTCAGAAAGAAATGGTATATACTTCCACAGTTGCAGGAGTAAATTGGCATTTGTTAGTTATTTAGAAAACTTGTTATATAGATTTTTTTTCTTGTCAGGAAGAAGTTGTTCTAAAGAGGTGTTGGCTTGCTCGTTATTGGGGTTTAGCTGCAAAATATGGTAAGCCACTGTCTGTTTTAACTTCTTTTTTCCTTTTTTTTAGGAGTAGCATTATTACATCTCTAAATGACATGACTAATGAGCCATTTTAATATCAATTGGCTCCATATGTCAATCACTTTTGACAGAACCTGAATGAGCTGTTTATTATAATCTTTTCACCATTTATTCATGTTAGTATTATTGTTAAACTAACAAGTGATGATTACATATTGGGCTTGCTCACATATTGTGACATATAGCTCCAAAATAAACTAAGCTACAGTAGTTGGTGATTTATCTTCCTTTTTGTTTTTCTTTTGGTGACAAGGCAAAACTCAAAAGCATCTCTTAGCAGCACTGGAATACATTACCAAGGCTTTTAAGTATCACTTTAAAAAAATTGTATGATTGAATGATTATAAAATTATACTTTGTCTGTATATCTAGTTTGAATTCAGCCGATTTGGATAAAGTTAATAGTTTCATGATTCACTTACTGCTGTTTTCTATCTAGTGTAACTTTTTCCATGGTGTATAGGCATCTGTGCAGATGTTGCAGTTTCAAAGTATGAACTTTGGTCATCCTTAGCCCCTCTTCCATTTGAGGTTGTTGTTTCTGCTGGTCAAAAGGCTAAGGAGGAATGCTGGGAAAAAGGCATGAAATACCGATCTGGACTCTACAGTTCATATTAGTTTGGCTGCATAGCAGCGCAAATCTTTGCTCTATGTTATATTTTTTTCTTATAGTGATGATTTTCATTATTCTATTGCATGGACATGTGAGTTTTCTAGAGATAATTGTTATGATTTTTAAGCAGGTGATGATGCAACAGAGAAGAGGAGCAAACTTGTTCCTGACTTAAATGATCTTACTGGAGAGGGAAATATTGAAAGTATGCTTTCAGTTGAAATGGGACTAAAGGAGCTTGCTTCTTTAAAGGTTTTCTTCAAATATTTAAAGGTTTCTTTCACGTTCCTCAGTTACAAGCAATTCAATCATCTAAGTTTTTTTTGTCATGTTCCTATGCAAGGTTGAGGATGCTATTGTGCAAGCATTAGCCCAACAGCGGCGTCCAAATTCTGCTCGACAATTAGTCTCAGGTATGTGTTCCTACTGTTTTCACTATTCTTGTTATCTTGGTTGTGTGGATTGTCAACCCAAATCATGTACTTTTATGACTCTTGTAAGAGAGATAAAAGAGAAACATACTTAAAACAACACAAACACACATGAGAAGGGATTGACTTTTATGACTCTTGCAACAGAGATAAAAGAGAAACATACTTAAAACAACACAAACACACACATGAGAAGGGATTGATTTACATCAGTGTAAGTCAAACTCAATCTTATGCCTTTTAATAACTTTACTAGATAATTTTATTTCAAAATCCACTATCAGATTGCTAAGTTCTATCAGATCATATATTGTTCATATCATCTGTAATTATTGGAGTGGATATTATTCCTTTATTTCTTGATTATCATTGATTAGGCTTAGTATATATAAGAACATTCGTGTTTATATTTAAAAATTTGAAAATAATAAGTTTTTCTTGTATTTTAACTCATATGGAGGATCCCCTTCAAGTAGGAATGAATAGTGAATTTTATCACCCCTACACAGCCAGTCTAGCATCAAGCTTAGAATATAAACACAGTCAAGCATCAATCTTCTCTCCTTCAGCATCAAGCATAGAATAAGAATTCTTGGTGAGGTGGTCCTTGTAGCCTTGGCCAGTCAACCACAATTTGCTGTTTAAAGATATTATAGTTGCTTCCATCTAATTGGTCAGTAGAGGGAGGATCATTGTCGTAGTTGGTGAAGATAGGGGGTCTCCTCCTTTAGGGTATCGTGGCATCATCACCAGCCATGATTCCGAACATGAGGTGCAAAATAACATCCACAAGATATGTCATTGGATTTAAGCAAGTGTACTCATCAGCTTAAAGCATTTGTCCTTAGATTTAAGCAATGTACTCATCAGCTTAAAGCATAATGGGAAAAGGTGGGGCCAAATTTGAAGAGAGGGTAGCAAATTGGTGATTAGAGCAACACCAATGGCAATTAGAGTCGGAAGTGGCACATCGACTATCGGACTTTGTATCAAATGGCATTAGAATGCACATGCAGGTGCGTGGAAGGATGAACAGCAGATATTCAGGGGCTTGTTAATCAGAGCACAGTGCACACTGAACAGGATGGTGGCAATGGTGGGGTGGTAGGCCACTGATAATCTGGCAAACCTCAACTGACGTAAGTGAATAGGCTGTGGGAAAATTCCAGTGGAGGCTAGGCAACTAACTGGGAGAAAGACATGGTTGACTGTAGATAATTTTCATTGGAAGACTGTGAATCCAGTAAATGTGCATAGATTTGGGTTGCCTCTCTATTTGACTGTTTTCATACACATTAAATCTGTCAGATTAAAATCCATCTTATGTACTAACAACATTTTGTACACTTTTGGCCATTGCCAGATATTAAATCACCTGGGGACCCTAAGTTTATGGAAGCATTTGGTATGTTTTCTCCCACCTATTTTTTCATTAGCTGAAATAGCTATGCATTGTCCCTTTTCTGTAAAATGCAAATGATAAGTTAAAGCTATGCTAAATATCTTCGTTTTTATGTAGAATTGAGTCCAGAGGAATCTGAGGATGTTCTTTTCAAGGAGGTATTCTGTTGTCTTATGAACTATTCATGCTCTTTATTATTATCAGCTTCTTGGAATGTCTGTATATTGCAGTATATTTCATTTTTTCTCTACGAGAAGGCATGCTTTTCTAGATTCTGGATTACATTATTCTTTGATTTTAATTTTTTGTAAGATGTATTTTATAATGATTTACCTCATCCTCCCCTCAACCTGTTCATTAATATTAATGGCTTGTATCTAGTTTGGATTTGTAACCAGTGAAGGTGACATTTACTCTCATGGTTCTCACTGTCTGACTAGAAATGTGTGCTTTGTATTACTGAAACATGCCTTCCATGTGAAATTTACTCTTCGTGGACAGGCTTGGCTGACATATTTTTGGGGAAGAGCCAAAGCTCATGGTATAGAGGAGGACATTGCCAAAGAACGTCTTCGGTTTTGGATTAGTCGGAGTGGGCATTCACCTACCTCACATGATGCCGTTGATGGTAGCGTCCAACATTTTTAATTACTTACTAGTACTCATGGATGTATCAATCAAGTATTGTGCTAATTGGTTTGAAAGAAAATGTTCAATTAAGGTGTCAACATTAACATATTTCTTGAGTCGATGCTTTGCTACTGATCACCTTTAATCATGGAAGACATAGTTGAATAACCCTTTAAAGGACGAGAGCCGTCTTTGTTATTGGAGACTTACAGGAGCGTGTTTATGTTTTGTCTGACTTGTATAAGCCACTTGTTTCAGACACAACATTACACTTCAAAAAGCACCCATGCGCTTGGAATTTATGTATTACAGTTCCCGCGTTCTGCCTAGCGGTGCATTAGGGTTACCGTTCATGTCATATACCATGTCCAAAAACATAGATAACGGTTCCTTCTCTCTGCTTTTTTCCATAGTCATTTACCTAGGGATGCTTAATTAGTTTGCATATCCGACTTTTCTCCTATTTTGCTAGTCTTCTCATAAAACACATAATAGATATGCTTTAATTTTGCCTCAATTGACAATGACTTTAAGTAGGTTTAGGGATTAATTCTTGCTGAGTATTCTTTAGAAAATTTGGATTCAGTTATTTATGTGGATTTTTTTTTTCAAATTCCAGTTGAGCAAGGACTTTCTGAGCTGAGGAAATTGGGGATTGAACATCGACTTTGGGAAGCATCCAGAAAGGAAGCTGATCAGGACTCTACTATTGCACGAAAGCTGACTTGACCTGAAATTTGTGCTTAATTTCCTTGCAAGGTTTGCTGATATATAATATGAATTGTGAATTTTATCTTCCTTCTGGAGACTGTCACCTTCCCACTGTGTTCAAACGAGGTTACTCTTACTGTTAGCTCTAGGTATAGTAACTGTTATGATGACCGTAATGAAATTTAGGAACTGATGAAGCTATCGTTCTCTTGTTTCTCCTCTTTTGATAACAAAAACAATAATCTGTCAGAATATTAATCATAGAAAATGTCACCATTAAGATGGATTCATCACACTCTAAGTTCTGCTATATGAATAATTTTATATTCTTATACAATATTTTTCTGCTAATCTTTCTAATTTTTTGTATGATAAATATTTAATTTTTTTATGTTTCCAAGCCAGATTAAATGCATTTATTCATTCATTTAGATTTAGTACCTTATATATAAAGTATTAAGAAGATTTTAAGATGCACCACAAAAAAAGTGAGAATATAATATTAATGTGAATAATTTAAATTCTTCTACATCTTCTTGTTTTTTTTTTACTTTTTATGGTAAGTATTTAATACTTTTTACTTAATATTGAGATAATATAATATGAATAAGTTAAATTCTTCTATATTTATCTACGAATTGTTGGTCTGGGTAGTATTAAATTTAGTCCCCTTAAGACTTAAGTAATATCTGGGTAAAAATAAATGCTTCTACCTCTCCCTACTAATCTTTTTAATTTGTATGCTAACTACCGGTTTTTTGGTGAAGTTTGAATGGTAAGTGTTGAATATTTTTTTATGCTTTCAGGATATTAAATACATTTTTTATTTAATATTTTTATAAAATATTGGAAAGATTTGTAGAAAGATATAGAGCTGCTGGTTTGTTACAATTTTTTTATTTTAAAAGGGCAATTATGATATAAATAGTCTAGTTATTATATTTTAGAGATTTAAGAAAAGCATAAGACATACGATGTCCTTTGTGATGAATGCAAATAAATCACACATCAGAAAGGGATCGAGAAAATTTAAATCTAGAAACGTGTCCGTTTATATGTGAAGCTTGCAACAAACGAATTTCTTATTTCAACACCTTCCATCCAAACATTGTCGGTGTCAATTTGATAGAGAAGATCAAATTGATATATTTTTTAAGAATTAAAATCAAATTAGATTTTTTTAAAAACTTTGGATATCAAATTAATTAATTTAAAATAATTTTGGGACTAAATTGATAATTAAGAATTTTTTTTACTGGGCCTTATTTTAAAGTAAATATTAATAACACTAAGAAATAAGAAAATGTTAGTAATACCTTTCTCATATATTTTTTAATACATGTTTTGAGTTGGGTTGAAATTTATTAAAATTATAAAATTTGAAAAATACTCATTTAATAAGAAGTAATATTCACAATAATTTATGATTTTTAATAAATTTCAATAATAATAATAACTAATAACTAATGTTATATTTTTCTTTACCTTAATCATGTGCATTTTTTTATGAAAAAAAAATAACAGAGACTCTTTCACTTTTGACTTTTGAATTTGTCAGTTTATATTTATACATACCCAAAAAGAAATTTTTAACCATAATAAAATTAACGAAATATATATATATATATATATATATATATATATATATATATATATATATAT
>CM023950.1:40882831-40951919 GCA_013407115.1 Glycine latifolia | reverse complement strand
TCCAAGTCCTGAATGTTTGGGTAGGATCGTTTCTGGATTGTAAACTTCAAGACTCTATGGAATTGTTGTTTGAAACTTAAACATAAAAATGGAAAAGATTAAGAAATGATGATGAATGACGTCACGATCCATAACGAAGCGATAAGTCGGAGGAGGATTCACAACAAATGAAAACTTCCTTGATAAAAATCAATTTGGTTTCACTCAAGAACCAACAAGAGGCTAAGCTCTCAATGCAAACAAAATGTTTAATTTCATTAATCAAAGTTTTCCCAAAAATAGCATTGTCCGAGTATTTATATGGTTAAGCCTCTAATGATAACCTAAAAACACAAATTTAGGCCTATTTTTGGTAACATCAAAGCCCATTACCAAAATAATAAAAATTTATATAGAAGCACTACGAGTTAACCGAAAATAATTGATTAATACGACCTGTAATTGATTAAATAAGTGTTTCAGCACTGTGTAATCGATTACATAAGATGATAATCAATTAAAACAGAGTGTTCCCTTTCACAAAGTGCTTCATAATCGATTACAGATAGCTGGTAATTGATTACAGGTGTCTGGTAATCTATTACAGGTATCTGGTAATCGATTGCAGGTATCAGAAACTATTTACAAAATGTTTAAGTAATCTATTACAGGAATTTGGTAATCTATTACAACAGACGGGACTTCTTTTGTGTTTGCACTGAGTTGGTATGCTTCTTCATGCTTGTCCAAAAGATACAAGTTAGCTTGGATGTGGTCTTGAAGGGCCTGAGTTCTAGCTCTTGTCATGGCCCCTTTAAAGCTAACCAAAGGAAGTTCTTCAACTCCTTTTTGACCTTGAGCTTGCAATGGACCTTGAAGAAATTTGGCTTTGGACCTTGTCATTGGACCCTTCAATTCATGGAGTGCTTCCAGAACTTCATGATCCTTGGATAGTCCTCTATCATCCCCTCATTCTTGAAAAGAATTTGTCTGCAGATTTGCATTCAAAACACCTACATCACAAGAAGAAAGATCAGTGACATTAAAACTAGAATTCACTCCATACTCACTTGGCAAGTCAATATTGTAGGCATTGTCATTAATCCTCTCAAGGACCTCGAAAGGTCCATCACCCCTAGGTTGGAGTTTAGATTTCCTTTGGAAAGGAAACCTATCCTTCCTTAGATGTATCCAAACCCAATTTCTGGGTTCAAATACCATGGCATTTTTTCCCTTGTTGGCGTGTCAGGCATATTGCTCCATCTTCTTCTCAATTTGATTACTTACCCTTTCATGAAGATCCCTAACAAAAGTGGCTCTAGAAAGCTCATCCTTACTCAAAACAAGAAAAATCATTAGGAAAAGGAATTAGATCAAGAGGAGATAAAGGGTTAAAGCCATAAACAACCTCAAAAGGAGAAAAAGAAGTGATAGAGTTGGTTACCCTATTATAAGCAAATTCAACATGGGGTAACCATTCTTTCCAAGTTTTCAAGTTATCTTTGATGAAACACCTTAGGAGTTGTGAGAGTGTTTTATCGACTACCTCGATTTGTCCATCGGTTTGAGGATGACACATGGTGGAGAAAAGAAGCTTGGTTCCAAGTTTTCCCCACAAAGTTTTCCAAAAATGAATCAAAAACTTGGAATCCCTATCCGATACAATGCTCCTAGGTAATCTATGAAGACACACTATGTAGGGTTTCCGGTGTCCACATGGCACTTTAATGATATAATAGTTGTAATTACATAGTAGTTATGGTAATAACTATAATGACCCTTTGACCAATCCGGGTTCGTGTGATCGGGGTGTCATACAGGGAGTGAAAATTGGAACTCGGATGAAGGGGGTGCAAATTGGAACTCGGATAAGAAGGGGGTGTAGATAGCATCTCTCCTAAACCGGGTTTGTGTGACCAGATTGTCACATAAGGGGGTGTATATTAGAACTCGGATAAGAGGGGGGTGTAGATAGCATCTCTTCTAAACCGGGTTCGTGTGACTGGGTTGTCACATAAAGGGGTGTATATTGGAACTCGGAAGAAAAGGGGGTGTGGATAGCACCTTTTCAAATCCAGGATCATGATATATGTTAGTACTGATAGGAAGACCGGGTTAGTACATGATCGGGTTATCGCCACGTAAGTGGTGTATATACATAGCATCTTAGGGGAAAAGCGCTGATGTATTGAAAGGAACTCGGACAAAGAAGGAAAGAGCGACCGGGTAGTGATCTTGGCTGAGCTCGTATATTCCTTTTCTTGGGAGATCAGGCTTGTGTCTTCCTTTTATTTGAGGTCCGGGTAGGTGATCTCGGATGTGTTCCAGGTAGTGACCTCAGATTGAGTTCAGGAGGGGCTCGTATTTTGTTAACTTGTAAAAGCTACCGAGTAGAGAAATTGGAAGAGCTCGCAACCCCTTTTTGAGTTATCGGGTTAGTGATCCCGGAAATGGTTGGGAGGAACCTTGGACTTGTGAAGTACCAAGGTAGGAGCTCGGATGAGGTCGGAATAGGTTGAATAAGGTCAAAGGAGGAAAGGACATTGGACGTACTCTATTACCAAGGACAGGTTCTTATGCAATCGATTACATAAGTGTTTGTAAGCGATTAAAACAGTCAGTACTTGCTGTTTAACTCGGACTTAACCTTGTGGTTGGAATGAGTGCACAGGAACCCGGGGTATGGTAGTGAAGTTGCACTCAATATATATATATATATCCAACCTGGCAGCATAGTAAAAATATGGAGATCTTAGTATTCTTACATAAACTAAGTAAAATATATTTAACTCACCAACCCAGTAGTTGGTGCTTTCACAAGCTGACTTTACGCACGTGATCCACATTGGTTACCAGGCTACTTAAGTGACATGTGTGGACTTGAGTGACGTATACAACGTGCGTTGACTCAGAGAGTATATAATTAATGTGAGTGTGGGTCATTTCCCCACTTAACTCATTTTCTCTCTGACCTTTCACCAAAGACATCTTATCTTCCTCCTTCCGCTTCCTCCATTAACAAACGAAGGAAAGCTTGAGTTTAGAGAAGAGAAGGCGATTTTAGGACGTCAAGCTTAGGAAAAGCTATTCGCCAGTTTGTTAACACCGTAGAAGTAAGAAACGCAGGTAAGAACCTCAAAATCTAACTGTTAGGGATTTCGGGTAGATTATGTTAGGCCTTTTGGGGGTCTGCATGTCACCTGTTGGGTGACTAATTCCTATAACCTGGGAAAGAATAGAGTTTCTTTACATGCAACGGTTGAGAACCGCTATTGATCTCTTGCATGCATGTATGTAGGGTGTGAAGCTGAGAATAGTGGTGGTCGGAACTGCGAGGCTGAGATAACCAGTGTAAAGCTTCGAACAGGTAAGCTCTCTGTTCTTGGGAGTTCTTCCCCTAGACGATGTTCCACCATACTCCGAGGGAGTGATGGTTATTGTATGTTTCGATGCATGTATTGAAACTGTGTGTTACTGCTTTGATTGAGAACATGTATATGATTTGCACTGTATAATCTGTTGTGATTGTGTGAGAATTCTCTGACCAGTAGAATGGACAAAATATGAACTTTCCTTGAAGCCAAAGTGATGTGGAATAACTCTAAGTGGTCAATTAGTATATATGAAAACCCTGAGAGAGAATGCCCATTAAGTTGGATGAACCTCTCTTGGAATAGCCATATACGTCCATGTAGAACCTGGAGGGAATGTGCCCATTAAGTTGGATGGTCTCCCTCAGGCAAGGGATACACGAGAGCATGTGCTCATTAAGTTGGATGATCTTCTCTTGTATGATTCGTGTGATTGTGTACATGTGTTATATTGATGAAAGCCGGGATAGCTAGTTTGTGTAATGCCTATTTTAATACTTGTATCATGGAAGTGAACCCGGGAAAGGAGAGGCCTTCCAGAATCCAAAGTTTACTGAGATTATTATCTCACCCCGGTTGGGGAATATATGTGTTTGCAGGTGATGAGCACAGGGAAGAAGGAAGATCTCGGGGCAAGAGGCCCAGGTAGCAAGGCAGTCCGAGGGATCCCAGACCAGAGGCTTAACCGGAACGGGTTCCACTTGGGACTTAGTTTATTTTGGGCATGCCGGCTCTGTTTTAAATATATATAGTTGTGTGTTTTGTAAACCAGCCCCCTTGTGATGTATCCCAGCCCCGTTATGTAACTCGACCCTGAGGGGTGTTTATTTCACGTGTATTCGCCATGCATAATGTACAAAATATTACTGTATATAATATTGACGTGAGATGACGTCACTCTTTCGTTGCTTCCAAATTAACTATCGTTAATTTAATTGCTGCGCTTAATGATCGCATTTGAATGTTAACAACCGGATGCATACAGGGTGTTAAACACTACTTCTTTAAAGAAAAGATCGACCACATGACAAGCATCATCTGCTTTGTGACATGGTATGAAATGTGCCATCTTGGAAAACCTATCAACAACCACAAAAATTGAATTCTTGCCTCTCTTGGACCTCACGGTTATGTTGTTGATGAGTCTACAATCCGTGCACATCCTCCATTTGTCATCTTTCTTGGGGACTAGGATGACTGGCATTGCACATGGGCTCAAGTTTTCCTTCACCCATCTCTTTTGCATCAACTCTTCAACTTGCTTTTGAATCTCCTTGATCTCTTCCGGATTACTCCTATAGGCCTCCCTATTAGGAAGTGAAGCTCCCGGAACAAGATCAATTTGATGCTCAATTCCTCTTAAAAGAGGCAAGCCATGGGGTATGTCTTGTGAAAAGACATCCTCAAACTCCTTTAAAAGTGTATCAAAACCTTGAGGCAACTCAAGGACACTAGAAGACAAGCACATATAATTGGAAATGAGTAAATACATTTGTTGTCTAGCTAGCATCACTCTTTTAACTTCCTTGGGTTTAATGAACAAACTTTCTTTTTTTTCTATTTTTTTTCACTCTTTTTGTCTCTCTTCTTTTGTTCTCTCTTTTCTCCATCTTTTTCTTTTTGGCTTGTCTTTCTCAAATGACTCTTTTCTTTTTTAATTTTCTTTTCTTTTTCTCTTTTCAATCTCATTTTTATCACACACCTCACTTGGAGACAAAGGTGAGAGTACTACCTTTTTACCTTTATGAAGGAAAGAGTATCGATGGGTGACCCCATTGTGTACCACATCTTTATCATATTGCCAAGTGTTGCGAAATCGACAAGTGTACCGTTCGTTTCAAGTAATAAAGTGAGTAAGTCAAGTATCGTCTCCACAGGGATTGAATGCAATCTTACGTAACTTAACGTCTTAGAAATTGGAAGACAAAATATAAGTTTAAGAGAGTTTGTTGATTTGTATTTAAGTAATATAATTTAAATGACAGAAATTTAACAAGAATGTAAGCGAACGTAAATTAGATTTTACTGCAGTAGTGAGAGATGATTGTAGTTAAGCACAATCCCCTATGATTCCTTCCTACTATGCTTCGATTGATTATTAACTTAAACTAATCCTAATTACTCAGCTGATGTGTTCTCTTATGATTAGCTAAACCCTAATCCCTTAGTAATTTAACCCTTTGATGAAATTAAGAACCCTAATCCCTTAGTGATTCCTTCTTAAACCAAGCATTAAGCAAACACAACCCGAAATTGCTGCAACCACACATCCCTATCCCTAGGCAATGTATAAATTGTTGTTTTACTCATTTCAGAAATTAGAATCCCAGTATCCCTATTGTGAATCCCAACCCTAAGTATCTTAACAAAATGGCCAATCCAAATTAAGAATTATGCAGTGAAGAATAGACTAAGACAAAGCAATTATGATAACTTCTTATTAAACCCAATCAAGACATAGAGGAATTCTCATAGGTTCATGGCTCAACCACAATACAAGAATTAGCCAAGCATACTCAGAGTTGATACTACTTCCATGACTAACATACCAGAGGAAAAGAAAGGTTTACACAAAATGTTGTTCTGCAATTCCTCAAGGTTTCCAATCTTCTCCCAAGGTCCTTGAATGGCTTCTTCCTTAGCAATTATGTCCAAAACCCAGTAAAAGCTCCTTCTTTTTGACCCAGAGGCTTCCTTTTATACCCCCAAAACGTCCTAGGTCTAATTCCAGTAATGGGGAACTGTTCCCCCCAATAAATCAATTCCAAATCTTTTAAATCAGGAAACCCGAGTTCGTGGCGCGACTGGCGTGGCATCCCACGCTGATCGCGTGGGATGTTCGAGCTAAATAGGCTGTTCTGAAAGTCTGACGCTAATCGCGTGGATCTCCACGCTGATCGCGTCATTCATTCGAGCTGAATGTTGGTTTCAAAGAAAGCACTTGAAGAATGGACAAACGATCAAGCTTGGTTTTGAAGCTCTCAACATGCCTTGAAGACTTGAAGAATAAATTGTAATTGATTGTAAAGGAAAAAGCATCTCTGGTGATCCAAGTGCATTGCATTCATATCATTCATTTAGATCTTCATTTTAGAGTCATAGAATTAACAAGGCTTTGATAAATTGATTAAGGATTTAAGTTGAAACAAAGGTTTTTGAAAAAATACTGTTTTTACACTATTTAATCGATTACTTAGGCATAATAATCGATTACTTTGTTCTTAGCTATTTCTGGAAAACTTATCAAGAACAATGTAACCGATTACATATCGGATTAATCGATTATTTGACCTTAGTTAACATATAAAACAGCCTTGAGAATCATTTTAATCGATTACCAATAAATTGTAATCGATTACCAAGACCAAACAGAAAACCATAGCTCACTGCCTTAATCGATTACCAATACTTGTAATCGATTACATTATACACTACTGCCTTACTGATTGTTATACAATAATTGATTACCAACATCAAGTAATCGATTACATAGTTCATTTGGATAATCCATGTTTTATGAAGCTCTCTGCCATAATCGATTACACAAAAACAGTAATCGATTACACAGTGCTTTTCAGTGCAATCTGAACTTCAAGTTTTTCTAGATCTCACTGTGATAATCGATTACGATGCGGAATAATCGATTAATTGGTTTGTTGCAAAAACCCAGAAGTCTATAGAACACATTAATTGATTACATATGATAAATAATCGATTATCAGGCGCGTTTAATCGATTACTGGCAGTTAAAAATGTTTTTTTATAAATAGAACTCATTTTGTGCTTAATAAGTAACTTGTCAATTTCGATTTCTGAGCTAACAAAAAGCACTCTAAATACTTTGTTGGGGTTTTCTGTGTTCTGGGTATTCTTGCTTACATCAAAATACATATGGGTTATTGATTGTGTCTTGAAGCAAGAAAGTTCTTGTCAAAGCTTAAGGAATGTGCATTTCTGAAGTCTTGTATTGATTCTTAAACCTGGTTCACTCATTCATATGCATTACTATTCATTGGATCATCAGGTGATATCTTTCCTTAGCTTTGAAGGTGTACTCTGTTTTTATTTGTAATTGAATTTCTATTGTAATTGAGGTTCTTGCATGTAATCTAGAGAAAGGATTTCTCTAGGGGTGTGCTGAGTGGATTCTCAGTGGTTTTGTCTCCAAGATCCTAATAGTGTTTTAGGTTTCTGAACTTTGTCTAGGGTTGATAAAGGGAGACTTTGTAATTACTTGTAAGACAGAAAATTGCAATAGTGGAACTCCATTCTAGTGTTGAATGGAAGAAAACTGGATGTAGCTTCATAGTGTTTGAAGTGAACCAGTATAAATCCTTTGAGTCTTGTGTTTAATTTCGTGCTTGCCAATTTTCCATAAATATATATTGATTGAATTATCTTGCTTATCAATTTAACTTTGAACAATTGCATACCTTGAACTGAGCTTGTGATTGAATAAGTATTTTTTGGTTTCAAAGTGATAAAGATCCTAAGAGAAAACTCTGATTTTGTCAAAAGAATTTTCAATTCACCAAGCCTAACCAATTCACCCCCCTCTTGGTTAAGTGTGAAGTGTTCCTATCTTTTACACTGAATACCTGAGTTTTGATAGAATGGCGCGACTCGCGTGGATGGACGCGCTAACCGCGTGGCTTGTTTGAGCTGAGAGTCTATGTGTTCAGCATCTGACGCTAATCGCGTGAGATCCCACGCTGATCGCGTGGTTCATTCGAGAGCACTGGCTTGCTCTTTTTTGCTTCTTTTCCTCTCTTGTTGGTTCCTAAATGAGAAAATAACTAAGAATTTAAATTAATATGCAATTAAATGATAATTCACCAATTCCTAATCTAATTTACTAAATCTTAAACAATTTATTAATTAATTAAACCTAAAAACTATTATATGCTGGAAGCATATCACCGAGGTCTACCAAGCAACACATGGTCAGCTTCCATGGGAACCATATCACAAAGAACTTCATCCACATATTTGCCAATGGAGAATGTAAGCAACACTTGCTTATCCACCACCAACTCACCATTGTCACTCAACCATTGCAATTTATAAGGTTTAGGGTGAGGGGCAGTTTTTAAACTAAGCATCTCCACTAATCTAATGCTTGCAACATTGGTGCAACTTCCTCCATCAATGATTAGAGAACAAACCTTTCACTCACCAAGCATCTAGAATGGAAAATGTTTTCTCTTTGTGTATCATCTCTATCTTTGCACAAGCTTCCCATGAGGCATCTTACCATTAAAAGATCTCCCTTTTCTGGTTTAAGAAAATAATCATCCTCACCGTCACTAGAGGTACTATGAGAACTCCTAAAGGATTCACTATCCACCTCTCCGTTTTCCAACACAATCATGGTCCTTTTGTTTGGACATTGGGATGCAATATGACCCTTACCCAAACATTTAAAACATCTAATTGAACTAGATTTATTGGAAGGGGAATGAGTAGTAGGATTAAGTAATCCTTTTGAAGACTTTCTTTCAACATGTTGGGAAGAAGAACTCTCCTTCTTGGAAGTGTCCTTATCCTTCCAAGATGAATGACCATATGAAGATTTCTTGTAGGCTTGTTTTCTCTTCAATTGTTGCTCCACTTTCATAGCCCTATGTATAAGTTCATCCATGGTGTTGCAAGTTTGAAGTTCTACAACATCTTGAATGTCCCTATTCAAGCCATTCAAAAATCTAGCCATTGTAGCCTCATTAGTCTCCTCAATGTTTGCCCTTACTAAAGAAATCTCCATCTCCTTGTAATAATCATCAACATATTTATTTCCTTGATAGAGTCTTTGTAATTTGTTATGCAAATCCCTTATATATTGAGGTGGGACAAATTTCTCCCTCATGATTCCTTTCATTATCATCCATGTGTCCGGTCTATGTCTCCTCAATCTTCTTCTTTCTATTTGCACTTGAGTCCACCAAGCCATGGCATACCCTTCAAATTCTAAGCTAGCCAACTTCATTTTATTTTCTTCACTAAAATTGTGACAATCCAAAACTTGATCGACTTTGATCTCCCAATCAAGGTAAGCCTCGGGGTCATTAGTACCTAGGAACTTAGGAAGTTTGAATTTCACATCTTCCATTTCATCCCTATTCCTCTGATGCCTATGTCTTCTACCATCTTCATAGCCATCATCACTCCCTTGAGAAGAATGAGGTGACCTATGATGTCTCATTCTCTCCATGTCCTCCATTCTTCCACTAAACTCTTGAGTACTTCGTTGTATCTCATCAAAACGTTCTCTCATCCTCCTTTCAACATTTCTTTGCAACCTATCCATTTGCTTAGCCAATGAAATCATTAGTTTAGCGGTTCTAGGTGAAGGTGGATCACTATCGTTATCGGACACCATTGCTACAAGAAAAAAGTTAGTAAAACAAAACAATAATAGACATTGCTACTCACTAAGTGTTTACACTCTTCAACACTCGTGTTTCACACTTATAAGACTTTTTCTATAAGGTTCACTGTTGTCTTTTTCCACTCTCTAACTCTTCGTCAACTCTTGAAATTTAACCAAAGATTCCAATTCAATGAATATCCGAAGTGAAAGATGAAACAAATCCAAACTCAACTTAAGATGTCAAGGAAGAAAGAAAACTCTAAGACAAAATCTTGGAAATTTAGTAGACAAGTAATAAAAGTTCAACAAGAAAAGCACAACTCAAAAGAAATGTCAAAGAAAACAATGATAAGATTTTAAAATAAAAGAAAATTTGGCTAAATCTAAACCACTGTAATTATGCAAAAAGATAGTACTATTAAGCAACAATAAATACACACTAAGAGAGAGGGCTTTTAAAATAAAATTTTGGCTGTCAATTTTTTATTTTTATTTTTTTATACTTGGATCCTCATATTTTTTGATATTTTCATTTTGACCCGAATATATTTTTTTAAATAATTGCCTTTTGGTCCTTCGTATTTTATCTTTTAGAACCAGAAACTTTTGATATTTGCACAAATATCCCAATTCTCTCTAGACAGAAATTTAGATATCAAACTCAGAAAATTTCCAGCAGTGCTATGAGTTTCATGAAGAACAACCAATATTCAAAACAACTCCGAATCAACAAAACGATAGGGGAAATGAAGGCAATTGCAAGCTAAACTCAAAAATCACACAAGAAACACACAATGAACAACAAACAAGTAAGAATCATGATTTTTCGATTTTCATTTTCTGGAAAAAAATAAAAATGAAAATGCAAATAACAGAGATAGAAATCTTTACAACATGCTTTCCAGAATCAAGCTCTGACACCACATGATGACTTCCAAGTCCTGAATGCTTGGGTAGGATCGTTTCCAGATTGCAAACTTCAAGACTCCGTGGAATTATTTTTTAAAACTTAAACATAAAAATGGAAAAGATTAAGAAATGATGATGAATGACGCCACGATCCGTAACGGAGCGATAAGTCGGAGGAGGATTCGCCACAAAGGAAAGCTTCCTTGATAATAATCAATTTGGTTTCACTCAAGAACCAACAAGAGGTTAAGCTTTCAATGCAAGCAAAATGCTTAATTTCATTAATCAAAGTTATCCCAAAAATAACATAGTCTGAGTATTTATATGGCTAAGCCTCTAATGATAACCTAAAAACGCAAGTTTAGGCCTATTTTTGGTAATATCAAAGCCCATTACCAAAATAACAAAAATTTATATAGAAGCACTACAATTTTAACCGAAAATAATCGATTAATTCAACATGTAATCAATTAAATCAAAGTGTTCCAACACTGTGTAATCGATTACATAAGATGATAATCGATTAAAACAGAGTGTTCCCTTTCACAAAGTGCTTCGTAATCGATTATAGGTAGCTGGTAATTGTAACGACCCGCCGCGTCGCTACTGTATTACTAGCTTATAACCCAAGATATAAATTCATTTTAATAAAGAGAACATTTCTTCGGTTACTTGTGAAAATGGTGATAAATTTTTCGCGAGTATATAACGACCATCATCATAGAAAAATACACGTACATAAGGTGCGCATAAACATCTCAAATATATATGTACATATACAAGACATAACTTAATTACAAGTACAAAAGATTATGTCCCAATATGTATATCAAATGTTTTACAGATAGAAAGAGAAATAGAAGTCAGGGGTATAATTAGCAAAACAAGGAGTGCATTCATTAAAAACAAGGGGTACATCTAGCAAAGTGCAACTCCTGTTTGGGATCATGTCCATTGACATCCCGACAAAACACGGTGGCTCCAAACAACCCGGTCATCTCCCAAAAGCACCTACTTCTGTCCATTTGCTCACACGAACCCGGTTCGCGATCATCATAGGCACCAAATCATAAGGTACAACAAAGCAAATGTGAGTTCATCATATTGAATAACAACAATAAATACAGCAGAAAAGGGCCACAACCCGGTCAAGAAGCACCACGGTCATCAACATATCAATACAAATATTCCAAGCATCCATCAAACACTAACATACACGTACACCCACAAACATCTCATAAATCAACTTATAATATCTAGCATGATGCATGCTCCTGACTCAATTCTCATCATGCAATGTGGTACCAACCCGGAAATAGGCCAAAATCCATGGTACAAATGATTCCTGCAATACGTCAGGGTCACTCTGTTGTGCACAGGACTCACCCCCCCATGGTGATCAGCTAAAATGGGTGTCATAAGGATCTCCCTACAGACGTGGCCCCCAGTACTTCTCGTACTATGCAGTCAATCATCCTATTTCCGACATGCAAATGTTGTATGTTACGTAGGCACCATCAATGTATGACCCGGCTAAGAACATAATAATTCTTCGCAAGGGTAACCCGTCATACACCCCCTATGTAACATACCGCCCATACAAGGGCCCAACAATGCACTAACCGTGGTCCTCGCAAGGTTTACCACCACCTGGTCCCGGCATCTCACGTCTATACATAAAATATCACCACGGCATCATCAATGTATGACCCAGAACCAGGCTCAAACTCAACCTGGCTAGGATAATGCCATACACCTCCGTGGGTATTTATGTATATCCAAATGCATAGCTCATCTCCATCCATCACATAGGCCGAGTTCAAATGCTACCAACGTAATCATATATGTCACTTACAAACACGTACAACAAGTGAACCAGTGTGAAGTACGAGGCATCCGAGTTAGCACTTAGACATACTATCTCAAGGTAAGAATCCGAACAAGGTCGGACGAAGGCGGACAAGGTCAGTCAAGGTCAGTAGAACTCGTTCAAGATCAGTAAGGGTCGGTCAAAAGGGGTAAGATTTGGACAAGGGAAGACAAGGGTAGCCAAAACGGGCAAGGTTGGAGGAACTCGGTCGAGGTCGATTGGGTTTGATAAGGATTTGCCAAAGGCGGTCAAGAGGTCCTTAGGTTTCTTATAAAGTTCTAAGGACGGGTTCTGCACTATGTAATCGATTGCATAAGCGCTGTAATCGATTACAACAAATAGCGCTTGTAAGACCCGGGTTGGTATTTCACTATCCCACACAAGGGTGTAAGGGAACCCGGTAGCTCATTTCCCAAGAGCATACAAGCTCTGTCGAGTAAGGAACTCGACAGTTCTCCAGAAAAGGGGTTTGGACTTAGCCGTTCTAAAGAGAACAGCCCATCCCGGGTAGCACGAGCTCATCCGAGTTAGCAACCCGGTAGCCCTCCCTTTGGTGAGGTAACTTGAGCACAACAGCTCTAACGTACCTCCCGGGTAAGGAACCCGATACATCTTAACAAAATGGAAACGAGTCTTAACAACTCTGAGGGAACAACCCCGGGTAGGTGACACGGTCTGCCAATAAGGGCCAAGTTACGTCCTACAGGCATGCATGCATGCATGCATGCCACGTAACCCGCTCAACTCAGCTACCCATCCCGGTAGCCTACATCAAAACACAAGGGTTAATGTCTATATGCAACACAACCAACCCATCCTGGTACTCATCACCTTCACGAACACTTCCGCAAGTGTCTTAGAAGTCTTTCAGCATCAAAATGTCAACTTCACACATGCACGGGAGTTCTTAAAACATCTACTCCCCCACAAGAACACCAAACATCAACACAAAGCAACATTCAACAGATTTAAGGCATACCACATCCTATTCATAAAAGACGTAGCTTTTCTAGGAAAAACATCACACACACCAGGGACATGCAGTTATCGTCATGGCTGGACTCCCTGGCCCCCAAACCGTGGTACCTAAAGCTATTAAGAAACACGATAAACTCCCTTTACCTAACTAAGAGTTCGTTCACGAGCTTCACGTTGTGTTTGTCCTAAGCTTCAGTTCCGACCACGAAGTTCCTCCCAACGTCAGGATTTTCGCAGCAGCTACGGTGGCTCTCGTAGGTTGGAGATAACAAAGAAGGGGTTGAGAATGAAAGGTTTCTGGGTTAAAGAGAAAACAAAGGAAACGCAAAGGTAGAAGAAGGAAGAGTAAACTCGTTGCTGTGCCAGCCTGCTGCTTATAAACTCAGCTGACACAATACGCCCACTTAATGTGCTCAGCAAGCAACCACAGCACAACAGAGTTGACTTACATCCAATACCCATCAAGCACTCATACCAAGACAAAAGCACTCAAACAGCAAGTTATAAATAAAACAATTAATCAATCAACATAACACATGTAATTTAATTAATATAATACACACATCAAGCATCCAGATTAGCAACTTATAATCCGGGTCATTACAGTAATCAATTGCAGGTGTTATGTAATTGATTACAAGTATCTGGTAATCGATTATAGATTTACAGGTATCAGAAACTATTTACAAAATGCCTAAGTAATCTATTACAGGAATCTGGTAATATATTACAATAGACAGGACTTCTTTTGTGTTTGCACTGAGTTGGTGTGCTTCTTCATGCTTGTCCAAAAGATACAAATTAGCTTGGATGTGGTCTTGAAGGGTCTGAGTTCTAGCTCTTGTCATGGGTCCTTTAAAGCTAACCAAAGGAAGTTCTTCAACTCCTTCTTAACCTTGAGCTTGCAATGGACCTTTAAGAAATTTGGCTTTGGACCTTGTCATTGGACCTTCAATTCATGGAGTGCTTCCAGAACTTCATGATCATTAGATAGTCCTCTATCAATATATATATATATATATATATATATATATATATATATATATATATATTGTGTTTGATATTTGAATTTTTTTTAGGTATATGTCGTCAATTAAGTGATGATATGTATAATTTTTTTTTATAAATGTTAATTGTTAGTCGTTAATTTTGTTAATGAGAGGTTCAAATATTAATAACTATAATTATTTAAATATGTTGGATCATCATAATAATTACGCAAAGTATTCATTAGTGATGATTAGTCTTCGTTGACAAACTTGACATCGATCTCACTAAGGGAGGGATAGATCTAGTAATGGATCAAAGGGGAGCTAAATTTTTTATACAATTATTTAAATATTTAAATTTTAATAATAATTATTTATTAGTAAAACACAAACATATTTATTATTAATTTTATGTATAAAAATATGGATAAAATCTATTGTTGGTAACATTAACTCAACACTATTTTTTATTCATTTTTCCTATCAATATTTTTTAAATTTTTATTTTCTTTTATTTTCATGTATATACACACAGGATCTCAAGAGAAGAGGGGCAAGACCCTTGTTTGTCCCCCTACATCTGTCCATGGCCTCATCCCTTTTACCCATGTTTTTTATTATTCACAATACTTTAACCTAAGATCTTATTTAAAGAGATTAAGTTCATTATCACTCGAACTAATAACTAGTTGATAATATTTTTTTTATAGTTAGTTTGACTTAATAATATAAACAATTTAATGTGTTAAAATTGTAATATTTTCATTTAATATTAATATTTAAACTATATAAATAACTTATAATTTTAAATTATTTTTTCTAAAACAATATATTCTTAGATACGAGAATAAAAAATAATAATATTTTTTCAAGTCGTTTGTTTTATCTAGACCATAAGCATTTCTTTATTGAAAATAATCACATTTGAATGAGATAGATTTAATATAAATGACAGATAGGGGTGAAAATGAGTTGATTCCTACCTAAGTCTTGTCTAACCTACTTTATATATATATATATATATATATATATATATATATATATATTTCAAATTTGGGTTAATTATTTTTCACAACTCACAAGCCTACTTTTAGGTATGAGCATGACCTTTATATAAGTCTAACTTGGCTAGTTGACCTATTTAAATTTTAAAGGCATGTTATTCCTATGCGTTGAAATATTAGAGTGTGAAATAACAACTTACATGTTTCTTATATTACCCAAAATTGTATGTGTTTCATTTTTTTTAAAACAAAGTCAAAGATTTTCATTAAAAATGATAATGCAATTTTAAACTATAATATATGGTCAAAACTTGCCTACAAACATTACACTTGACAAACTACAAAAGTCTTTTAAACCCCACAAAAAAATATAATTTATTCCTACTACACATCTATGCTCATAGGAATGATCCGGTTCGATACATCAAAATGATTCAAATCGTCAAACCACTATAATGATTTTGTAATTTCATTGAGATAATGATAATATTATATATCATATTAATAATAATATTTGATTAAAAACATTGTTGCTAAATAGATAAATCCATCAGACTTAATAAACTTTTTTTAAGGCCCATGACCTAGTCTATTTAACTAAAAGGCTTTTAAAAAAACTCGAGTCTAACCTTTATAGGCCTCAAATGAGTTGTCTGACCAACTTCCACTTCTAGTAGCAAAGTTCTTCCTCCAACTATTTATCATAACTGCATATCTAACACTCAAATTTGAGACCTTTTGTTAAGGAGAAACGATCTCACATTGATTAATCTACATGTCAGGTGGTAAGTAATGGAGTTGTTTAGGTGAGGTAATATTTTTCTATAATTAAGATTTGTTTATAAAAGTAACTATATCTTGAGATTAGGTTGATTAACTATCCTTTTGCATCTTTTTAATGCTAAAATAAGTATTAGGACTTGTTCATGCCAAGTTGATGGAACCTTCTTATAATAATGTTTCTCACATAATAATGTTTCTCACAGTATGGTAGTGAGATATACTTATAAAGACATTTTGACGCCTAAGTTAGAAGCATGGAGGTGAGAAATAGATAATCAAGTTAGGGTTAAGTTTGTTACCTAGAATCTTATGACTCATTTTATAATGAAAAAATTAATTTCATAAGCTTAATTTTCCTAATTAAATATTATTTTATATTATGTGATAATTTCGTGATGGATGTTATCTTAATCTTTTTTCTGATAATTAGTAAATATAGATATTTTCTCATTTTTAATTTATTTCAATGAGTTTCTTATAGTAGAATAAGAAATCTACTCGACTGTTTCTTAATGGTAAAATGAACTAATTTCAATTTAAAGAAATGTCCTTAAAGACGACTTAAAAGGATTTTAAATAAAATTTTATTACTAATATAATTATATTTTTTACATTAATAGTGTTAAAAAATAATTCTTATTTATGCTTTTAATATGATTTCGTAAAAATATACCCAGGAGGAGCAGGGAGTAAGAAGAAAAGTACTAACAGCTAACAAGGATTTGAAAGTGGTGTTCCTGACATTTGTTTGTTTAAAATCAGCGGTGGCAGAATAATTAATAAATAAAGAAATGGCATGAACAGAGGATTAAATTGAATATATTATGAGACGAGGCAGGGCAATGACAATAAATAATAATAAAAAACCCTTATTAGGGGGTTAGGGTCAATGAACTTTTATTTGGTAGTTAAGGGTCAATAAGCTGTTTAGTGTAGATTGTAGAATATAGCCAGTTAAAAAATTGAGGATACAGTTACAAATAATCGCAAAGCAAAAGCCCTCCCTCCCCTCTCTTCCATTTCTGTGCCTCTTCTCTCTAGTTAAGACCCTCTCTCCTAAACGGCGTAACGGAAGGAGTCACGTGACGTGCCGAATAGAAAAGAGAAGAAGGAAAAGGTTGATGGCTTTAGAGCATGAGGGTCAGAATAGGAACACAAACTGCGTGGATGGTGGAGATGAGGGAGGGAAAGCGCCGAGACTGCCTCGGTGGACAAGACAAGAAATTCTGGTTCTGATACAGGGAAAGAGAGACGCTGAGAACAAGTTCAGGAGGGGCCGAACTGCGGGTCTTCCATTCGGATCGGGTCAGGTGGAGCCGAAATGGGCATCGGTATCTTCCTACTGCAGAAAGCATGGAGTGAACAGAGGTCCGGTTCAATGCCGGAAAAGGTGGAGCAATTTGGCCGGAGACTACAAGAAGATCAAGGAATGGGAATCTCAGATAAGGGAGGAGACGGAGTCTTTTTGGGTAATGAGAAACGATTTAAGGAGAGAGAAGAAATTGCCCGGATTTTTCGATAAGGAGATATATGATATTCTTGATTCGCCAACGGCCTTGGCTCTCGCTCTTTCATCCTCATCGCCTCCTCCATCAACCACAACCAAAACAACAACACTCCCTGCTGAGGAACCTCTGCCTCATCTCTATGATAGTAATCGGAGCGCGCCCGGTGACGGTGAGGATGGCTTGTTCTCAGATTTTGAACAAGATGAAGTCGCTGCCAGTTCGAAGAAGAACAAGGACCTTCCTACTCCCATTCCTATCTCAGGTTCATATTTCATTCCTAATGCTCTCTGTCTCTTTTAAACTTTGAACACACACTGTCTTGACCTTTTCCTTTATGTTTTCTTCTTATTGATTTACAGAGAAGCAATACCAACCACTCCTCCGTCGATGCCAAGCTGAAGGTAATGCTTAATATAGTGCACATTCCCTCATTACTCTACTTTTACTTTAGTCTAGGAAGCAATATCAAATTCATGACCATCTTGATCGACTAGTATAATTTCGAGGACTAAATTGGTGATTCGCTTAAACATTAACTTGTAAGTAAAAAAACTTAAGTATTTTAATAAAAATAAGAAAAACTGGTTTTCGTTACATTTTATTCAAATTCTTTTATAGTGTTCAGTTGCTAATTTATATAAATTAATGATATGCTACACCTCTATTACATTTTGGTTAGGTATTGAATAGAATTTTGAAGTGAGGGACTTCACTTGAACAATTAAAATTATGAGGACTAAATGTGACTAATTAAAATTAGGGGACCAAAACCACTAGATTAAAGTATGAGACCTAAAAGTACAATTTAGTCATTTTCAAATGAGAATATCCATTTGGAAAATTTGCTGAGTTCATAATGTGTGCCATCCATAATTGATTAAAAATCACTTGTATTGTCTTAAGATTCAAGACTCGAATGATATAGTATGTATTTGGTTTTCAGTTACCACCCATTTGAAAGCACTTTAAACTGAATATACAAGTCTAGTGTCATTGGACTCAATGGTCTGTTTGAAGCTTTCTAACGGAAAACCAAACATAACAATAGTTAGCAATAACATTTAGTTGTAGAATTATGTTTAATTAAACTTTGATCTTGTTTGGAGAAATATCACCTCCAGTCCTATATATAAAAGAAACAAATACTTAACTTGTTGAGACCAATAAAAGTGGTTAAATTAGTTAGTTTTAATTAATATTTTCATAAATTTAAATTTTATTCTAAAATTATCCATACAATTAATTGGTTTAATATTATGACACTGCTCATAATCCAAGGAACAATTTTTTCAACCAATAGGTATGAGTTGTATTGTTAATAGCTCCATAAATGCATCCACTTTCATGGAAAATGAGTGATATCTTATTAATAGACTTTATAATAAATTAAGGGTATAAAAGAAAATACAGACAAAAAATACTAACATTTGTTTTTTATATTAAACTTTTTCAATAAGTTAAAATTAACTTATGCACTTTAACTATTATAGAAGTTCTCTTGTTTAACTTTTAAAAAATTGAGGTAGATAAGTTGATTTTAGCTTATAGAACTTCATAATTCATTTTGATTTATATCCTTTTATCTTATAAGTACTTATTGAAAAGTTTTTCTGAACATAGCCTCCATATTTGATCTGATTATGCTTCTATCTGCCGTTCTTGACATAACTTCTATTTGTTTGTTTTAGTTAGTTAAAGTGCACTTAATAACAAGATGGCTAGCCCAAAAATATGGAAGCTACTTCAGTGACCTTTACTTTATTTCCAGAATATGGTGAAATGGAGCTTTTGGACCTTGAATTAGCTAAAATCCATCTGTCGCAGCTTGCTCACCTTGTTCAATATCTATAACAATGCTTTTGTTGCTATTGCTGCTTCTGATTTCTGCCATGAGAATAGAGTTGATTGTTTGCTCTTTCATCAGTTTCCTGTTAATGCATATGATATCTCAATAATGCCAAGATATAATGATTTTCTTGGCTAAATTTCATTTACTAGAGTTCACCTTGTAACAGTGTCTATGGGAATTGGTAGGACTGAATCATCCAACGTTTGATTACTTAAAATGATCTGGAAATTGTTTGTAAGCTCGTTTATAAATTATGCATCTGTACACTATGAATTAGATCAAAATTCCTTACATATAAGTAAATGATGCCAACCTCTATAATGACATAAGTAATGCTACTTATAAATCCTCACAATCTCTCACTCCTCCGCAAGTCATTGGATATTAAATTCAGCCATAACTTTACTCTTTTTTTCGGAATGGTCCAAATTCTGTACATACCTCACATGGTGTGAGTAGTTCTTTAATGTTTCAAAAGCATGTTATTCATTATTGGCAAATTCCTAGATAAATCATTCTCAGAGCTCCATGTAATAGCTTAGGATTCTGTGATAACTGCCTCTCAGCCAGAAGCACTGATTATTCGATTTTAAACTTTTTAGCTTCTCATAAATAGACTTAAAAGCAAAGTGCAGGTATTTTAACAATGATAATATTGAGGATGCAACTGATGCTTGATTATACATTTAACATGTTTAAACATTCTTTTTATTCTACAGATGTGACTAATGAGAAACAGTCCACTTCAAATCCAGAAATGGGTTCTACTTCTCAAGGAGAGCGGAAAAGGAAGCGGTTAGCAACTGACGGAGAGGAGGAAATTTTGCAATATAAATTAATTGATGTCTTAGAAAGAAATGGCAAGATGCTAAGTGCTCAACTTGAAGCGCAGAATATAAATTTCCAGTTGGATCGTGAGCAGCGGAAGGACCATGCAAGTAATTTGGTTGCTGTGCTTGATAAGCTTGCAGATGCTCTAGGGAGAATCGCTGATAAATTATAGGGCAAGAGCAATCAAAATACAGTGTACATAACAGTTGAAGTCCTGTAGATAATAGTGGTTTCTGTTATCTCCTAGAAAATGATTGCCACACTTATTCCCCGTTTGTTTTTCTTTCTGGATATGCCATATTTTTGTGGTTTATTACTGCCATTTTAGGATTATATACACACCTTTGGATTACTGCTCTTTCTCTCTTACTGTTATATTAATATACATGAGGTCATACGAATCTTTCTCTGGGAAGTAAAGCTGGTTGTATGGACGACATTCATGTTATGATGCGTCTTACCCAATTCGGTCATGAAAAAAAATTGGGCTTAAATTACAATTTGGTTCCTATAAATATCCTATTTTTGGTTTTAGTCCTTTAAAGATTTTTTTTGTCCTTGTCATTTTTTGTTTGTTTAAGTCTTAATTGTCTAGTAATAATTTTAACTAGTGAGTTGACAACTCATTACTTGTTATATTATTAAGGAATTTAATGCGATAATAACATGTATTTTTTTTTTAGTAAATTGCTTTTTTAAGTATTTGTCAACCGGTCTTATCTTATCAACCAAAAGATATGGGATTGAAAATATAAGGGCCTATTTGCTTTTATCATTTTCTGTTTTTATTTCAATAAAAATAGAAAATATATTTGGTTAGATGTTTTCATTTTTAGTTTTAGAAAACAAATCCAATATTTTGGAAAATTCCGAAAACGAAAAAATGCCAGTTTCTGCTTTTCCACTAATTGTGCAATGGTATTTGTGATATTTTTAAGACCTTCTTTTCATTTGCAACAGACTATCTCTCACTTCGAAGCTAGTAACCATCCATTTCAATAAGGTGATTGTGTACTCAAAACTTGCCTTCTCTCCCAATGGGTGTTGTACAAAGAATGCCATTGAATAAATTTTCGAATTAATAAATGGAAAAAATTTTATTGAAGAAAATCAGAAACTGAAAATAAAAATGAAAAAAAACATATTTTCTAAATGATGAGAACTTGAAAATGAAAATAATTTTCACAAAATAAAAATAAGAAATGAAAATAGAAAATATTTTCTCAAATCAAACACACCTACTTAAAAAATTTGCATAAAATTATCTCCCTGACTAATGAAGTGACAAGTCATTTGATTGCCAAGATTGTTATGATATGCCATGGGTTAACATTGTTACTTGAGAGCAAGAATTACAACTAAAAGAATTACATGACTAAAACAAAAACAAAAACTTTAAAGAACAAAAATAAAAAATAAGATATTTTAAGGCTACCAAATTATTATTCAAGCAAAAGAACTATTCAATTTAATTTAAGTTGTGAAAAGTGAAATCACCAAATGATTCTTCTTTGAAATTATAAATGTAAAATATTATCTTTTTATTCTTTTGGATAGAAAAAGTAAACTGTCTGGTATTTATAATTTTGAAGAGTTAAATAATTTTTTTTACGGATCAAAGTGTATCTAATATTATTTTTTTTTTACCAATTTTGACATTTATCCTAAATTTATAAATTGAACCAAAATTGTTTAAGTGTCATAAATTATTTAAATAATTTATAATCAAATTAGGCGTATAAATTTGTTAACCATTTAGATTATGAAATTATTATTAATGATTAATAAAGATGTATTTTATTTTTATAAGAATTAAATTAATGCAAATTTTTTTTATAAAGATAAAATTAATATTTTTCAAATTTTATAAAAGCTACAAATATTTATTATTAAATATGGTTAACTAATTTTTTTAATTAATGTGAATCAATTTTTTGTTTCTTCTTTTATATTTGAGACGGGAGGAAAGAATAACGAGAGTTGAATTATTATCTATCCGAATAATATAATACTAATAAAGAAATAAATTATTCCATAACTATTAAAAAAAATCTAGTTTAATTGATTAAAAAATGATTGCTTTGACTTACCCTTTACTTTGTAGAGAAAATAAATCTCGTAACTTGCAGATATTTTCATTTTCCAGCAAAAACGTTTACTCTAAACTAAAATATCTGGACATAATAGTAGAAGTGCATTATGACCACGAGTCCAATTTGAAGACAAGTTATTATTAAAACTGAAAGACAAAATAAAATGCAATCTTAAAATCAGAAGATGGCTTTGCGAGGATTGAGTGCGGTGGCGGTGATGGCGTCAATACGCACTCCCAGTCCTCGATCAAGAGTAGACAGCGGCACATCAAGAATTCCTTCTTCCGGATGCAGAATCTCGGTACGGTGTAACGCTGTCGGAGAAAAGCGACAAGGGTCCTTGGAGGAAACCGTTGTTTATGAGGGTATTTACGGCCCCTGGACCATTGACGACTCCGATGTTCGAGAGGTGTTGTTTATAATTTCAATTTAATCTCCGAGGTGGTACGGTGTGTGTTAGTTAATTATGGTATGGTATGGTAATATGGTATGGTATGGCGGCAAAAGAATCCAAATGGTATATTTTTAATAAAAAATTACGAATTTGGTATAATTTTGAAATATATTACTAATCTGGTGTTGGGGTCACGCCCAAAATTAGGCAGAAGCAGTCACGCCCAAATGCAGGCGGAACCAGTCACGCCCAAATTTGGGCGTGTTCCACCAGATGACGACACGTGGCATGCACAGATCGAACAAAAATTTCAGACGGTCATAACTTTTGACTGGAATGTCCGATTGAGGCATATGATATGTCAAAACGATCGTAATTCTGAGGAGAAGCCCTTGGCAAGTCCCCGGGGGAACTTGCCCAAATTTTTTTTCCAAAAGAGGCCTCTAAGTGCCTCAAAATTACGATTTAATCTTCAAACCTCCAAAAAATTTCTTGTTTTCTAATTTTTTATTCATTCAATTAGTGAATTGCATGCTATTTTTTATTTTTTTAGTTACTTCTCTTAATTTCGAGCGTTTTGATATAAAATACGCCTCCATCGGATATTTCTATCAAAATTTATGATTGTGCAAAGTTATATGCATCATCAAATTTAAATCCTAACAATTGCTAAATGCACCCCAGCTTTTCATAAGTTCATTCATAAAATTGAAAATGGCTAATTACACCCCATTTTTTATTAAGTATAGTTCAATATTTTCTTTTAAATCTTAAAATTTAAATGATAATAGATTTAAAATATTAAATGTAATTCAAAGTAATTATAATATAATTACTAAAATACATCCCAGTTTTTGATAAGTTTATCCATAAAATTGAAAATGGCTAATTACACCCTATTTTTTATTAAGTATAGTTCAATCTTTTCTTTTAAATCTTAAAATTTAAATGATAATAGATTTAAAATATTAAATGTAATTCAAAGTAATTATAATATAAATTACTAAACTACTTATTTTAATATTTGGGGTATATCCGATGGAGACGTATTTTATGTCAAAACGTTCGAAATTAAGAGAAGTAACTAAAAAAATAAAAAATAGCATGTAATTCACTAATTGAATAAATAAAAAATTAGAAAACAAGAAATTTTTTGGAGGCTCGAAGATTAAATTGCAATTTTGAGGCACTTAGAGGCCTCTTTTGGGAAAAAAATTTTGAAATTAGAAGATTAGTTATATAAAAAATCCAAAAAATATTAAACAAAATCATATAAAATTAAAACAATATTAAAAAAATAAAAAAGATCATATCTATGGTGAAGATCGGTCTAAAAATACTTTAAAATTAGATTAAAATAACAATTAATAATATTAAATGATATTTTACGTCAAAAATTAAATCATGCCAATTTTAGTCTCTATACCAGTCGCTAACAATTTTTGCGACAGAATTTTTCGTCGCAAACATAAAAAATACAATATTCTGTCGCAAAACCCATTAGCGACCGAATTAGAGACGGATTTAGTCACGTCCAATTTTGGGCGTGACCCAGACACCAGATTGGTAATTTTTTTCAAAACTATGCCAAATTGGTAATTTTTTTTATCAAAAAAATACCATATGGGTTCTTTTGCCATGGTATGGCAGGTAATTTTGTACAGATCAGGATTGGTAAGAGCTGCTGCATCATTTGTGGTCGGTGCTTCTGGCGCCTTTTTGCCCGATAAGTCGTGGTGGTTAAGTACTACTCTGAAGCAAAATCTTGATCTATTCTATATCCTTGGGTCTGGTGGGTTGGGTTTATCGTTACTATTGATTCACATTTATGTCTGACTTTGGGGGTTTGGTGTTATTGGATCGGCTGCAACCTAATTTGGCCTTGCTGAGCCAGCTAATGAGACAGTGGCAAAATTGCCATGTTTGGCAAAAAAAAATCCCCATATGCCACGCTGACAAAACTAATTGTCGGAATGCCACGCGGCATACCTCACTGGGGCCCTAGCGAAATCGGATGGACACGTGGCGCCGCGCGATTGGTTGAAGTGGAAGGCGCTGACAGGGAATAATTCGCTGGGCACAGGGGTGAATTAGGTGGCATGACGTGGCGCGCTTCTATTGGGACACGTAATTCGCTGGTACGGATGGCGAATTACGTGGTCTGACAGGGCAAAGTTCCGAAATTGTGTAGAAACTTTGGAAGGCCATAACTTTTGACTGGGATGTCCGATTGAGGCATATGATATGTCAAAACGATCGTAATTGAGAGGAGAAGCCACTATCAAGTGCCCAAAGGGGACTTAGCCAAATTTTTTTCCCAAAAGAGGCCTCTAAGTGCCTCAAAATTACGATTTAAGATTCAATCACCAAAAAAATTCATTTTTCTCTGCTTTTTTAATTATTTAATTGGTTAATTTAAATTTATTTTTTATTTTTTCAATTACTTCTCTGAATTTCGAGCATTTTGGCATATTGTACGCCTCCATCGGACATTTCTATCCAAAGTTAGCATGTAAAATTGATAGTGCATATAAATTTCGAACAATGATATATTAAGCTTGAGCCCCAAGTTATAAAATTTTTCAATTTTTTCAAATTCCAAAATAAAATTGAAAATTTGAATTAAATAAAATATTATATTAAAATTAGTTATATAAAAATCTAAAAAATATTAAAAAAATCATATAAAAATTTAGAAATTATATTAAATAAAATAATATATTAAAAATTAGATATACAAAAAATTCTGAGTGTATTAAATAAAATCATATAAAATTAAAAAATATACTAAATAAAACAATATTAAAAAAAATAAAAAATATCATATCTATGGTGAAGATCGGTCTAAAAATACTTTAAAATTAGATTAAAATAACAATTAATAATATTAAATGATATTTTACGTCAAAAATTAAATCACGTCAATTTTAGTTTTTATATTAGTCGCTAACAGTTTTTGTGACGGAATTTATCGTCGCAAACATAAAAAAATAAAAAAAATACAATATTCAGTAAAAAACTGTTAGCGACCGATTTAGAGACGAATTTAGTCACGTCCAACTTTGGGCGTGACCAACTGCCCCATATTGGTAAATAGTTTCAAAACAACCTCAAATTGATAATTTTTTATTAAAAAAATATTATTTTGATTCTTTTGCCAGGTACTCTGCTATGCCAAGTAACAGTTATATATATATGGGCAAGAGGTAGAGGTAGTGTATCGTTCAATTGTAGAATAAAAAACTGTAAAACTTAAATTATAATATATTTTATAATATATTTTAAAATAAGTAATATCATTATGAATATAATACTTAAATTTAGACTTACCTTTTGTGTGACTAACATATTACAAATAACTTACGTATTTAAAATAGTAAACATTTAAAATATTACAAATTATTATATGACAATAATATATTTTGAATTACCAACAACAACTGTTGGTACAAGTGCTAACGAAGTGATGTAGGATTTAAATTCTGGTTAACCCTTGAGTATAGAGTAAATTATAGAGAAAAAAATATCAAGCTTGTGTGTGCTTATTGTCCTGGACAAAAGTTAGTTGCTATTTCGACGGAGATTATTTCGTACTAATAGCATGTTCAACAAAAAACATATTTTGAATTAAAGTGTTAATATTTTTATTGGTATTATAATAATTAAATATTACACATTTAAAATATTTTTAATTTACATGTTTCATCTGACTTTTAAATAATTGAAATTTATTAGCATTAATCAAATTAATATTAAATACAATAAGGAAGATTTTTCAGTTACTTATTAAACAATAAATTGTAGGGTTTTTATTAATAGCAAATGGTAGGTTTTGTTAAAATAGCTTAAAAGCTAGCTAAAAACTAAAAAAAAATTAGTAGATAACTTAAAGATATTAAGCTACCATGTTAAATTATAGGTATTTAGACCATTATGGTGTAATATAGTTGGTAGATAACTTTATCCCTTAAGCATATAATTATGAATTTGATCTTGTGCCTATGAAAAATATTTGTTTAAATTAATTTTAGTATCTTGATAGATTAATCATTGTCTTTCAACTAAAAATAGAAATTTATATAAACTTTAATTCTATTTTATTGATAAAAATATATTTTGGGTATATGCAACTTTAGTTTTTAATTAATTTTACACTCTTGTAATTTTTTATTTGTAGATGAATTATTTTAATTACATTTTTTATTGATACTTTTTTTTTCATATTGTGTATTCTACTCCTAATCTTTTGCTATATATTAAAATAGTTCCAATAAAATTTAAAATAACATAAATATGACATTTTATGTTTTTTCTCCGGAATCATCACATTGTAGACATCATATTTTTATTATGTTAATTAGTGTAATAGTTAATATCATCAGTGTAATGGAACAACTATTTTTAAAAAAATCTATCATTCATCAATATCAATATCTCGAAGTTTAATATTTTGTCTGTAAAAAAAGTATAATATTGAAATACTAAATTAAATATTATAATGATTAAAATAAATAATATAATATAAAAATGTAATGATTAAAATAAACAGGGTAACGTAAAAATATAATGATTAAAATAAATAGTGTATATAAAAATATCCAAATAAAAAAAACATATTATGTATCACTATCATTTATTAATATCCTATGTAACAAACGAGTAAAAATAAGAACATCCTATATCATGTATCAAAAAGGTAAATAATAATAAAAATCTTAATTTATGAGAAAGAGAAAAAATATAGCTTATGTAAAAAGGAGTAAAAGGGGCACTTATTATACATGTTAAGGATAAAAGGGAAATAACAATAAACAGTTATAATGTGTCGTTTTAAAAAAACACTACTTATTATAAATAATATAATGCTTAAAATAAAACAGTGTAATATAAAATATCCAAATAATAGTATAAATAAAATAAAATAAATGTATTATGTATCATTATTATTTATTAACATCTTATGCAACACAAGAGTTAATTAATAAGTTAGAAAAAACTTTGTAAGTATATTTTTGATAGAAAAATAGAATGGATAAAATAATAACTATTGTGTATAAAAAGGTAAAAATAAAATAAAATTCTACCTTATGAGTGGAAGGGAAGCAAAACAACAAAAAGAAAAAGAAAGTTACCTTACGTTGAAAAGAGTAACAAGAAAAATTAATATACATGCTATCATGTTAAGGACTAAAGAGAAATAAAAATAAAAATGTCAAGAGTTGATATTTTAAAAAAATCTACTTAAAGTAGCTTATATTTTTTTTTACAAACTACTAAAAATATTGTTTGTCAAAATTTTTCTAGTTAGTAAAAATTCTAAAGATTAGTTGAAATGACATGTAAAACATACCCATACAAAAATCTCCAATTTTATACATTAAATAATCATTAGAAATAAAATACACAAATTACAACAATGAAGACATTTAAATTATCCGAAACAATAACATTTAGATTACAAGAATCTTTTCAATCAATATATTAATTTACTATAAACAATAAAGTTTTTCTAAAATTTAAAATAAAAATAGTGAAAATTAAAATGTTTCACTTATTTATTTTTGTGTTTGGTATCTTCACTAAAATTCTTAAATATAATAAATGAATAAATAATAAAAATAATAAATTAATTCATGAATGCAAATCAATATTTTTGAAGTCAGATAAGACATTGAATTGGTCAAGACATAGGTTCAATGTTCAATAATTTAATTGTGGTTGAAAATACTTGATAATGAACAAAAATGAAAAATAAAAATATGGACTAAAAACTCATTATTTATTAAATGACTCTGTGATGATACACAAAAAATAGTCTTCGTAATTAATAGTTTATTAAATAAATGAGAAATACAATCATTAAGAAAAATATATTTGACGTGCTCATAGGTTGAGAAGATTCTTATTTTTTTCATTTAATGAAAAATACTAATTTGTTTTAAATTTATTATTTAAAATTTTAAAACAATAAAAATATTTTTTATTTTATTTTTTGAATATGGAATTTTTATTTGAAGAATTAAAATGTATAGATATAGTAAGTGAATCACAAAATTAAATACTTGTAATTATAAAAATATTATTTTAAAAAAAATTCAAAATAAAAAGAAAAAATTATTTTATTTAAAAAAAATTATGGTTGACAGTATAATAGATAAATGAAAATACTGAGTAATGAATGATTAAAACACAAATTAGGTAGTTTTTTGTATTTAAAAAGGAAAGAAAGAAAAAGTTGTTCGAATCGTAATGTAGAGTAGGTGAGGCAACCTAAATATCCCTGGTTTCCGAGTGGTGATATAAAGTTGGTCGAGGAGAGGTTGGTGAGTGTGGCGATGGCTTTTGCGGTGACGCCGAAGATAATAACGGTTCCATTCCATAAGCAAAACGAAAGGAGGAATTATGGAGGATTGTTTGGGAAAGGGGATCGGGTAAGGCTGAAGCAAAGAGATAATCATCCTTCAGTGAAGTGTGGTATTGAGCGAAGCAGCGATGGAGGAAAGAAAGGAGGTGTGTCGAATTCGAACTACGTGGTGCCGCTGGACAATTTCTCCAACTCATCCTGCATAAACCGTCCTTTAGCCGAGATACTCAGAGACCTCAATAAGAGAATCCCCGATACTATCGTCAAAGGCAAAGCACATGATGTCCCTGGCTTCATCCCCTGGTATCATGCCAACAGGATGCTCAGCTTCTACGCCCCAGGTTGGTGTGGCGAGATACGCGATGTCATTTTCTCTGACAATGGCTCTGTTACCGTCGTATACCGTCTTACTGTACGGGGATCTGATGGAGAGGTCTGCCTTTTCTTTTTCATTTTATTCTTTTAATTCCCTTCCCTTGCCTTCTTTCACTACTACCATGTCTATTTACTTTTTCCCCTTTTCTTGTGCAAAACCCTAAACCATTCTCTCCAAAACCTTTTTCTTTCTCTATTTTTTGTATTCTCTTATGCAATCATTTGTTTTAAAGATAATATCTTGTCCTCGATCCTTTTTCCACCCAAGTTTAATTCCGTATCTTTTCAAGACTCACTATGTTAATCCTTCTTTGGATCATAGACCACTGTGTTCACTACCTCCAACGACTTACCTATCAAAGTGATAGTTTTCTTATTCCATTAACTGCACACTTAGTGGCATTCCAAGTGTCTAAGGCACTCCTGGACCACCGGCTTCTTCACCCACACCCACATCTATTTAGACAAATGTGAGGAGTTAGGACGCTTGCTCATTTAACACTACATGTAGGTGCTAAGCTCATTTAATACTATCTATACTCAAGCCACTCAACATGTGATCTAGCATTAGCACATCTAATCCCTTGTTTGGGGTTTCGACAAATTTTACATTGCTTGTCTTGTCGAGGCCTAACTCAACCTTCTCTTTTACCTATATTTAGGATTGACTATGAGACCATTAGTGGAATTTCAAGATCATGAAATACAAATTTACTAAAATACCTTCCCAATATGAACTATAGAATAGCTTCCTAATCCTAAATGTTCAACCCTGTAATGAGAAGAAAGGAAAATTGAGGTAATTTATTGGTAAGCTTAGGCTTCTTTGACGAGGGCCGTCTTACTCCCTATAGGTCAAAGTGAGAGTTTTCTTATTCTATTAACTGCACAATTAGTAACATTCCAAGTGTCTAAACACTATATTTTCTCCCTTGATGACAGGCATATCGTGAGTCAACTGGGACAATATCACCCAGTGATGGCTCCAATGGCGATCCTGTTTCAGCTGCTGAGGAAATTGCTTTCTGCAAAGCTTGTGCCCGGTTTGGTCTTGGCTTGTATTTGTATCATGAAGATCAAATGACCAGTTTTTAAGCTTCTAAATTTTTGTTTTGGTTGGATGTGATGTTGTATTGTTTCTTCTCATTGATGTGAATAGAAATAGACAATAGGTGGCTGTTAGGTACTTTTATAAAGCACTGCCAAGTATTGTGGAATACTTGAAGCCATATCTTTTTTTTTATGAGGATCCGATGCTTATGTGTATTCAAGTTTCTTTTATTGCTCAGGTACATTAGTCATAATAAGGTTTACAAAATTTTCTGATATAATTGAGGGCAAAGAGGGAAGATTTCGCGAGACTCTATTTGGAAAACGGGTTGATTATTCGGGTCATTCGGTCATTTTCGTAGGTCTATCACTTTCATTATGTAGATTGCCCCGGAAAATAGCAATAAAACTTTTTGGCTTTAAGTTTTGTAAGTTATGGTGGCCTAAAGCCTTCAAGTAATAAATGAACAATTATTATTATTACCATTATTTATTATTATTATTATTATTAATGCAAAAAGGCACTTTGTGCCCAAGCTTAGAAGTTACATCTGAATGTAGTTAGATGTAACTTATTTTGAAAGATATAATTATTGTTGGAAGTTAAAATAAAATATTGTAGTGATTTATAATAATTAAGGATAAAAATATCATGAAGAATGATGACATTAAAAGGGATTATCCATTTAGAATAGTTATAGATTATTATTATTATTATTTGAGTCTGGAATGTTTTTATTTTTTGAAAGGGGGGCTGCACGATGAGATGTTTTCTCAATCTTTAAGCATAGGGAAGTAATTATGGTGATTTAGTCGCAAAAACATGAATCATAATAAAATAATGGATAAAATATGTTTCGAGTTCCTGCAAAACTTGAAAAATATTAATTTTGTATCATAATTTTTTTTTGTATTAATTTGATCACTATAAAAATAAAAAATACTTTTTTCTGATTCTCCATTGTAATTTCGTTAAACGATTACCTGACGTTACTAATGAATTTAATTACTTTCTTTCTCTAGCTTCTAAAGCACATTAAGGAGACATCGAAATTCATTGTTAATTCATCTTCCTCCCTAAAGTAATCTCATCATAAGTGTAAGAAAATCACATAAGGAAGTGATGAAAATTGTAATTTTTGAGGCTATTTAGCAGTCATAACTTATTAAATTCATTTAGGAGAATTTTAACTGTTAAAAATTATTTAATTCATTTGTAATCAAATTATACGTGTAAGTTTATTAGTCACTCTAGATTATTATTTAATGGAGTTATCATTAAGGACTAATACAAATATATTTTTTGTGTATAGATACCAAATTAATATGAATTTTTTTATGAAGACGAAATTAATATTTTTTAAATTTTACAATAATTTTAAACATATTTTATCCTAAAATAACAATAAAATCAATATTATACCATCACTTAAAGTTCAAAATACATAGAAATGATTAAAATATTGGAAGGAAAAAGTTCAAAGATATCAAATGATCGTTGAAAAATTCAGGAACGAAAAAACATAATTTATACTAAAAACAGAAATCTCTAATTAAATATATTTTTCAAAATTAATTATGTGATAATTTTATAAATATTTAAGAAATAAAAAATATACATATGTATAAGTTGAGTTTGAATTAAATTGAATTAGTTTTCAAATCAAAATCAAAAGCCGAAATATGGTCAAATCCAGTAAAAAATGTTTGTTTTTTTTTTTCTCGATTTTCAGTTTGGTCAGATGCACCATCAACTAACAAAGAAACGTAAAGAAAATCTTTAACTAAATACAAGATTATACGCCCTATATACACGGTCATGTTATATCTAGTTAAGGAATCCACCAGACCGGAGAATTACAACCATTTTTTTTAGATTGTGCTTTTCTTCTCTTTTTGACTCTTTTTTTTTTTTTTTTTTTTGCCAAGAGCTAGTGATCCATCTCATTTTCTTCTCTGAGATTTTTTTTTTAATTAAAGTATGGTCTTGCTTTTAGTCATAGTAGTCTCAAATAATGTTATGAAAACAATTTCAAAGAATTATTTATTTGAAAAGGTGAAATGTCCAAAAATCATTACTCTCAAAGGAATAACACGGCAATTATTATTACTCGTTGTAAATAATTTTTCCTGTCAAACAATCGAATTGAATACAATTGCATTTCAGTTATGTTAAAGTTCCTTGCTAACAGCTAAGATTACGACGAAAAAATTACAAAAAGAATGTTGGATAGTCGCATTTTAGCTAAAAAACCTAAATTAGTTGGACTAAGCATTTTTGTCATTTGCAGCATTTTCAGAATGCAGTCCTCATAACCTTGACCTCCTAGTTCTAGCAAATAATGTACACTCGGTAAATGAAAATAAATAAAAGAAAACTAAGTGCATAAAAGGCTGATGTATAAAAGATTTTGGTACCCGGTTCATTATGTTTTGTTGCAGCCACTGCAAGAAAGATTCTAAAGAAAGTAGAACCTGGTAAATGGCCAAAACGACCTTTCAGGCTTGTCCTAGACCAGCTTTATGAAAGATGAGCTCCACCTCGCATTGCTTATGGGAATTGTACAATGAAGACTAAGCGTTAGAACCATCGAAACTGCCCTGCGCACTTTGTCGTCTTTTTTCTCTCCAATTCTCTCCCCACATCTTGGCTTCAGCCACGGCACGTTCTCTATCAAGATCCCTGTTGTTGTTGTTGTTTAACATCCTTGCAGTTTCACGTGGGGAGTCATCTTTCTCAGATCCTTCCAAATCCCATCTGCCTCCAGATCCTCCTCCTTCACCTTCACCATTTTTCAATATTCTGTTCCTTTTATCATCACCAGCTCCCCCCCTATGGTCACATGCCTGGTTGGCTAGAAACGAAAGGGCTGTCACCACATCCCCAATGAGAGGACGTGCTGCAGCCTGTTCTTGAATGCACATTGATGCCACAGCTAGAGCTTGGTAAAGACCTCGCATGGGATACCGTCCCTGCAGCTGTGGATCTGCTAACTTTGGAAACTTCCTGCGGTCATTGAACAGTGGACGTGCCTGCTCAAACAAATAAAACCACCATTACCACCCCCATTGTTATGTATGCATGCCAAACTAATAAAGACAAGCAAAGATTAGAGGGCTACCCATGTGACAAGGTTTTGTTCTCCATGGGGTCGAGTGCTGTCAATGGCTTTACGGCCAGTAATCAGCTCCAAGAAGACTACCCCAAAACTATATACATCAGACTTCACAGTCAGCTGTCCAGTCATAGCATATTCTGGGGCACAGTAACCATAAGTTCCCATGACACGGGTGGAAACGTGTGATTTGTCACCAACTGGACCGAGCTTTGCAAGACCAAAGTCTGAAAGCTTTGGATGATAACCTTCATCAAGTAATATATTAGATGATTTGAAGTCTCTATAAATGACAGGAGGATTTGCTTTGTCGTGAAGGTATTCCAATCCTTTTGCTGCCCCAGCAGCTATTTTCATCCTGGTGTTCCAATCTAATGGTTCCTTATCCGGGGGAAGATCTGCCCTCCAGTCCATAAATAATGATTAAATATTAGTCATTATCAACATGAGATGCTAGTCAATCATAAGAAGACGGATATGATAATAAGGAAACATTTTCCAGCATACAATAGCATTATTATCATATGTATCACATTCCTTTTCCATAACTTGCATTAACATGGAAAGCTAATCCAAACATTAAGTTAATTAGGTTTTATTACAAAAAGCTTTTAAATTTGAACAGGCACTACATACATTAATGAAAAATAAACTTCACAGGGTGACAACTTTATTCTTTTCTCTGTGTCTCTCTTGAAGGAGCCAAAGCAGCACCTTGTATGGGTGGAAGAGGCTTTGCTCCATCTTCTATTCTATAATATCTCTTCTAGCAATTTGAAGACCATAATGAATATACAATGGTTACCTCTCCTTTATATTATTTTCTTTCAACCAAGAAAATTAGTTAATGTGAAGGTTCCAGATCCTACATTGTCAATGTGTTGTTAGACCCACTGTACAATAAACGTAAAAGAATAGACACAACAGCTAACAATTAGGGAGAAGCTGACAGCTTAAACAAGGTTATCAAATCGAAATTCAAATTGTGAATGATAATTTGTATTGAATTGTAAGATTTAGAGACAATGAGAAATTACTTCAATAAATGATATAGATTATACAGAGTTCTTATAAAACAAAATGATTAGTAATATATGAATTTGTGAAGCCTTTATAAAATAGAAAGTCTAATATGTCCGAAAATATAATGATGATACCATGAAGGTGGTCTTCCAATGATCCCAATGGCATAAATTCATAAACTAAGAGGCGTTGGTCCCCATCAGCACAGTATCCAATGAGATTGACAAGATTAGGGTGGTGGAGAAGACTGAGCATGAGAACCTCCACGAGGAATTCCCGATTACCCTGAAGACCGTCTCTGTCTAACTGTTTAACAGCCACAACCTGTTGGTACAGGCAAATGAACAACACAATTTAATTTAATTTAATGTACTTTAATTTAAATTAATTTAATTACATTAAAGAAAGAAAAGAAATACCTGACCGGTGGTTTCCAGGCGGCCCTTGTAGACCCTTCCGAAACCACCTTCCCCCAAAAAGGATTGGGGCCTGAAATTTTTGGTTGAGGCTGCAAGCTCACGGAAAGTGAAAATTTGAGCGGCAATTTGAACAGCAGCAGACAATTCCCTTTTGGACTCTCCATTACTTGTTGTTGACCGTAGCTTGTCTCCTGCTACCCAATACAAAGGTGTGTCAGATGATAGATGATGCGGGATCTGATTTGAATCACATTCATCAGATCAGATCAACAATTAAAAAAGAAAAAGAAAAATAACTAACCAGAGGCAGAGGGCGGCAATCTGGAAATACGAGAAGGAACAGGGGGCTTAAGATCATGTTCATGTTCATGGTGGTGATTTTCCTGCTGAGGATTGGGATTCAGCATCTCGTCCTCCCGCGAATCGAAGCACGAAAAACAACCCATTCCACTTTCCTCCTACGCAATCAAAGCCTCCTCATCATCTTCCTAAAACAGATTCTTGAATGTTTTTAGAAAATCTATTATCTATGGTTTTGCGCGTACAAATAGAATACTACTGTACAGGTTAGTGTTTCCACTTGAGCGACCTTTCACACACTTGGACCTGACCTGACCTGCAACAACCAGGGGCTTTCGGTTTAATTCGGACTGGATCCCAATCTACATACTACTATTCATTTTAATCTTTTTAACACCTAGATACTATCCTATATCATAAATATTTATTTTATATAATTTAACTTTTTAATAAATATTTTTGATATACAATTTATTATAGTTAAAATTTATGATAAATAAACATATTTAATATATCAATTATATTTTAGACTTTCAATCAACAACTTATTTTTCTTTGATCTTGGATTCATTGAATCATAAATTAACTTCATTGATTTAAGAAAATTTTATTCACAAAAATAATCAATAACAACATATAATTTAAATTATAATTTGAGATTTTCTCAGTTATTGATTTTTTTTTTAAATTAGTTGAAATATTTAGTTCTTGTGATATACTAATATTTTATTTTTAGTATTTTTAAATCTATTTTTAAAATAGTTTTTTAATATTCATTTTTTTAGCATTAGTTCTTTTTATTTTATTTAGCATTATTTTTTGTATTAAAGAATAAGTGATTAAAAAATATATTAGAAAAATAAAAAAATGAAGTATATTATATGGATTAAATTAAAAATTGTGTAAAATGTAAAGTGATATGTCATGACAAACTAAAACAATAGTTCTCCTAAAAAATAATACTAAAACAATAGTTAACGGCAACTAGGTAACAACAAAGTAACAACAAAAATTAAAAATTACATAAACTAGTAACTAGTTTAAAATAATTTTAAAAAAACTAAACTATAATATTGTATATATTACATGAGTAAACACATGTTTAATTCTAAAAAATATATTGAAATTCAATTTAAACATAGAAATAAAAGATGGTGAATTAAAAGGGATACAAGTTAAGAGGAATAAATATATGCATAAACATAAAACGTTGCAGTAAACAAAAACATAATGCATTAAGTGGGTGCAGATTGCAATTGTGAGATAAATTTTTTATTAGTTATAAATATAATGTAGATTAAAATTACATTTTAATCTCTTTATTTTTTAAAATTCATAATTTTAGTTTTCTTATTTTTTAATTGAGATATTTCATTTTTATTTTTAAAAAATTTGTGATTATCATTTTTTATTTTCGAATTAAAACATTCCCTCCTTCACTTTTAAAATTATGTAATTTTATTCTTATGATTAATTTTAAATGTTAATCTATGTACTTTGAAAACACTTGAAATACATATTCATATGAAATATTTTTTTTTATGAATCTAATTGAAAGAAGATAAAATTTATTAAAAATTGTCTAATTAAAGAAGTGAAAAGAATGATACTCTCGTTTTTAAGTTGTGTATATTAATGTAGTAATAAAAAATATATTATTTTAAGATAATTGAATATAATTTATTTTTTTCATCTCGTTTTATTCTTATTTTTATATTCGTTTATATTTCCCGACATATATTTTCTCATGAAATTACTTGTACACACTCGACATGATTGTCCAAATTGTTTTTCAAATTCTTTATCAAAATCAAAATGCAGATATAAATAAAAGAACACAAATGAGCATCCTTGTGACAATCATTATAATTTTCAATAAAGGAATACTAAGTGAAATATTAACATTATAATTTTCAATAAAGGAATACTAAGTGAAAATATTAACATTATAATTTCAAATAATTTCCTATATATCTAACGAAAATTTAAATTAAATGATAACAAAGTAATTAAAATAATTAATTGAATTTATTTAAATTCACTCAGTAAAAATAAATATATTTATTCTTCTCTTGTTCAAGAAGAGTCATCATGTGCTTCAGAATAACAAGATAAAAAAATGGTTTTTAATAAGATACTTTCGCTCTAGCAATGGTGAAGGTTTATTTACGAAAATTCTAACACTTAATGTTTTTTTAATACTTTTTACATACATTAATCAATTATATATTGTGGTTTTTGGGTTTGTGAAAAATGGATTAAAATCATTATCATTTGAATGATAGTTGTAATTATCATAATTTGAAGTTGACATAATCGGGATGAACTTCACGATTTACACGTCAAACTACAAGGTAATATGCAAAATAAAAGACTCTGACGCAAATGAAACGGATAAGATATAACATGATATTTGTAGTGTGAGATACGAGTTTCATGTCTTTAATTGTAGGAGTTGTTATAATAATATAACAATTCTTGTAAATAGTTCCTAACTTGTAGATAATAAGTAATACATAAATTGTAACTTATAGATAATTCGTCTTATATATAATTAATTACATGTATCTTGATAAAAGAATTGTAACATTATCATTAATATTTAAATATTGAGATATTTAGTGACAACTTGTCAGTCTAATAGTCCAACTACTAAATACAGCGTGTTTGTGCTTCTGTGTTAATGTCATATCAATATTCACATCAATTTTGTGGACTCAAAATAATACAATAATTAAGTATATTAATATAGTGTTATTTAGTCATGGACTTTGGACATGAATTATTGATCTGTCTAAATCATAATGTAATTCCTAATAATTGGACATCTCATGGAAAGTTCTCATAAATAATTGGTAAAATATATTTTTAGTTTTTGTACTTTAACTTTGAGTAGTTTGATCTCTAAAATTTCAAAAAATAGTTATTTTTATCCCTCTTCACAAACAAATTTCATCTTGAGAATGGACAAAAACCACTACTTTGTAAAGATTTAATGTCAAATTAATCAAAGTTAATTTCAATAACTAAAACAGAGTTTCACCGAAAGTATAAGCTTAAAATTAATATATACTCATGACAGGTCTTAACAATTGGGCTCGTGATGGGAAGTACTTAGGTCTATCATCACAATGATTAGAAGTACTTGCTCTACAACTTGTTCTATTGATAGTTGAATTTCAAGAAAGTGATCCTTAAAGGAAGTTTTAACTCTTCTACGTTAGCATTTTCAAGTTATTTGCTTTGCAATGGTGAAGATGATGAAGATTACAACAATAGATCCACTCTAATATATTATTAGCAATATTTCTTCGACCATCACTTTAGTATAAAAAATAGTAAATAATAACTTCATTTGCAATCAAATTAGAATCGTAAAAGGCCAGGAAAAGTAATGGACATGCTACGAATAGAATATGCAACACATTTAAAAGTTAGTACCTTAAACTTCATAAATATGCCACAAAATTTCTAAAAAAACATAAATGGATGGAAAGTATTAAATGCATGTTCTTAAAACAGTCAAAACATACTTACCAGGTATATTTTCTTATATCATTATCATGGAATGCATTTTCTAAACATCGATCTACATCTGCATGCTAGCCTTTGTTTTTTAGCCGGAAAAACAAACATACAAACACATGCGCCCGGGGCGGGGTGGTGGTGGTGGGGGGCGCGGGGGGGGGGGGAGGAGGGTGGCAACCACGTTAAAGGGCTAATTATGAAGATGAAAACTGCTTGAGAGTTCTATCTAAGCGACAAGAAATAAAACATGTATACTAATTTTAAGTAATTGGAGGGTGGACCTTACTTAAACTTTGAACAAAAACATATATAATTTAATTTTGTAGGCTAACCACATTCAGTAAAAATATAGAAGGGCAAAACTAAAAGTAAGAATGTGGCATTAATTAAGACATGTATACATTGACCACAAAGAACGGAATGTCTTCCTAATTGGGTAAACGGTTAAGACATGCAAGCCACCTCCACAAAATTAGCTGGAAAGTAAAATTAAAAAAATAGAAAAGAAAAATACATCAAGATAGATTAGGTTGGCAAATTAAGAAGATCAAATCGGCATTTCAATTAGCAACTGGAGATAGGATACACTTTTGTCATTTCATTTTTCATTCCGATCCTTAGATTTAGATTTGGATGTGGAGAGGTAAGCAATGAAATGAAAAAATAAAATAAAAAAGAATTGCTTTGTTTGTATATTTGTCACCTCAACTGTGGTTTTTCTCTTGAGTTTGTCGCCCAAACCCCATATTCGATTGAGAATATAAAAAAGACAACAATAAACAAAATTAATGCAAAAAGGTGATGGATATGTCATCAAGAAACAATTATATTGGGAAAAAGAGGAGGTGATGCAAGTTGTGGAGGATTTTGATACTTTTCTCCGTAGTGGTGGGGATGGTTATCAAAATCGAGATTTAAATCGTAGAATCGGATGATTCTACGATTCTACTGAGCCTCTGCGAGTTAAATCGCAAGCAGAATCGTTTTTCGAGTAGAATCGGTGGACTCGCCGTAGAATCGAGAGTCTGCTGCGATTTTGCGATTCCGATTTGTGCGAAAACAGTGTCGTTTCAGGGCGCTTGTGTGGGTTTCCAAATTCATTTTTTCCAGCGTTACCTTCCTCACCGTTTCGTGCGTGCGTGCTTTCCTCACCTTCCTCAGTCGCTCAGTCGTTGCAGTCCGTGGTCGTCGCATCGTGCCTCCGTCGTCCTCGCTTGGTAAGTTCGTCTTCTCTATATCCGAATCCTTCTTTTGCATTCTCTTCGTGCTTTAGCTTATGGGTTGCTGGCTTGTAGCTACTATTTTCTGTTTCTGGCTTTCTGCTCTATTTTTCGAGCTTTTCTATATGTTGATATTCTTATCATTCTAGCTGAGTGCTATCATAAATTATCGTGTTTTGCTTTCATTCATTATTGTTTTAGTGTTTGTGAGGGTTTTCTGATTTGGTGAAATGATGGAATCCATAAAAATTATTCAACAGGCTTTGGAAGGAATTCCCGGGTCAAGCTGGCAATAAGCAATAAAAGCTCTCACGACAACAGTTAACAAGATTCATACTTCTGGAGCAATCTAGGAAGGTGAGGAAAGCACACACTCAATGTCCTCAATTCAGCCAATCTAGGAAACTAACATTGAGGCTATATGATAATTTCACCATCTAAGTGTAAATTCAGTTCTTTGTTATGGTTTTAACTTTTAACACATTAGCAAATTATTGTTTGTCCTAAATCTTTGCCATCTACCAAAAGATTTCAATTCAAGATCTTTTTAATATCCGTGAATGGCTGAATCTATAAGCTCACTCTGAACTATGTTACAGTACTAGTTTAGTGATTTCCTTACATTTTTGTCATGTATAATAGTCTTTCTAGCTGAGGTATGGAAATAATTTCATCTGGCTTCATAAACACAACATCTTTCAAGGACAGTATGGTGTAACTTTGAAACTTTCATATTTATTTAAAATGTTCACTGTAATTTAAATTGTTTTTTCCTTTCTGAGCAAATTTTATAATCACTTTTATAATCACTTGTAGCCTACGCCCTACTGAATAAATTACTTTATATTTTCTGGTTGCAATGTATGTACCTATGAGTTGTAATCCAAGAAGGACTGTGCCAAGCCCAAATGAAAATCCCACAAATTGAATGACTGAATGGAGATAGAACCATAGGGGATCCTTATGCCTGAAGTATCTAGCAATAATTGCCCCCACTGGCAGGATTAGGCCCCACCCAATTATACCCACTATTCCATAGCTCTTTCTCAGGAAAATTTGTTATCATATACTATAGTATATGCTAATGCTACTCTAGTCACATCAAATCATCATATGGAAAAGGCATTTGAATAATTTTTTTGTGAAAATAATGGGTAATTCAAGTTTAGGCACTTCAAATAAAATGCTGTCCACTTTGTTCCTGAATTTAGTAATTTTGTGATGAAAAAATCAAATATAATTGATGTTTTGTCAACATGTTTTGATATATGGTGGTTCAGTGGATGTTTAGTACTGAAAGCCAATAAAATCGGTTACTTCCCAAATGGAATTGTGGTTTGCAGCTGAAAGGCTATCTAAATTTCAGCTCCATTTGTTGCCACTGCAGCAAGCACAGTATTTAGAGGCAGTTCACCTTTGTCTATAATTACTTCTGAATCACTGTCTGTTTCTTATATGTGTGAAACTGTGAATTGTTATGTCAAAGCACCTTTCATAATTATGCACAATTTCAACTGCAGGTGAGCTGTCTTTGTACAAATGTTAGTTAATTGCACTCATAGTCATTTCCCTTTTTTACTTAATTTCCTCAACTTCTTGATTGTTACTAACCTGAATGCAGCTTGTTGCCTTGCTACTACTTTATTTTTTTTGGTCCGAAGTAGACTCTTACGATTCTACGAGTCGAGTCTACGGAGCTCCCGCGAGTTTACGTAGACTCTCGATTTTGACAACCTTGGGGATCATGTTCCTGATTGTGTTCATGTGTTGCCCAAATTGTTCGAGCGTATTGTGGATAAATACAACGGTGGAAAAAACAAGTTTGGGGAAGAGCCAGAATATGACAATTCCTTCCTAAATGTTGTGGAACACATCTTCAAGCTTTCCACTTGCGGTACATGTAATATTGCCTTGGACCAAACTAGTTCTGTCCTAGAAAAAGCAATGTCCCTGTTAGAGAAAGACCTTTGTTCTCTTCTAGAGGAACCCAAACAAAAAGCACCAAAGAAATCATTCTCCTTTGGTTCTTGTTCTGATTTGTCTGTCATTCCCTCTGAGTCCCCTTCTCTGGAACAAGATCAGGATAACCAAGACTTTCCTTTTAAGTTCTCTACACAAAAAGTTTCCATTTTGAACAAGATCACCACTACCATGATCACAACTGGTTACCAGATCGAATGTTGCATGACTTTTGCCAATTTTAGGTGAAGTGCTTTTAAAACTGCATTGCAAAGATTTGGGCATAGGAACATGAAAATGGAAGATGTGTACAAAATGTCATGGGAATTACTCGAAGGAGAAATTGCAACATGGAACCAAGTGGGTTGGCATTGCACCACCGTGCTTTTCAACATTGAACGAAGGCTTTATGATTCTATCTTCCCCAATGAACCCTCTATATCTCAAAAATTGTTTGGTGATCTTGCACGACATGTCATCATTCATTTACTTAACTTTGCACAAGGTGCAGTTTTAACGAAATGGTCAGCAGAGAAACTATTCAAACTCCTGGATATGTATGAGACTTTGAGGGAAGACATTGTTGGGGGTTCTTATTTGGAGTCGTGTGCAAAAGAGTTAGCATACGAGACAAGCACTACAAAGGACATGATAATAGAGGCTATTGTGGCCATGTTTTGTGACTTGAAAACCTCTATCAAGAATGATAATGAAATGATTCCTGTCCCTAATGGTGCAGTTCACCCTTTAACTCGTTATGTTATGAACTAGCTTAAATATGCATGTGAGTACAAAGATACCTTAGAGCAAGTATTTGCACAAGGTCAAGGTGCCAACGTTGAAGGGATTGAGATTCAAAATCACAAATCCATCCATGAGGAAGTGGAAGATGTAGGGATGCCCAAGAATTCACCTTTTGCACTTCAATTGATGACCATCATGGACATTTTTGGATGCAAACATAGAAAGGAAATCAAAATTGTATAAGGATATTGCTTTGCATTATTTTTTTCTAATGAACACTGGGAGATACATAGTGCAAAAGGTCAAAGGGTGTGTAGAGCTTTATGAATTGATGGGTGACAATTGGTGTAGGAGGAGACAATCGGGGTTGAGGTTGTACCAAAAGTGTTATCAAAAAGAAACTTGGAGTAAGGTATTGCAATGCCTCTTAAGCCAGGGGTTTACAGGCCACAGGGGACTAGGAACAAGGTGTCCAAACAACTTGTGAAGGAAAGGTTTAAGTTCTTCAATGGCATGTTTGAAGAGATACACAAAACTCAATGTACTTGGATGGTGAGCGATGAGCAACTCCAGTCCGAACTCAGGGTTTCAATATCAGCTTTGGTGATCCCAGCATACCGCTCCTTTGTTGGAAGATTCAAACAACATTTATAATCAACTAGACATATTGACAAGTATATCAAGTATCATCCCGAGGACATTGAGCTTTTAATTGATGATTTGTTTGGTGGTAATGTTACGTCCATGGCTAGAAGAAGAACATGATTGTACTATATATTAATTAATCTCGAAGTAATTCTCTCTTTTTTATATAGTTAATTTACATATTTTTAGTTTACATTCAAAATATGTATTTTTTTAATGTAAATAATGTGAAACATGTAATTGAGAATGCATACTCTTAGTTTCAATATATCTATCTACAAGGGGTAAAAATGACATACACTAGTGTTAAATATTATTAAGTTTATATATATATATATATATATATATATATATATATATAATCATCACAGATAATTGTTAAATGCTATATTGATCAATTATAATATATTTATTAGATATTTAGCTTTTCATATAAATGAAATTTATTAGGCCAAGTTACTTGAAAAAAGGTGATTATTTAAAATATTGTTAAAAATATATATTATGAAACTTTATTATGTTCATTATTAATATTTAAGATAAATACATCACCAATGGTATATATAACATACATTTTTCCTAAATGATATTTTATAAATAATAATTACTTTGAGTACAATAGAAATTTAGTTTGGTTTGATAGAAAATGGAATTTTAATTAATTTTAAAAATAAAATACTATTAAAATTAAAACTATTTGAGTGATAATTAAATTTATTTATTTTATATATAAAAAATAATTCAATTTAAATTAACAATTGGTAAGAGATTGAGACAAAAGAGAGAAGTGGGGGGATGATGATGATGGAGAGAGAGGAAGAGAAAGAGGTGGTTGGTGCTATGATCATAACGATGGACGAGGAGCAGCGAGTGTATAGGGACGGGGGCATCGTGATTGAAGAGGATAAAATCAAAGCTATCGGACAATCTGCTGATATCCTTGCCGAGTATTGCGATGTCGCCGACCACATTGTCGATCTGACCGGACATGTCTTACTCCGGCCAGGACTTATTAACAGCCACGCGCGTCCATATATAGCTCCCAACGATGTGGACTTAATGACCTGGCTGCATGAGCACATCTGGCCTTACGAATCGAACATGAGCGAGCAGCTCTACTTTGCTTTGTGGGATTGAACTCACTCACTCCGGTGTAAGCTGGGGGACAACATGTTTCTGGGATGGCTAGAGCAGTTGACTTACTGGGTTTGCGAGCTTGCTTAACCCACTCAACCATGGACTCTGGCCTCGGTTTGCCACCATCCTGGGCCACTCGAACCACTCAACAATGCATTCAGTCTCAAAATGATAATTCTCAGTTTATCACAAGTACCACAATACAGCCCAAGGCCGCATCAGAATCTGCTTCGGGATTAGGCAGATCATGAACTCTACTCCTCGCTTGCTTATTCAAACAAGAGATGCTACAACACAACTCGATATGGAATTCACATGGTGAATTTGCATTTCTTTCTATCACACCTTTTTACTTCTCCATTACCACTTATTTGCAAAATTGTTAGCATGTTGGAGAGATACCATATGAGAACCAATTAGTCATGGATGTTCACAAAATACATCAAGGAGCTGGTACATACTTAGACAAGATTAATTTCCACAGGAAGAAGTTATTTTGAAGGCAAAACAGGCTTCAGTTGAACTTCTGAAGAGGGCAGGCATAAAATTACCAACCAGAATGAACATAATTTGATTGTTGTTTATCAAGTATTGTCTATGAATAAGCGCTTCATCTATCCAATGAACTTGTTTCCGAGTCGCGCTCACTGTTAGATGCCTATAAGCATATGCCAGTGCAATCATGATCTGGCCATTGGATCTTTGAATACTATTTAGCTTTTTTTTTTTTTTAAATGTCAAAATCTCAATCTAAATTATATTCGGTAAAATTAGCTTGATAAACTAACTAAAAACTAATACACTAATTGATTTAATTGAAATTGTTTAATAAGATTAACCAATAAGTCAACTAATAAATGTCAAATGATATATTTAATATTTCTAATATTTGAATTTTATTTCTAATAACTTATCATCTTAAAAAATAGGATTATATTTTTAAAATTTTTGTATTATAAAAATGGTAAAATTATTTTTTTCATTTTTTTGAAAAGCAAAATTAAATTAAATTAACTTAACTTTATTAAAATTATATTGTTCAAAATCATTTTTAACATTTAATTAAATACTTTATTAGTAATATTATTGTAAAACAAAAACTAAAAAAGTGTTTTTTCTTTGTAATTTTCTTAAACATTCATTTAATTTTATTTGTACAATAAAAACTTCAATGTTTACGTCTCATTTGCATGATTACGAAATAATTATAAATATTGATATGATTAAAAGAATTTATAATATTAAAGAGTGATGTAGTGATGACCATTGATAAGTTAATTGTGTTTGTGTCTAAAAACGTAAAACTAGATAAAAAGTTTTTTCATACAATAAAAAATAAGATAAGAAAAAAAAGTAATCACCAAGAAAGATGAGAAGTAAAAATTAGATAAAAGGGTAAAAAAATTGAGAAGAAAAAAAAATCTTATTTTTCATAAACTATTTGAAGAATCTTATTAAGTTACCATGATAAACTTATATACTAAACGAGTTTATTTTGACTAAAATATTTGATATAAAATTTATTTTAATAGTTTATGATACGTCTATAAGTTACTTTAAGTAGCTTATGTTTTCATACGCTATTTGAATATCTTGTAAAAAATAATTTAACTACTTACAAGCTAATTAAAAGCTTATAAGGAATTTATTTAATTTAATTATTCTTCTTTAAAAAAAAATGATTTTTATAACAGTAGGAAAGAAAGCAACAGACAAAAGAAAACTAACTAAGCTGCATATCCATTCCTAACGCAGCCAAGACACCAACAGGCAACAACTGCTGGAAAATTTTGATTTAAAACAACATTAGTTTATTAAAAATTGATTTTAATCAATATATAATAAAATCATCAAACATTTACTATTATTTTATAATACAAAGTTATTATCCTACTTTTTTTAAGATGATAACTTATTAAAAATATTAAATGTATATTTTTATATCATTTAACATCTATTAGTTAATTTATCAATTAATTTTATTAATCACTTTTAACTAAATCAGTTAATTTATAAACTTACACTTTACAAATTTTCAGCTAACTTATGAGCCATGAGGTAGTAATAAATTACTTTTAGCGGTGGACTGATTGGAGGTGAGATATTTAATTTTGAAGAGATTAATATATATATATATATATATATATATATATATATATATATATATCATAAGAAACCATTTAGAGAAAAAGCCATATAAGAAATCTCATAAAAAACCTTATTATTCTCAAAAGAAGAAAAATAATTAGTAGAAATGTGGTAAACCAGGACATTATGCTAATAACTGTACTGCACAACAGAAAATTAATGAATTAAATTTAGATGAAGAGTTAAAGAAAAAATTAATGAAAATAGTGATAAATTCAGAACAAGAAGATTCTTTTAAATTTTCTTCGGATATAAGTGTCTATCTGAAAAAGATGAAGAAGGAATATATCACCTAGACCAGGAAATTAGTAGTGAAGAGTATGAAGTAAAAATATAACAATAAAAGATTTACAAGAAGAAATAAAATCTCTTAAGAAAGAAATTACAAAATTAAAACAAAATGACGTAGCTTTAGAATACAGGATTTTAGAGTTAGAAAGAAAAGAGAAAATAAGAGATTAAGAAAATATACTCAGTACCTCATTAGCTATTACAGAAAATGAAGAGAATAAAAAGGAAGAAACATTTATTAATTTACTAAGTCTTATTATCACTCATAAGTGGCATTGTGAAATAACTTTAGTAATAAAAGAAGAAAGCTTTAATCCCGTAGCATTAATAGATTCAGATATAAATTGTATACAAGAAGGATTAATACCTACTAAATATTATGAGAAATCTTTAGAAAATATATCTAGTGCAAATGGATTTAAGATGAATATTAGATATAAATTATCATATGCAAAAAAGGTATATGTTATAGTACATCTTTTGTATTAGTTAAAAATATGAATTGTGAATTAATACTAGGAACACCATTCTTAGCATTATTATATCTTTTTCAAGTAATCAAACAAGGATTAGTAACAGAAGCAATATTGGGAAAAACAATACTTTTTGATTTTATAAAACCCCCTAGAGTTAGAGAATTGAATATGTTAAAATCATCATCAATAAGTATTATTGAAAATAAAGTCAAACAAATAAATTTATTAAATAGAGAAATTCAATTTAAAATGATAGAAGAACAATTACATAACAAAACCATATTAGAAAAGAGAAATACTATTATTGAGAAAATTAAAAAAGAAATTTATAAAATCAATCCAATAGCTTTTTGGCATAGAAAGAAATATGAGATAAGTTTAACTTATATTTATAATTTTAATGAACAAAACATACCTACTAAAGCTAGACCTATTCAAATGAATTCTCAATATCTAGAATATTGTCAAAAAGAAATTAATGAATATCTTACTAAAGGCTTAATTAGGCCTTCCAAGTCTCCTTGGAATTGTTTTGGCTTTTATGTCATGAAAGCATCTAAAGTAGAAAGAGGAACACCTAGATTAGTTATAAATTATAAACCCTTAATAAAGTATTGCGATGAATTCGGTATCCCTTACCTAATAAATCAGATTTAATTAAAAGACTGAATAATTGTACTATTTTTTCTAAATTTGATATGAAATCAGGATACTATCAAACTTTGGTCAGGGAGGAAGATAAATATAAAACCGCTTTTGTTGTACCTTTTGGTCATTATGAATCGAATGTAATGCCTCAAGGTTTAAAGAATGCCCTAAGTGAACACCAGAATATAATGAATAACATATTTTATAAATACTCAGAATTTACAATAGTATATTTAGATGATATTTTAGTCTATTCAAAAACTATTAATCAACATTTTGAATACTTAGATAAATTCATAGAAATAATAAAAGACAATGGGTTAATAGTTTCAGAAAGTTGAGTGTTCTTTAGTACTTTGTTATATCTTTGTTCTTCTTAATATTTCATAAAGATCTCTATCTATAACAGTTGTTTTAGTTCTGGAGAGAGTTGAGTGTAATATTGAAGAGTGTGTATACATTGGTAAGCTTCTTGAGTCTAAGTGGTTTTGACAGCAAAGAGGTTGTAAGTCCGTTGGTTTAGCTTAGAGATGGAAAAAGGTGATCCCGTAACAACAACTCAATCTAGAAGTAGAATAGTCAATATAGTTAGAAGTCTGAGTGGGATAGGAAAAAGTAACAAAGACAAACAAATAACTATAAGAACTCCCCAATAGACTGTGGATAATGAAGAATCCTTACAATAATTAGAAAACAATATCATATTACCTGTAGCAGAAATAGAAAGATCTTTGCATAACTGGTCGATATCTATAGTAAAAAAAAAGTGAAGTATATAAAAATCATAGTATAGTTTCTATAAATAAAGATGAAGTACACGTAGTAGAATATAGCTATATAGGAACAAATGCAAATAAAATAATAAATGTGTTAGAACAAGATATATTAGATCAACATATTAGAAAAAAATTTAATTTTATCCATCTAGGATTAATACAAGTTGCAGCCAAATCCAATTATAGATTAGGGGTAAATAGTCCAGTATTAATGTTATTAAGAGACACAAGATTTGTACAATTTAAAGATTTAGTAATAACAATACTAGAAAGTAATTTACATGATGGTCTAATCTTTTTAAACCTCAATAAAATTATATATATATATATATATATATATATATATATGAAGATAGGTTAGTTCGAGGATATGATAGTAATTTCAAATGTGGCAGAGTTTAGTTTAAGAATTGAGATAATATATCAATCCTCGACGCGTTATCAATCCACTTGGAGTAGCACTCGCAGTGGCGGGGTTAGTTAGAGTGAATCCATGACCATGGCGGCTGCATTTACAACTACAACTGCAACTGCAACACTGAGACTGGTAATTAGTTTTTGTTGAATTGAATGTTATTATTATGATTAATGATAGGATTAATTTGTGTTGTCAGTCAAATGTTGGAGAAAGCAAAAGTTTGCAGCTCCGTATGTGTAACCCTAATCCCAATAAGCTTAAGGTTATGCGGGGGTTTAGCGGTTGTTCTGGAGTGGCAGTGAGTGTGATAGAAAGAAAAGGGGCAAGAATTGGAATTGGAAGGGTTCGGGCGAGTTCGAGTTCTTCTTCGGAGGAGGAGGAGGCAGTGAGTGTGCAGTCAAAAGTGACTCAGAAAGTGTACTTCGACGTGAGTATTGGAAATCCAGTTGGGAAGCTTGTGGGACGGATTGTGATTGGACTGTACGGCGACGATGTCCCCCAAACGGCTGAGAACTTCCGTGCCCTTTGTACTGGCGAGAAGGGCTTTGGATATAAGGGCTCTACCTTCCATCGTGTCATCAAGGATTTCATGATTCAAGGAGGAGACTTTGACAAAGGAAATGTATGTATGTATGTTTTAATGTTGTATGCTTTGCTTTGCTTTCTCATTTTCGATTCATTCTAATTTCCTTCCCTTCCTTGCAGGGAACTGGAGGCAAAAGTATATATGGTCGTACTTTCAAAGATGAGAATTTTAATTGTCAGTCACTCACTTCCCTTCCTTCTTTCAATTTCAATGCTCTTTAATAAATTATGCTGATATCTACAATACAATATCTCTAGTGGCTCACACTGGACCGGGAGTTGTCAGCATGGCAAATGCAGGTCCCAATACAAATGGGAGTCAGTTTTTTCATATGCACCGTCAAGGTATATTTCTCTTCTTCATAACACCAAGCCACACAAGAGGATTAAATTACACATACGCTTTATTTCTAACTTTACCATTTCTGCCTTTAAAAAACTCACATGCTTCTTGTGCAACTATGCATGTCAAATGAGCCTCATCTTCACTGTCACCGACATTTGCCTATTTTTCTGTGCAATATAAAAAATAGCAATTTTAATCAATGTTGTCAAGATTGTGATTCTACTTAACAAGTTCGTAAAACATAGGATCATAAGATCCTACCTAAATGTAAAGTTAAAACTTAAATTTCATAAACATAAGTCCATAACATCCACTATTAGTCTACTAGCACTCATGCTCACAGCAGAGAGGATTGAGACTTGATAGATTCAGAAATCAGAGTGCAAGACAGTGAGTGTGCTCACAGTCACAGTAAGTCTGAGTGCACAGCAAAAAACAAATTCAGAAATCAGAACCAAGGGATTGAGAGAGACGAGAGAGAGAGACAATGATTGATTCAAAGAGGCAGATAGAATGGGGTGGGCTGCGTGAGAATGGGGGAGAATACACCGATTTAGGGGAAAACGAAAGGCTAAAATGCATTCAGGGCAGACCAGATCACACAACGCAACTTGGAAAACCCAGTTCACAAGATAAAAAAAAAACAAACATTGCTACAGTCTTGCTCCGATCTCACTGATGAGTATTCTACTCGCTATCCAGCTTGGGAGCAGGTTGTAAGATCGTGCAATTGATTATAAATTATAATTATACTAAACAAACCACATGCTGCCGACAACCTATCATTTGATTAGTATTTATGATGAAATATTAAAAACTCTTAATATCTACTTGTCTGGTAAAATAAGGTTGATATTGTTTGTATTCCTTGGTTTTGAGTCTTGACATAATAAACTTGTTTGATGAATTGGCAGACACCTTGGCTGGATCAGAGGCATGTGGTATTTGGCCAAGTTTTGGAAGGCATGGACATTGTTAGGTTGATTGAATCGCAGGAGACAGATAGGGGTGACCGTCCTAGAAAGAAGGTGACCATTAGTGACTGTGGTGAGCTTCCAATTGCTTGAGGTGGTTCTTGTGTAATTTTGTTGGTTATTCCTTCTATTAACTTGTTGAGATTGAGAAGGGAAAGAGGGGCGGGGAAGAAGAAACTCTAGCTTTCTTGAAATTTTTTTGTTTGACTATTCTTAAGATATGTTCAGTAACTCCTTATTTTCATACTGAACCTACAAACTTTAGCAGCCGCATATGTATTCTGGTTTGAGTTGTTGTCGGGTTAGAAAATTTAATGCCCCATTTGAATGGTATCTCCTTAAGCCAAAGTGCAGATTCCATGGGGAATTGGATGGCCAGAGAATTATTGGAGTCTTCTACAAGATGCATGATCAAATGTGGAATTCATTTAGTTGAATTTGGAAAGAATGCACTTCTTTAAATGCTCCTCGTGATGCTTTAGCAGGCCATCAATAGAACGTGTAATAATTTAGATGAGAAATATTAAAAATACATTTTTTTATTATTCTATTGAAAAATGTTAGGAAAACATTTTCTATTTCATTTTTAACAATTTTTCTTATACATTTTCACAATGAAATTCATTAAAGATTATGAAATTATGTGAGGTTCGTGATGCTTTAGCAGGCTATATAATAAATAGACCACCTAATTTAAATGAAAAATGTTAAAAAATACATATTTTAATATACTCTTGAGAAATGTTAGGAGAATATTTTCTAACATTTTTAACTTATCTTTTTAACATGTTTCTTTATTATACTCTTAATATTTATGAAATTATGTGAGATTACTAAGGAGACTTACTTGACATTGTAAGTTTTAATAAATTTTCAATCCATGGTATGTTATAAAAACTGTTAGTATTTGTCATGTATTTTTGTAACACATTTTATTATTAAATTTATACGAGTATTTCTAACTAGTGTGAGTTTTACCTTGTTTGATGATTTATATTATTATTTTATAGAATATACATTAAATTTATCAAATAATAAAAAGTGTATTAGAGTGTGTTATAAAACTAGTTGACAATATTCCTCTCGACTAATAACTCTAATGAATCAAAAGATAATGGAGTATATGTTATGAGTATGAATTTGAGACTATTGGTACATGTATACAACAGAATAGAATATTGTTGTTTGTGATTTTTTCAATTCAATTTATTAATTATTGGATTAAGTTAGTTTGTTTTGTTAAACAAGAATTAAATACAGGTGTTGTGTTTAATATTTTTTAATTAAAGTTGGAATTCCAGCTAAGTAATAAAATAAGAAGGAATGCTTGGAACACTCTCGAATATTTTATTTGTTAGAATTTATTGAAATGTAAATTTTAGTGGATATTAATTTCAAACCAGAAAAAAAAATAAAGTAAAACTTACTTAAATTTGTAATTTTAAATAAGTTTTAAACAAAAATTAAGAATTAGAGTGTTAAAAGCTACCATTCCTTTGAGTAAAATTGCATCTTTAATTGGAGAACAACATCTCTGCATAGTGCCATACAAAACTAATTTCCTATGTCCAACTACTAGTATCAACGTGACAGATCAAGAAAGAAAAAGTGAATTACGGAAACTTAGCAAAAACTCCAAACCAATGTTACCACTTACCATCACACGCTTCTCTCTCTCTCTTTTTTTTTTTTTTAAGAGTAAATATACTTGTTGCATTTCATTTAGAATGGAAGTGTGAATACAATTGGGTATATGATCAAAGACCTAATTGCTAGCATAAAATCGACATGTCTTCGCAAGAATATAGACAACAACTTAATTGGCTTGCCTTCATACTACGTTCACCCTATAGTTGGGAATCGAATTTAAAAAAGATTTACATGTTTTAATAATGCAGTGAAATTCTGTAATATATGCCTACCCATCTGCAACGGCTTGACAGTCAACTTCGATGATTATGTTCTGTAAATTCATGTTTAATAACAACTGCGTTGCAGAAAGAAGTGCCATGGCTTCAGTCTATCTTGGTTCTGGTTGTCCCTTCATTGTCATTGTTTTAGCTTGAATAAAACTCCCACAACTGTCTCGTGTTAGAAACTGTGGATCCTGGTTGCATAGGAGCTGCCCGCGCACTGTACCATTCGTGGAGGTATTGCATGGCCTGGGATAGGGAAGTATGTGGAGGGACGTTGTGAGATTCCCATACTTTTTCATTGCGACGCTTCCATATACACCTTCAGTTCCATAGACAGATTCGGCCTTGTTCATGAGTTGGCTAACCTGGTTCCACATACCTGTAACCTGTAGCCTCCCAGACGCTTTTAACTTGCTGACAATCAAAGAAATTTTTTTCATGAATTAACATTTATCGGCTAAACTGTCCACCGCTCACCGACCCAAACTTTACCACAAGCCTAAATCAACCACTAAACCTAGATGGAATTTAGTCAACGACTAAACGGTCGACCGCCCACTGAGTCAAAGTTAATCACGGACCAAATATTGTATTTTGAGATTATGCATTATATTCTTGGGTTATCTAGTACTTTCTAAATAGTTTGTCACAAGTAATCCATGCCTTTTGCAACATGTCCTTAATATATTTCAAAATAAAGACATTTAGCATTTTTTTTTATGTGCAAATATTGATTGTTATTTGATAATTTTTTGTTAGGAGAAGAATCTATCCACAATCTTTCTCTTCCTTTCTTTCTTTTTTTATCATCACATCAATTTTATAATTTCATGCGTTCAACATCTGAATATCTTTTTTTCAATATTAGTTTTTTAGTTTTGTCAAACATGTCAGAAAAATTTAAATCCACCACCTCTCCCTCCTTTTCTCATGAATGAGTCAACCTTATATATTTTTACATCTTATCTTAATATCTTAAAATTGTATAAAGAGTAAAAGTAAATTAGGAAAAAAAACCTGCTCAAAAGAACAAATGAGTAATCCTCAAACTCAATCTGACTGAGTCCTCACTGTAATTTCCAAAAGAGATCGATTCCAGCATTCTTTAAATAGCTAACCAGTAACCAGACTAAAGGTATGGCTAAATAATTGAATAAAATTAGTGTCACCTTTTGACGCGTAGCTATTGCAGAATGCACGATTAATTGATAAGGATTTCAAAGAACCACATTAATTGTGCATATATATAGTGCCATACAAAACTAATTTCCTATGGCCAATGTTACCATCAAACACGATTCTATCTGTTCACCAATATCCGCCTGACGAATGTATTGTATTCACGCCAATTTTGTATCTCTGTGTCTTTGGCAATTTTCGTGAACTTTTCCAATATAGCATCCCACCATTAACTCGTTATCATTGAATGGGAAACACGGAACTACGTATGTTTTTTGCTCAACGATCATTTTTTGCCACCCTTTCAACCCAGTACCCTAATCACCCAGTGGATTGGTAAACCAAATTGACCATGGGTAAAAGAAACCCCTCTTTTTCAGTCAAATAATAACAATATACAAATAACAGGTAAGATTGAGGTATTATATATATATATATATATATATATATATATATATATATATAGATGGTGAATAATGTTACATATAATGTGAATATTTTTTGTCAAAAAATTGTGGCATCCTTCTGTGGAGGCTAAAGAAACTTTATCCATATGTGTTGTTAACCAACCATGCAAGGAAAAAAAATATACAAATACTAATGTCTGGTATCAAATCAATGTTCATTCATAGCTACAAGTGGGTTAACAAAGCAGTTAAATCTGGACTACGAGCATCATGTTAGAAGATTAAAGAAGTGACTTTTTCATATGTTTGTTGTGGTTGTCATTATTTCTCCCCATGATATTCATATAAAATGAGATCCAAGTTGGAGTCAATGTACAGTAGTTTGAGGCCCCGGGTTGAGGACATAAATGTTTGTACTCACATGCTTCAGTAGAGTTAAATAACATGTAGACAACAAAGAATAGAATGTTATAACACGGCACTCGCAAAAATACCACAATGCAAGTTTGGCTTTCATATTAAATTCAAGGATCAAACGGTGATGAATATGCTTCTCAGTGCTCCCTATAGAGCTAGAGATATCTCCTCCTCTTGTCGGATAAAGCCTTAAACCTTCCTATTAGTAGTTTCGCAGAGGTTTTCAAACGAGATATGTACTTCGCCTTTTTTTTGTTGCAACGTCCTGTTTCATACTTCTACATGCAAGTGTTATAGTGGCCATTCACAATACATTATTTTCGTAGCAAATAATTCTTACATAAGTTATGGGAAAATTAAAATTTTGTGTTTCACCTTATAGAAGGCAAAATTATTCAAAGTGAATGTGCTAGGCCTAGGACCGTTCTAAACACTACTACAAAAACCTTTTTTTACGACGCATCATCGACAACGGTTGTTAGAAAACCGTCTTTATATTTGACGCGGTGGCATTTTCATAAATACAAAGGTTTGAAACAAAGAAGGTTTATGGAAAAGCGTCTACGAAAACAAGTTTCAAAGACGGTTTTCAAAAAACCGTCTTTGAAAATCCCACGTTCATTCAAAATACAAAAGTTGAATCAAAGACGATTTTCGTAAAATCGTCTTTGAAATGAGTGTATTAATTCATATCGTCACCCTTCCCCTTTTTTTAGCAGTGTTAGGTTTTTGAAATTTCAATATGGACTCTGCAGATATGTTTTTCCTCTCTGTTTCTTCTCTCTCTCGATGACCTTGCTAACTGTTTCTTCTCACCTCTCATTTGATCTAATCGAATCCGCAATCCAATCAAGTTTGGGGATCTGAAGACAAAGAGAAAAGAGGGATTTGCAAATGCTATAGGCGATGGTGATGTCGGGAATGCGAGGACTCTCCGTGCTCATCTTAAAGTTTGGAAATTGTCAGATTTCACGCACTTTTTCCTACGAAGAATGGAAACTATGTGTTTAAAATCTGGGATAGTTCCCATGATCTCTATTAGTGGGTCGCTGGTCGCACGTGGCAACCCTTCTCAGGTGAGCAAGGTGGGGTGCGCTGCAGCCAATAAACTGCCTCAGAGGTCGGTGTTTTGGAGGTTTTCCTTTTGGTACCCTTTGGAATCTCTGGCCTTGGGGGAACAACAGCAGGTACAAAGGGTTGGCCCTCGACGACACCGTTAGAGATGACGGCCAAGGTGACGGAATGAAACGGCAGACCAAAAACTGGGTTTTGAAGAATGCTTCGGAGGGTATCGCTAGCCGAAGCTAGATTGTATTCTCAGATGTCACACTTGGGGAACTTGGCTTACGATATACCTAGAATCAAGGTATGAGACTTGAGATATTTCTCCGTGAAAATTTTTCTATTTGGGAATAGTAGAATCATATTGTTGCCTATTTCTGCTTGTACCTTGAGCGCATGCCTTATACCTGAATGGTTTTAAAAAAAAACAATTGTATTTTTGTTCAATGTGTGTATGTAAACTTTACTACTATGAAATCTGCAAAATTTTCAGGTTAGTCCAAGCGAAATGGATGACCACAATGCACATGACTCTAGAATCCCTGTAAAATTAAGAACTTTTGTGGAATTTTGAATGGATGTTGCTTTAGCTTCCCCACAGTGCAAGTGCAGCCAACTTACAAAGTTGAAACTTCGTAAGTTGGCTGCACTTGTGTTCACTGACATATATTTTCATTTGGTGAAAATTTTCTTATTTTAATTGTATTTGATCAGCCAAAATTAACGCTCCTAACCCTTTTAAAACTCTTTAGTAAAATTGTGCTTTCAAACTCCTAAGATCCTTGAATGTTTCAACAACAAATCAATGCTCCGTCTAGGATAAATTATTACATGCATGTCCTAGAAGATGAAAGAGCAATTTTCTTTAACGATGTTAAGTTGAATAGATTAAATTGTATAATTTTACTATTTTAAATATAATAGAAAATGGTATTGTTAAGACAAAGAGTGCAATTTACTCAAATTTATACCAATATATAAAGAAAATACAACTTTGTGTAACTATTTTTTATCTCCATATTTTTTTAGACCATTTTATCCTTAATAATATTGAAGTAGTAATAATAATTAATCCTCTTTAATCTCTATTATTTTGCGGTTATGTTTTGTAAGGTCTCGGAAGACCACGTGGCACTTTAACATTTTAATGATGTGATTACACAAAAATGATGATGATAATGACCCTGTGGCATAATCCGGGTTCGTGTGACCAGGGTGTCATACACGGGGAGTGTATTTTGGAACTCGGAAGAAAAGGGGGTGTGAATAGCCCTCTTCAAATTCGGGATCATGGCATATGTTAGTACTGATGGGAAATCGGGTAGTGATCTCAGATGTATTCCGGGTAGTAATCTCGGTTTGAGTTCAGGAGGGGCTCGTATTTTGTTGACGTGTAAGAGCTACCAGGTAGAGAAAATCGGAAGAGCTCGTAACCCCTCTTGATAGAGTTACCGGGTTGAGAAACCGGAAGCACTCGCAACCCCTTCCTATAGCACTACCGGGTTAGCGATCCCAGAAATGGTTGGAATAAGTGCATAGGAGCCCGGGATATGGTAGTGAAGTTACGCTCAATATATATACATATATATATATATATATATATATATATATATATATTTATTATTAATCCAGTCCGACAGCTTGGTAAGGATGAGGGGATCTCGATATTCTTACATAGAGTAAGGAAAATATGTTTAACTCCCCAACCCAGCAGTGGGTACTTGCACAAGCTTACCTTATGTACGTGATCCATTTTTTTAACTGTTAGGATACTTTAGTGACACATGTGACCTGAGTGACATATGCGACGTGCGTTGACTCACTTAGTATATAAGTAATGGGCGTGAAGGCCATTCCTCACATAACCCATTCTCTCACTGACCTTCACCAAATAAACTCTCTCTTCCTCCTTCCGCTTCCTCCATTGACGAACGAAGGAAGCTTCAAGTTTAGAGAAAAGAAGGCGATTTTAGGACGTTCTAGCTTGGGGGAAAAGCTGCACATCAGTTGTGCTAACACCTTAGAAGTAAGAAACACAGATAAAAGTCTTAAAATTTGACTGTTAGAGATTTTGAGTTAGGGTGAGTTGAAGAGCCTTTTCGGAGGTCTGCATGTCACTAGTTGGGTGACTAATTCTTGTAACCTGGAAAAAAATTGAGTTTCCTTACATGCAATGGTGGAGAACCACTACTGACATCTTGCATGCACGTATGTAGGGTGTGACACTGAGAATCGTGGTGCCCGGAATCGCGAGAACAAAAGAACCAGTGCAGAGCTCCTAATAGGTAAGCTATCTGTTCTTGGAAGTCGTTCCCTCGACGGGGTTCCACCATACTCCGAGGGAGTGGTGGTTATTGTATGTCCTGATGTATGTATTGAAACTGCGTGTTACTGCTTTGATTGATAACAAGTATATGACTTGCACTCTGATAATCTATTGTGATTGTGTGAGAATTCTCTGACCAGTAGAATGGATAAAATATGGACTTCCCTTAGAGCCAAAGTGATGTGGAACAACTCTAAGTGGTCAATTAGTATATACGAAAACCCTGAGAGAGAATGTCCAAGACGTTGGATGAACCTCTCTCGGAAGAGCCATATACGTCCACGCAGAACCCGGTTCCGCTGGTGGTGTCTGCCAGAAGTCCTGGGGGAATGTGCCCATCAAGTTGGATGGTCTTTCTCAGGCAAGGGATGTATGAGAGCATGTGCCCATTAAGTTGGATGATCTTCTCTCGTATGATCCGTGTGATTGTATACATGTGTTATATTGATGAAAGTCGGGATGGCTAGTTGTGTGTAATGCCTGTTTCAATACTTGTATCGTGGAAGTGAACCCGGGGAAGGAGAGGTCTTCGAGAACCCGGAGTTTACTGAGATTATTATCTCACCCCGATTGGGGTTTATATGTGTTTGCAGGTGATGAGAGCAGGGAAGAAGGCGGAGCTCGGGATGAGAGAACCCGGTAGCAAGAGTGTCCGAGGGTTCCTGGACCCGAGGCCATGCCGGGACGAGTTCCGCGTGGAACTAGTATTTTGGGGCATGCCGGCTCTGCTTTATGTTTGTATAGTTATGTGTTTTGTAACCTGGCCCCTTGTGATGTACCCCGACCCCTGTTATGTAACCTGGCCCTGAGGGGTGTTAGTTTTACGTGTATTAGCCAATGCATAATGTACAAAATATTATTGTATATAATATTGACGCAAGATGATGTCACTCTTTGTGCTTCCATATTAACTATTGTTAGTTTAATTGCTGCGTTTAATAATCGTATTTGAATGTTAACAACCGGATGCATACGGGTGTTACATGTTTTGTCCCTCACTTTTATCCCAATAAGTTAGTTTCTATTGCAACAACACAATTATACGAATTAAAACTTACCTACTAACTAAAACCACTTAATCACCCATTAACCGCTCTCCACAATTTCATTTGTATCTCCTCTTTCATTTTGATTTATCCAACTATTTGTATGGTACAATTATCTTTTATAATGAAATGAGAAATTGAGAATGAGAATTAAAGAAGAAGGGCTGTTTTAGGGGTAGGGGGGAGAGGGAACGGTTACGCTACAGAGTTGGCTTTTTATGCTATTGCGGATTGTGTAAGCATAGTAGAAAGTCCCAAGAAATTAACCTTTATTCCCAATTTTTTTTTATTCCAACTCCTTCTTACACATCTTTCTATATTTTATTTCCTTTGTTTGTTACTAATTACTGTTTTAATTAATTCAAAAGACCTTTCATGGGATATGCAGTTGAAAATTGTCATTATCCACGAGGAGGCAATTTATGGAAACAGGAGGAGGAAAAATATTTTTTTAAAGCCAAGATTATTATGGTTTTTATATGGTAATTGATTATTTTTAATTTTAGTTGTGTTATCCAGTTTGTTTTTAATTTTCCCTCTGAAGTGGTGTTTAATAGAATTCAGAAATTGTAATTAGAAATTATTGTAATATATTAATTTTTGACATAATAGCACAATAGACATGCGGACACACATGCGCGACAATGCCTATATTTTCGCTAGTTATAATAATGAGAACTAATCACACCATAAACCATTAGTAAATGATTTTTTTTAGGGTAAATAGTCATTTTCGTCCTGAATGTGTAGAGCACTGACAAATTCGTCCTTGAAAGATGAAAATTCAATTTTTAGTCCTCGAAAGTGAAAAAAGTGTGACAAATCCATCTATCTATTAACTTTCATCCGTTGCCATTAATGAAAGAGCCTACATGACACGGTGAGATGAAAATGTCACAAAAATAATTGTCAACATTATTGTTGAATGGCGTGAGAGTGTTGGTGGAGGCATGGGGTGTGGAGTTTGGTGTGGTTGTGTCAGAGACGATTTTTGTGACTCGGGGGGTGGGGGACAATTGACACGGTGAGTCGTACCAGTGGTGGGGAAGAAGGAGGTGGAGTGGTGGGGGAGGAAGGAGAAGATGGAGGAGCAGTTGTGGTGGCAAACAGAGCATTTGATCTAAAGGAGGTTGCTGTCGGTGTCAATGACGAGGAGGAGGCATTGGGGAGAGGAGCCAAGGCAAAGGTCAGTGAAGTACTGTTCGGAGCCAATGGCAATGCCGAAGGTGAGGGGGGACTTAACAGAAGTCGACGGCAAGGAGGTGGAGGAGGTGGAGGAATAATGTGGGTAGGCAAGAAGTAGAAGAAAAGGGAAAAGAGAGAGGGATGTGAAGACATTGTTGAAAGGGGTGGAGAGGGAAGAAATGAGAGTGGAGTGAGAGTGATGAAAGTGAAGAAGGGAGATGATGGACAAAAGAGAGATCAGAAGATGGTTTGATAGTGATACTACACGTTTTGGGGGGTGTATTGTGTTATTGAGGATTTACTTTCATGCATATCTTTTATGGTTTGGGTTTTTATTTAGAGTTTTAAAATTATATTACATAAAAGATTTAATATATTTGTTCTTATGTGTTACGTAAGCTCTTTCATTAAAGATAATGGACAAAAATTAACATATAAATAAATTTATCATACTTTTTTACTTTCGAAGACTAAAATTTAAATTTTCATCATTCAAAAACGAATTTATAATACTATACATATTTAAGGATAAAAATAGTTATTTAAATTATTTTTTTACTGTGTTCGAATCAGTTCATTTACACCAACTAGGATATCCTAACTTTTCTAAACATTACATGTGAAAATGAAGCCTGACAATGAGAATACAAATTATTTTACAGGAAGAGGGATTTTTCTTTTATGAAAAAAAGGGAACTAATCCGCTTCAAATAATTGTACTGCTAATAATAAACGGTATGCACATCTTCATAATTCAATCACCATCGATAAGACGTTCCGATAATAACATTTTCCTAGGTGATTTTGTTCTTATCATTATTTTCCTAGGTGATTACAGGAATACAAGATATATATATATATATATATATATATATATATATTTTATGCTTCGGTAGAAATTAATTTACACGCAAGTGGCCGGATGTATAAGCAGGAAGAAGAGAGATAAATATGAAATTATTTAAAATTGGTTTTAATAGTTCTTTTGGTTTCTATAACAATTTTTTTTTAGTTCCTATAATTTGAAATATCACATTTTTATTTCTATATTTACATTTTTTTCTAACTTTTTTTTGTCTAAAATTGATTACAGTATAGTTATATCTAGATCTTTTAAAACTACTGCAAAATTAAATCTAATGGCGAAAAACTGCCAAATAAATTAGACAATTTTAGTTTAATTTGTAGTGTTTTTAAAGGATCAGAATGTAATTGCATCAAGCGGTTTTAGACCACAGAAACCAAAAGAAATAAAAAAATACAATACTATATGAATCAAATTAAATGTTTTAAATTATAAGCACTAAAAATAACTTTTTTTCCATTATAATTAAGAATCAAAATGTAATTATTTCAAACATCAAACTAAAACAAAAAATTAAAATAATTCCATGTTAGCCACTTTCCAAAATGAATTGTTTCTAATCATATGTTATTCAATTCAATGTAGCTTAATCACTGATCTAATCTCTGAATTGAATTTGGAGGGTGTACTTTTTCTGGTTATTGAAATTTAAAAATATTTTTTTAATCTTTGACTTTTGACATTATTTTTTTAGTCTCTGACATAATGACATAATAAATTGATATTTTATAATAATTTTAAGTACTTTGTAATGATTTTTAACATTTTGTGACAGTTTTAAAAGATAAATTGAAACAATTAAAAATAAAAATTAATTTATGACAGCTATGAGCTATCACAAAATATCAATATATTATGCAAGAAAAATTTATCAAAATTCAAGAATAAAAAAATTTGAAATTTAGGAACTAGCTAGAAAAACACACCCTAAATTTTAAGTCTTGTTTTTAAAATTAGTTTTGATACCAAAGATTAATTTTTATACTTATTTTAAAAGTTTTTGAAACCATTTTGACAATCAAATAGATTGATTTTTCAAATTAAATCATAACATTGGTTCATTTTAAATACGCATTTTAAAACTATCACAAAATGCTAAAAAAATGTCATAAAGTGCTAAAAACCATCATATAAAATGTCAATTCATTAAGTCAGAAACTAAAAAAAAGCATACCCTCTAAACTCAAAGAGACTAAATAAGTGATTAAGCCATTGAATGTTGAAGAGACTTTTTTGAGCTGTTTCAACTTTCTTGAAGTTTAGTTTAAGTGAAAATGTTAAGCTCTTTGTACCTTAATATTCCTTCTAGATTAAAATATAAGCAAACAAAAAACTCACATCCATTAAAAAAAATTAGTTAACATAATTAATAATTTCAATAAAAAAACTTATTCATTTCCTAAAGTACCCCTTCCGTTCCAAAATATAAGTCATTTAGAATTGTTGCATATGTATTAAGAAAAATAATTAATTTATTGAATTTCATAAAAAATATCAATGATTTTCCTGATATACCATTTTATCTCTAATTTAATAATACTCCTACACATTTACTCCCACTACATAGACTTTTCTCATGAATAATAACAAATTCTTATACAAACCTGATGGACTATGACCTTTCCACTTCGTCTAGCTCCATTGTATCTTATACTACTTGTGGAAAATTAAGTGATTTTTGGAATTAATCAATGATATAGATGCATGAAATATTGATTGAGGATAATTTTGAAAAAAAATATCTAATGTAGTATTGATTTTGTAAAACGACTTATATTTTGGAACATTTTCTTTTCTTTAAAACGACTTATACTTTGGAACGGAGGAAATTTCATTCACATTAATTACATAGGACCAAAACAAATTTAAAGATTGTTGAAAATAAAACTTCAATTAAATGAAGATATTTTAAAGATACTATCATTAAATATAAAAAAAATTAAGTCAAATTTACTTATATATTTTAGTGTAACACATATTTTTTTTGCTTATATTTAAGTAGTCCAGAGGCAGTATAAAACACTTACAACATGATTACACAAATCAATAAAAAATAGGTATGTTAGTTAATTTTATCAGTATATTTTTTAAATACATGAGACTGAGAGGGTGCGTAGTCTGTTATAATTGATTTTGATAATTATGTAAATTTTGATATACATAATAAAAAAGATAAAATTAGATAATTCAATGACCGAATTAATTAATTTATATTTTACAAAATGTAATTAAGAGGTTTAAATTAAAAAAATAACACACACACACATATATATATATATATATATAAATCTCGAGTAAGGATACGTGTGACCTAAACAAAAGAAAAACCACTTTAAAGTTCCTAATTCATCATGTTAGGTACTACAGTTGCATCAAGGTGAAGATCTGCTATTGAAGATTCTTTAGATGTTGAGAGTGAACTTGCACCAAATCTTGAACATGTATTGGATGACCTCAATTCATTTGACATGGCTAATGGACTTGCTCGGGGCACAGGCGATGAACCCGATCGATGTAGGCAGAGTCGGTTCTAAGTTGTGTGTCTGAATTATGAAAGAGAGATTTGGGAGATTGTCAATTGTTTGTTTTTTTCACCGATGAGATGAGAGGCATTTTAATCGGCCCCCCACATAACACGAAGTTGGCTTGGAGTATCCAATCTCAACTCGAAATGCATGGGGTTGGGAACACGTTAAATTCAGCATGGTACACCTGAGACTGAGGACCAAACAAATTATATATGGTGAAAATGGGAGGGAGGCATTTGGTCAGTACGTAGTCTATGACAACTAATTACAAGAATTGAAAAGTGAAATTTATTTATACCAAATCATGGATATAAATTATGAGCCTCACAGTCGACCTTGCACATGATCGGATTAACATTGTTTAGGACCCACTAGCCATTAGCTATGTTACTTGAATGTTGACATAGAATAACAAACAATCTTTGTAAGTATCTCTATGTTTTATCTCTCCACACACATTGTGGAAAATCTTATGAAATAGAGTTCCAGCTTCTCTTACTTTTCCTCACAATTGTCAGGCAAAACTAGCTAAGCACAAGTTTTTGTTTGAGCAACAGTATACCATCAAAGCTAAGGATGAAGGTAAGATCGATCAATTGTCTTTAGGATCGATGCATATTCTTCTAATTAAGTACATGTATGTGCTGATGCATTATTTCTTTGCTGCAGTTACTGGGGTGGATGCATAGAAAATTTCGCCAGAATAGCGCTGAACCGTTCAAAGACTTGATCATCGGTAAGTTTATTTATAAAAAAAAGTACATAACTGGTGGAGCATGAATGAATAGAATGGTGATTAATTTGTGTCAGGAGGGAATTCCTGCGATGAGGAGCACAACTATCCGAAAGCAAGCTTTGGGAATTACAAACATGTGAAACAACAAAGTCATAATCCGAAAGAGCTAAGAAAATCAATCGATCATGATGAGTATGAGGAAGATTCAGCGGGAGCTATGTATGAGCTGTTCCATGGGTTCCTGGCAATTGGAACTCTTGGTTCGGAGGCATCAACGACGCCAACATTTGCCATCTCTTTGGAGAACATAACCGAAAAGGAAGATGAAGTGACAGAGAATGAACTGAAGCTGATAAACGATGAGCTAGAGAAAGTTCTGGTACTGGGAGCGGATCATGAGGAGCCATCGTCAATATCATGTGGGAGAAGCAGTCATGGAAGCATAATAACTCTGAGCGGAGGCGGGGGGAAGCCTGCTGCAGCTACGTTGTTGGAAGGAGATCAATCAAATGGAAATGCAGTTTGTCCACTTCAGGGGTATCTGTTTGGATCAGCAATTGAACTGTCTGAAACAACAACAACAGTTACAGTGGCAAAGAAGGAGCACAGGACTTCACTTGGGGAGCTGTTCCAGAGAACCAAATTGGCAGAGGAGAACAACAACTTTGGGCCAAAGGAAGCAGACAAATCTGCCATGCATCTCATGAAGAAAAAGCTCAAGAAAAAAATGCGAAGCTCCACCTCCACAACTGTTGATTCTGTTTCAGCAGACAGAAAACTGCATAAGGTGATAATTTATATATATATATATATATATATATATATATCTTTCTTCTTTTCCAATATACTGTATGCATAATTAATTTGTGCATGGGTGGTGGCAGATTCTCCATATGTTTCACAGGAAAGTTCACCCTGAAAATTCAACATCAGGTGCACAAAAGTGTGATAAGTACCAAAAGAAGAAAACAATGAATGAGGGATCAGAGGAAGATATATTAATGATACAGCCCAAAAGAGCAGAACTGTCAAAGGAAAATTACTTGCGACAGTATAAGATCCAACCGAATCCATTCCAGTTTACACTTGGCTGTGAAGAAGATTCTTCTGAGAATAAGGAGCACTGGATCAAAACAGATGCCGATTGTAAGTATAAAGTCGTCGTTTTATTTGCAACTTCCATCAATCACATGGATCCACTTCATCCCCTACAAAATGAATAGATAACCACGCACGCACGTATCCAATTAACTGTTCTTTTAAGTAATAATTATTATTTTTGAATAATTGTACATGATTAAGGGAAAAATAAAAGACAAATATAATAGAGGTTAAATAATTAATACTACATTAGAGGTTGTTATAATGGAAGAGAAATAGTGGTTTATGGGAGAGTTATAGGTGTAAAATTTGAACATAAAAAAATCTCATATCTTAGTTATAGATTACAAATTATAAATTTATAAAATAAAAGAGAAAGAAAATTGGGGTTAAATAATAATGGATAATCTATGCTGATGGTTAAACTTAAGAGTAAAATAGTGGTCTTCGATAGTAGATATAGGAGATAAAATTATGTTTTAGTCCCAACATCTAGAAACTACTAATTTTAGTCCTACATATATACATTTGTAGAGATTAAAACGAATTAAAAAATGTATACGTACAAACTTAAATGAGTAAATTTTAATTATAATAGCTAAATGAGTAATTAATTTTTTTATTGATGAATAATTAAACCTTTGATAACAAACCCACTTTCAGTTTTTTGTCCCAATTCTTATTCTATATATCTTGAATCAGATTATTTATTTATTCATTTTATTGCAGACTTAGTCTTGGAGCTCTAAAGACAAAGGAAACAGAAATAGCTAAGCTATTGTCCTGGGTTGCTAAGAAGTAATGAAGTGGTTGTACGATTTTATTTCTCAATGGCAGCAGCAAATGTTAAACATATGATATGAAAAACAGTTTGGGAGAAGTAAATAAGAGAGGTAGTCATGTTCCATGCCTACCTCTTAGCAGTGTAAAATATATGTTCCGTATAGTAATCATAGACACTATTTGCGGTTGAACTAAAACTGTCAATTATGTATAAATCAACTACGAATCATAATGGCGTGCAAGTAGCACAGTGGAAATTGAAAGGGCTAGTAGAAGACGATTATGCAGAGTAATGGAGTATTACTTGTTAGTTTTATGGATCTTTGTGTTTGTTGCAAACTTAATTACAACCTTTTGTGATTGGCTAGTCCTACATTGCATCCCATTTCATAGATGTGAACCATTTTAAAATTTATTCATTACCTATTGTCTATTTATACTTTCTCTATATAAATAGTTAGTTAAACAATAATATTTTTAGAAACTATTCTTTATGTGAAAAAAGTTCTTTTTTATATGAAAACATGTTTAGAAATTTTATTTTGTTGTATAATAGTCGTGCTCGAGTTAAAACATATGATCTCATATATACTACACAAATTTTCAAACACTAAGCAATCAAATTGAGTTTTATGGAATCATCTTAAAGTCTTATCACTGTTAATATATTATTTTCATATTTATTTAATTTATTGATCGAATTTCAATATTTCTTTTAAATAAATTTTCAATAACATTGTATCATAATATAAATAATTTATCATAAATTTAAAATATAATTTATATGTTAAAAATGTATATTTATTTGTTTAAACTTTTTAATTTTTTGGGGGATCAGAATTTGAAAAAACTAATAATTAAAAACGACTCTGAGTAGTTTCTAAAAAAATATAGCTATAAGTAATTTAAAAACAAAAAGTTACTTCTATTTTTTTAAAATAAAATCTCTAACAAATAAATCACACTTTTATACTTTTTTAAAATCAAACAGACCCTTAAACAGATAACTCATTCTTAACATTTTGATGTTGATAAAAACAAATCTTAACATTTTGATATATAATTTTTTTAATTATTTATTATTAAATAAAATCAAATGAGTTCTCTCCATAATTTTATTCCTTTGTGTGGATCTTCCAATTTAATACATATAATAAAATTCTTTATATAATAAATAATTTTTTTTCACATATTCATTAGTAATTTAGAAAAACATATAATCAAAATATATTTGAAAGAAGATATTTGGTTAAACAAGCTCTTGTAAAGAAAAACGTCAGAATTTTACTATAACAAGACTTAACAGTATGTGATTTACTTGTAATCACATTTAAATATACTTTTCTTTTCTCCTAAAAACAATATACTTTTAAAAAAAATTATATACATATAAATCATTATATTAAAACAAAAAAGTTACTTGTAATTGTTTTTTGATAAAATCTCTGACAAACAAATCACACTTTTATGATTTAATTTTTTACTTGGAATGAAAATGTTTCATATTAGACTAGAGTTTGAAAAGTCTTTACTTTCAACGGTGGGAAAAGTCTTTACTTTCCCGCCATAGAATTCGGGCTCTTGCTTCCTACACCAGCCGTTTTTCCAATACACCCAGCATGAACAGTGAAGTTCCAATTTTACCCTCTGTGTAATCCGTAAAGATTCTCCGTAAAGGTTCTTACAGATTCGTAATCCGTAAACCTCTTACGGATTCGCAATCCGTATTCGTAAAGCCTCTTACGGATTCATAATCCGTAAACCTCTTACGGATTCGTAATCCGTAAACCTCTTACGGATTCGCAATCCGTATGAACCTTACGGATTCACAATCCGTATGAACCTTACAGATTCGTAATCCGTAAGGTGAATCCGTACGAATTAAATTTTTTTAAAATGGTTTTCAAAATAATGGCCCAGGTAGGTGTCGAACTTGTGACCTTCCGATTACAAGCACAGTGCTCTAACCAACTGAGCTACTACACCATTTATGTTAAAAACTAATTAATATTACTATATATGACATTACAAATTTTAATGCATATTTAATACACATAAATTTATATAATA
>CM023950.1:40797418-40882431 GCA_013407115.1 Glycine latifolia | reverse complement strand
TATAAATGGATAATGCACTTATAAAAAATGATGCCAATAATAAAAATGTTACAATAAACTGTAAGAAAAATTATCTATGGCCACTTCCTTCACAAAGAGTGATAAGGTTGGTTGGTAAAAGAAGAAAGGACAAATGAAAAAGTCATAGATTTGATTTAATAAAAATTAACAATTAAGAATTAATATGTATCGATAAAAATAAAAATAAAAACTTCATTCACAAAGTGTGTTAGACGACTGCTAAGCAATTTTTTTAGGAAAAATATGATAAGTTAGCAAGGTTATTTCATTATGTGATGCAACCACACTTAGAAAAAAAATGTGTAAGATGAATGAAATTGTCAATTGTGTGTTTACAAAAATTGATTATATTAAAACACGAAATTTATTAATTATCTATTTTTATATGTGAAAATTGAAAAATATCAAAAAATTTATAACAACTCATACAATCTTGTTTAATTAACTGATCTAAATTCTTTTGACTTATTAAATATCTTTTAACAAGTTAATATATGTAAAAAAGGTTAATATTAAATAGAAGAAAAAAAAGGTTGATTTTTAAGTGGAAGAATGTGTGAAGTTGTGAATTAGAGTAATTTATGAGTTTGGAATGTATCATTTCCATGCTTGATACAAGTTATAAAAAATTATTCTCATACATGATCTATCCCTAGGAATATATATTACAAATGATTTCTTTGTCCTCTCTATCCCCGTGTAAAAGGATTGGAAACTAATATTTGCATGAAAATAGAGTTTATCTTCTAAAATAAATTTGTACTTTCACTTTATTCCATTTTTTTGTTTTAAGATTGTATTTTTAATTAAAATAAATTTTAACACGTTTTTTTAAAAAGTAAATTTGAATGGAAATAACGTTGGCAGAAATATAATATAGTCCGTTAAAGAAAGAGGGCAGATGGATGCGATGCAGGCGTTGAGGCGTTGAAATGTAATGGGTGTCGTCCACGTGTGTGGAGTGAATGCTATACTCGCTCTCCAGAGAAAGAAAGAAAGAAAGAAAATATCATATCCTTCATCGGAATTGAAATGAATCATTAATTCATAATTCACAATCAAATAAATACTTTCTTTCCCAGTTAAGTTGAGTAGTGTGACTGTAGTAGAGGCCAGAGGGTACGCAATCGCAATGGATTCTCTGCGTGTGTATGCGTCTTCCATTCATCTCTGTGCTTCTCGGAACATAAAACATAACCGTATTAACCATTTCAGATTCCTCCTTCCATCTATCCCTCCGCCTCAGCCTCACCGTTGCCCTCTCCTTCTCCGTTTGCCTCCGCTTATCTCCGCTGTCTCCTCCTCCCCCCAAACTCAAACTAGGGACGACCAAGAACAAGAACAAGAACAAGAACAAGGAAAGAACAAGTCCCTGAAGAACAAAGCTCGTTTGCAAGTTCGGTTAGATCACCAGGTTCAATTTGGCGATCACGTTGTCATTCGAGGATCAACCAAAGAATTAGGCTCCTGGACCAACAGTGTGCCCTTGAATTGGACCCAAAATGGATGGGTATGCGACTTGGAATTTGAACAAGGGCAAGGGACCCATCACATTGAGTTTAAATTCGTCACCGTCAACAAGGACGACACTATAGTCTGGGAAGGTGGAGAAAACAGAGTGTTGAAAGTACCAGGGGCAGGTAATTTTGCCACCGTGGCTACGTGGGACGCAACTCAAGAGAATTTGGAGCTACACTCTTTGGATGATGATGATGAACAAGTACCAGTACAAGTACAAGAGGCAGATAGTAATGAGTCTGTTTCCGAATCAGAAGCAAGTCCCTTTGTTGGTCAGTGGCAAGGTAAGCCTGTTTCATTCATGCGATCCAACGAGCATCGGTCCCATGAAACAGAAAGGAAATGGGACAGTTCAGGTCTTCAAGGCCTGCCTCTCAAGTTCGTTCAAGCTGATCAAAGCGCAAGGAATTGGTGGAGAAAGGTACTACCCTTCCCTCACCCTAACATAACTGCTCTATGGTATAATGCCTCTTTTAAATCAACATATTGACTTTATCTATATTTTTCACTTTGAAGCTTGATATCGTGCGTGATATTATAGCTGGAAGTCTGCAAGGGGAAGATCGATTGGAGGCTCTTCTATACTCTGCTATCTATCTCAAGGTCTTGATCTCTTTCTCTCTCTCTAGTCATTTTCAATCGTCTTATCTATGTTCTTCTTATAGAATATCATCATCTGAGCCCTTCTAGATCATCTCGTGCAGTGGATAAACACAGGGCAAATTTCTTGTTTTGAAGATGGAGGTCACCACCGGCCCAATAGGCATGCTGAGATCTCAAGGCTTATATTTCATGAACTAGAGCGACACACTAGTCGCAAGGATATATCTCCACAGGTGATTTATATGAGGGTGGATCTTTCTGTCATAGGTTCTATATTGCAATAACCTTTTATATGTGTGTCTGTGTGCATTGGCCTTATTTCAGGTCAGATGTAGTATAGTTCAAATGCAGTCAATTCGTTTCATATCTTCTTAATGTGTTCAATGTTAACTGTTCAAGAATTGGAAACTGTTCCAACAGGGTTGTTGATATAATATTTCTTTTCCACCTTTTATATCTTATTGTCCAATAAATTTTATGCCTTACTTCTTTCATTTGCCATAATTTCATAAACATACAGGAAGTTCTAGTCATTCGTAAGATTCATCCATGTTTGCCATCTTTCAAGGCTGAATTCACTGCATCTGTTCCTCTTACTCGAATTAGAGACATTGCTCATCGGAATGACATCCCGCATGACCTAAAGGTTATTCTTTTCAAAGTACTTGAAGTATGAAATCTCATTGTAGTTCAATGTTAATAATAGGTCAACTGTTTTCTGTATTGCTTATTCTCCAGTTACAAATTAAGCATACAATACAAAACAAGCTTCACCGGAATGCTGGACCTGAAGATTTGGTTGCTACAGAAGCTATGCTTGCTAAAATCACAAAAAACCCTGGAGAATATAGTGAACCGTTCGTGAAGGAATTCAAGATATTTCATCAAGAACTCAAAGACTTCTTCAATGCTAGCAGGTTTGACATGACTATCAGTCTATCACAAACATGACTAAGTATCCCTTGTAATCACATGTAAAAGGTTTTGTTTCTTCTTCACATCAATTTCTGTTATTAAATTTTAATATTATGTTGTTTTCTATTGGAATCTCCCTACATGATCACAGCCCCATCATTTGAATACACAATTCTTCATTTTGTATCGCTGTAAACCAATAGACTGATCATGAAACTTCATGCATTTGAATCGCTGACAAGAAAATCTTCATTTTGAAGTAATCATATATTTCTTTAAGTCAGAAAATCAACTTGTTGAACACTAAGTAGTAGTTTCTCCTTTTAGGAGGTTCCATGTTCAATCCCATTGGAAGCAACTTGCTGAAGGGGCTCCAATAAAAAATGGTGGTCCAATGCATTAATCTCCAGCGTTATGAAATGTGGGGAGTGTCATGCACTCCGCATGCAGAAAGGCTTCTTTCAGGACTAGAACTTGTATGCTGTGACTACCAAGGTCACAAGACAGCAACCTTCTTGTGCCAAGGCTTACCATCTCTTGTGAAGCCTACAGAAGAGGGGGTGTGTGTGTGGGAAAAAAGGGGGGTGGGGGGGGAGCTAACAATAAAGTATACTAAATTTCAAGGATATATTCAAATAATTTGGACTTGTATTACACTAGTTATTGGAAAATCATGATCTTACACTTTGAGTGAACAAAGCATACTAAATTTCGAGGATATATTCAAATCATTTGAACTTGTATCTAACTAGTACTGGAAAATCATGATTCAATGGTTTCACATATGGCTTTGTCATGTTGCAGTCTTGCTGAACAGCTAGAATCAATTCATGAATCTATGGATAAATATGGCATTTCAGCAATTAGTTCATTCTTGGAGTGCAAAAAGGTGAATTTACTTTTTCTGATTCTCGTGTATCAATATTTCTTTATTTGATTTGAAGGTTTGGCACTGGAATAAACTAATAGGAATAAGATGTTAGATAACCCATGGTGGAACAATTAGTTAGTTAGTGAGTTAGCTAGTAGGGGGACGGGATACTTAGAAAATTATTAGTTGCATCTTTAGTCTCTCAGGTATTGTAATTGGGCCATTTTAGTTCCCTATGTTTCAACTGTGATAATTGGGTCCCTCAATATTTCTCCCTTTCACAATCAAGTCCCTCCATCTTGATTTCGTCCAATATTTAACATAACTAGCTGACGTGACAATCTGGACATGGCATAGCAGTGAGTAAATACAGTGTACTAGCTAAAAAACATGAAATATTTGAACTAAATGACCTAAAATATTGCTTTGGCTGTATTTACTTAACTTTCGTGTTGACAATGCTTGTGGGTAAATAATTATTTTTATGATAGCATCATAGCAGTGAACAACAGAAGGATGACTTAAATATTGGATGAAATCAGGATGGAGGGAGGGACCTGATTTTAAATTAGAAAAAACTTGGGGGACCTAATTAACGCAATTAGAACTTGAGGGGCAAAAATTGCACAATTGTTGGGGGACAAAAAATGCAATTAAGTCATTAGAAAAATAACGAATGTTAATGTTTCGTATAAATAATTTTTGTGAGAATCCTGTGCATTACATGGGTATTTGTAAATATAGGTGAAGTGTGAAATTTTTTTTCTAAGAGAAGGTTGGCTTAAAGGATATGAAATTATTTTTCTTGATAATAAACTAACATAAACTAAAACAAAATATAAGTGTTTGAAACTTGTAACTTTGAAAAAACTTAAAAGTTAGTATAATTAATATAGTAATATTTTAATGGTCATTTTCAAACAACCCAATATGCTTAATGTTGATCAGAGAAAATTTGGTACTGATGGAAAAAAATTAAGAAACATGAAAATATCTTTTGATTGAATACCTAATTACAGAGGAAAAAACATTGGTTTTATTAAATTTAAAATTTGAAAGACGCGTCACAAAATGGGGAAAACATATGACTGTGAGAAGATGTAGAGTGGTTATCCTAATTTCTAGAATGGAGACTTGAATTTATAATACAATAATGGATTTAGGATAATAACTTGCTATCTTCTATTATGCATTATCCTCTCAGCCATTTGTTGTCTCTTGATTCTCTTTTAGTCAAAATACTTTTCCACGGATTATAGATGTAGAATAAGAAAACCAATTAATTTATGCTCCTCAGATTCAGCATGAAGGTGAAATATTGTGGTTGTCAAGCTATAGTTTGGATAAGAACTTCCCTCCTTTCCTCCTTTCTTTTGTGTGTGTGTGTCTTTCAAAGAAGGGGGGGGGGGGGGGGGTGGGGTGGGGGCGCAGCATTGTTGCATTGATCTTTTTCATGTGATTGTGGTATTTATAGTTGTTCTGATAATGTTATCTTCTGATAAGAGACAATCGTATATACTTTTCCAGAATATGGATGCTGCAGCAGAATCAACTGCTACCACAGAAGAAGTAATGGAACTTTTATTTAAAACAATGGAATCTTTAAATGTTCTGAGAGAAACTATTGTAAAGGGACTTGAAAGTGGCCTCAGGAATGATGCTCCAGATTCTGCAATAGCTATGCGTCAAAAGGTGACACTAATTTTATTCAATTATTTAGCCAGACCTTGAGAGTCTGGTTAGCTATTTAAAGAATGCCAGAACATCTTTTGATTCTCATCTTTTTTGGAAAGTACAGTGGCGCCTCTGTGAGATTGGGCTTGAGGATTACTCATTTGTTCTTTTAAGCAGGTTTTTGTCATACCTTTTTCCTAATTTACTCTTTGTACAATTGTAAGATATTCAGTAGTTGAATGCCTTTTTGTGAAATATATTAAGGACACATGTTGCAAAAAGCATGGGGTACTTGTTAACTATTTAGACAGTGGACACATGGCGGTATCTGTCTTGGAGGTATTTTTGTTGGTTTTTTTTTTTGGATAGTGGACACATGGGGCGTGTTATGTTTGTATTTGTTAACATTCAGGTGTATTTAGATAGAGGGGGATCATGCATCTTCCTGTATGCAGGATAGCTGTATAAATTAAGATGCTTGATGGGAACCTGTACATGTTTAGTTTCGGCGTGTGGGTTTCTCGACGACACTGCTTACAGTGGTGTTGTTACATGTACATTTATTATGTGGCACTATTGGTGCTTCTTATTTATATATATTTCTTTTGCCGACAGTACTAGATAACACTAGAATAATGAATAATCTCAAAATACATGAGATAGATGTTAATTAGACCTTGAAATTAGTTAAAGAATTAAACCGATTGTCTAATACTTTAAAAGGGCAAAATATATGAAGTTTCATGTCGATTTCAAATAACTGCAAAATACTGGGAAGCTGTGAATTCAAGCTGCCTAGAATCTATATGCCACTTGATAAGGATTTAGTAGGATTTAATAATGTAGAACTTATTTGACTTTGATGGAGATATATAGACCTTTCTCTAGGTAGCACATTAACTTCTGAACACATGAATAGATTTCTCAATGAGCTTGAAGTTATGGGAGGTGCTCATTGGCTGGCTGAAAGCATTCAGTCAAAAATTGTAAACTCATGGAATGATCCACTTGGAGCACTTATTATTGGAGTCCACCAGCTGAAGTTATCTGGTTGGAAGCCAGAAGAATGTGGTGCTATTGAAAATGAGCTCATTGCCTGGAGTAAAAGAGGTCTTTCTGAAACGGAAGGTAGCTTTCTCAGGTCTTTTCTTGAATTGTGTTTTTAAATCATTCTAGGCAGTGATGACTAATTTTTCATTTTAAATGTACCCCCTTTTATTCCAGGAAATGAAGATGGCAAGACTATTTGGACATTGAGACTGAAAGCTACTCTTGATAGATCAAAGAGGCTAACTGATGAATACACTGAAGAACTTCTTAAGATATTCCCTCAGAAAGTCCAGGTCCGTTGGAGAGTATTATTATGATGATGGTGTTGATTATGTTAAAGGCCTGCACCTTTAATGCCTAGTAAAATGATACTAAACCAATGACATAAAGCGAGGCTGAGTACAACCAAGACTAGGGAATACAAAAAATTCAAAAGTCTGTACACTGAAAATATATAATTAACTGAACAGACAGTTTGCTAGTCTTAATAACCCTAAATAGTTGTAATTTGTGACCTATGAAGATCTTTGAAATTTACACAATCTTTAATCAGAAATGAATCCGAACATTGAGACAAATTCAATTCAGACATAGGAAATCTTGATAGTAGTTCATCCTTCATTTCAAAGCTAAATAATATATGCCTTATGAGACTGGTACTGTTTGGTTTTCAAAGCTGGGTTCCTTTACATGTGAAATGCATATATCATGATATAAATAAACTTGTCATTTTAAATGTTGCAGATACTAGGAAAAGCTCTAGGAATACCTGAAAACAGTGTCAGGACATATACAGAAGCTGAGATTCGAGCTGGGTATGATAATGCACTATCCTTCATATTTTTCTTTCGTGTACATTATCCTTTTGCAATTTAGTAAGATAATTTTTTCAAGAATTATATTCTAAAGTGTTTTCACCAATATCTATGATTTCTTGTCATGTTTATTCCTAGACTAAGGATTTCACTACCATTACCAAACATAACAAGTATATACATAATATCTAACTTTTCTACTGTGTACATTTTTAGTGTGATTTTTCAGGTTTCAAAACTATGTACTCTTCTTCTAAAAGCAGTTAGAAGTACACTTGGTTCTCAAGGTTGGGATGTTCTTGTTCCAGGAGCTGCTTTAGGAAAACTGGTTCAGGTACCACTACCAAGTTGCATTTAGAAATATCAATGTGATTATGATATTTACTCTGTGTGCTTTTGAGTTTGAGAGAGAGAGAGACCTTTATAGAAAACCCTTTATTGAATTTACAGAAGTGAATAATCCCTTACCTATATCTTAGAAGTGAATGTATCCTCATACTAAAACTACTAACACTAGTGCAAGATGGAGCAAATATCATAATAATAATAATAAAAAACGAGATCAAGTAATTCTATACTATCAACTATCAAACGGAAGTCCTCAAGTTGTGGGAAGACAGGAATTTATAGCTCTCAATACAAGCAAAACCAAAAAATAAAGTAATAATCAAATTGGTAACAAACAGGGTTAGAGATATCCTCATCCTTGACTAACATGAATTTGGGTTTCTTTGACCTAGGTTGAAAAAATTGTTCCTGGTTCACTACCATCATCAGTTGAAGGACCTATTATCCTTCTTGTTAACAAAGCTGATGGTGATGAAGAGGTATATATATTTGTATTTCTTTTTGAGAGTTTATGGAAATACTAAATATATTAAGATTATAAGTTGATTACTCTGGCAGGTAACAGCTGCTGGGAGGAACATAGTGGGAGTTATACTTCAGCAAGAGCTGCCTCACTTATCTCATCTCGGTGTTAGGGCACGGCAGGAAAGTTTTCTTTCTAAATATCCAATCAATGATTTTGAAGTTTGATATATACAATATGTCAATGACATTCATACCGCTATTGTTTATTACAGGAAAAGGTCATCTTTGTCACGTGTGAAGATGATGAAAAGGTTGCTGATATACAAAGGCTGATTGGGTCATATGTGAGGTTATATCGTCATGACAATTTTCCCATCCATGACTACTTATTTCAAAATATTTTGATATAATCTTGTGAGCATATCTAATGCAATAATGTTTTCCATTTTCTCCTTTCCTGGTTCAATTTAACTTTTCAGATTGGAAGCATCAACTGCTGGGGTTAATCTGAAGTTGTCCTCTTCAGTTGACATGGAAGACAATTCTTCCATTAGAAGTTCTTCTGATGACACTGTCTCTGGAGTTGAGGTTCCTTCTTTTTCTTCTGGTAGAATCGCCAATTTTGATCAGGTAGAGAATGATAAAATTATCCACTTAATTTTTTGTTGGCTGAGTTGATATTTGGAGATAAATGCTAGGCTGGTGAAAGTAGGGAGATTTAGGGTTGAAAAATTAGACAATTATTTTATTTTATTTATATAAAAAAAACTATTTTGTAAAACAGTTTACGGAACTAATCATCCACCCCCAACCTATTGGTTCAGCATCCATCAAACCTGTATCTTGCCGTAACTATTAGAGTAAGTATGCAACACTCACACCATACCCCGCAACAGCTGCACTTTCTTTTTCCTTGACCTAAACTGTCCCCTCAATCTCGTGACCACTAGTCAGACTACCATGAACCTTTGCACTGTCATGGTGTCACCAAATAGCCCCTATTATATTATGACATGTCATGTCAATCTCTTATTATTCAGAGTAATGATTTTTATTGCCAAGCATTTATTCAGTTACAATTCTCTTAATTCTTCGTAAAAATGACCTCTAATGAATAATTTTTTTCATCAAACCTGTATCTTATAATTTTTTCTTTTCATATCAAGGGTGCTTCTTCTGGAGGAGTTATCTTGCTTCCTGATGCAGAGCTACAGACTTCAGGTGCAAAGGCTGCTGCATGTGGTCACCTATCATCATTGTCTGCAGTTTCTGATAAAGGTAAGATTCAATAAAAGCAATGTGTTTCCTAACTATGTCAGACCATCGATATCGCAATGACTATTGATTAACTTCAACTCAGGTAGTGTCATATTTTATCTTTCTAATGATATATTTCTTATCGGCTGATACAATATCCTGTTTTAAAACGCTCTCTCTGGTTTACTAACACTCGTAAGGAAAGAAATTCCAGCTCTATTTTTTTTTTTAGTCTAGCCAGCTCAAGACTTTATCCTTAGAGAATTTTATTGAAATCATGCTTTAAATCTTCTTGTTCATTTGAAAATTGATGTTATGTTTTTTCATGAGCTGAAGTCTTGGAGTTGCTTTTTCCCATATATTCTAGGAGGATGTGTTGTGATAGGATTTTTTACTCTCTTCCTGTAAACGAATTCTTCTTATATACACAAAACAACCAACCAGTTATATACTAAATAACAAAAAGGTTAATATTGTTGTCCATTTATCAAGTCATTGAGGGTATGGAAACACTGATTTATATGCATACTGGTTTGCATGACTTTGCATAAGATATTCAGGGACACATTTTCTAGGTGGCTTTTTCCAACATTGCCCCTCATGCCCCCTCACGCTCAAGGCTACCTGCCTAGAGCATGACAGACACAGGGACCCATCTAGGATAAGTTTTGATATCATGTCATAAAGTGGGTTTGGGCATAATTCAATCCTACAAAACCAGTTTGTAAGGTGAGTATTGCTCCCCACTTATATAATTTATCTTGGCACTATTTTTAGTCGATGTGGGACTTCAATATCTCCCATTTTGCCCACGGCTACCCGTCATGTGGGACTTTCAATACCCCCTCTATCTAGGGGTGACCACAATTTAGGTGGATTTTTCCAACAATATTTAAGCCTTTTGCAATTCTAACAGTTCCAGTCCTTCATTAAAAAATGTATATAATTATCAAAATTGGACATTTTTAGTTTGAAGCAATTACATTTGTCCTCTTGATAAAACTTTTATCGCTAAAAAATTTGGTCCACTCATGCCATGTCTTATATGCATGTCATGTCATATTTCAAAATATGTCATCTAATTTAAACATGTTAGCCTAAAACATGTAAAACCAAATATTAATTATGCTCTTGTCACTGATTATATCAGCTGCATTTTTTCTGCAAATTTCATGTTTCTGAATTTGTTCTCTCCCTTTCCGTACAGCTTTGCTTTATGTTCTTATATTCAAATAGACTGAAGTGCTAAGTTAAACCATACTATTTCGTTTTAAGATCTTGTCAATTAAATGAGATCTTTGAAGATGATTGCTGATGGTGGTTAAGATGATTTTGGAAGATGCCTATGCAATTTTAATTTTCAGTGATCAGAATCATAGACTAACTGGTGATATCAATATAATAATTAACAACAATTATGTTTTCTTGCAAATCATATTTCTAATATCTGAATTTTGAATGACAGTTTACAGTGATCAAGGAGTGCCTGCTTCTTTTCGAGTTCCTTCTGGGGCAGTTTTACCATTTGGATCCATGGAATTGGAGCTAGAGAAGAGCAATTCGACTGAAGCATTCAGGTCTATCCTGGAAAAGATAGAAACAGCGAAGCTGGAGAGTGGTGAACTTGATGTTCTATGCCATCAACTCCAGGAATTAATTTCTTCCCTGAAGCCATCAAAAGACATAATTGAAAGCATTGGGAGAATATTCCCAAGCAATGCACGTTTAATTGTTCGATCCAGTGCCAATGTTGAGGACTTAGCTGGAATGTCAGCGGCTGGACTTTATGAATCAATACCCAATGTTAGTCCTTCCAATCCAACAGTATTTGGAAATGCCGTTAGCCAAGTATGGGCTTCACTGTACACTCGGAGAGCAGTTTTGAGCCGCCGTGCTGCTGGTGTTCCTCAGAAGGAAGCTTCGATGGCAGTACTGATCCAAGAAATGCTTTCACCGGATTTATCATTTGTACTACATACTGTGAGTCCAACAAACCAGGATAAAAATTGTGTGGAGGCTGAAATTGCTTCTGGCCTTGGTGAAACTCTAGCTTCTGGAACCCGGGGTACACCATGGCGTATATCATCTGGGAAATTTGACGGGCAAGTGCAAACATTGGCTTTTGCAAACTTCAGTGAGGAATTGCTGGTACGAGGTGCAGGGCCTGCAGATGGGGAGGTTATCCGTTTGACTGTTGATTACAGCAAGAAACCACTGACAGTTGACTCAGTTTTCCGTCGACAACTTGGTCAACGCCTTTGTGCGGTTGGGTTTTTCCTGGAGAGAAAGTTTGGTTGCCCACAGGATGTGGAAGGATGTCTTGTTGGAAAAGACATCTTTATCGTACAGGCAAGGCCCCAACCCCTGTAGAGATCTCCTGTTTCTCTCTCGATACGGCTGCATCACACCGTAGTTGCTTGCTGGGAGTACACATTTATACAGGAAGCACATGCTTCTGTATTGCACCAGAGCTATGTTCTCCAGCATGTACATGATGGAAATGGAATGAAGTTCGACTTCGACAAATTGTTGGATATGAAATCAGCCGCTACGGTTGGCCTGTCTACGATTGTATCTTGTGTAAAGTATGTTGATTTATTTCTTGAATTACATTTTTGTGACATCTTGATATTTAAAAAGTTAGCTTAATACGCATCAAGTGTCTACTCTGTTTTCTTAGTCCCTCCTTGTGGAACACACTTTGACCTCTTCTGTTTTCAGAAGACCTCGCGTTCATATCTCATTTTTTATGTAAATGTAACCAATAAATATATCTTTCACTAAGGATTTCCATATAATGCCCACAAATAGTTGCTACTAAAGTTAGCCAAATAATGATTAACTGACCTTATTACTATGAAATTCATTTCAATACTTAGTACTTGACCCAGATTTAGGTGGAAAAATAAAAACTTTCGGGTAATTACGTGGACCCTTGAAGTTGAGGTGGGTGGTTGTAATACTGGTATTTTCTTTGAAAATTGTTAAGAGAACATTATTCTTAGCATACAGATTAAAATTTATTGGAAGCTATAAAATCATCAGAGTTATTAAATAAGATATAGAATCTATAAATTTTTATGATTTTAAAAAAAAGTCAATCAATAAGAGAGGATGTTCAAATGAATGTATCAAATAGTACTTTGTTAGTATATCGCAAAGTGTAAATGTTTCTCCTATAAGTGTTGCTTTTGAGTGTAAGAAAAAAATAACTTATAGGAGATTTATGATTTAGTTTTAGACTATCCAAGTAGATTCACTACCAATCATAACAAGTGTCAAAAGAAAATTATAGGTTTTAATTGTATAAATACAATAATAAAGAAGCTAAAATACTAGTTTTTTGTAAATACAAAACAATTAATTTAGTACCAATTTTATGTACAAAGACTATCGATGTACCAAATGAGTAATTGGTTTGAGTAGTACATCATTGATTTTTCTTGATTAAGCTCTGGAATATAACCCTTATGATGGAATATTCACTAAAAAAATTACTATGTTATAAATTGGTATATGAGTTCAAGTTTTGAATTAAATACCTGGATTAAGAGTTTTGTTGTCTATAATGATTTTATCTAATATAAACATGATTCTCTCTGATAAATTTAGTAAGGATACATGTAGTCTAAAAAAAAAAATAATTCGGTGTTGGATGCATTTTCGGGGAGTCCTTCGTAATTAGCGGTTTCGTAATCTTGACGGAGTCAGAGATGCACCTTCACCGCTTCAGACTAATGTGTACCAGAATGGGACCGGAGGGCGTGAGATGAGGCATATGCTATGGTTTGACCCCACAGAGGACTACCACACTTATTCCATTCTCTGGAACAACCGCCAGATAGTGTAAGTTCCAGCTCATCCTACCAGTTGCTGCTATAACCTGTGTTCTTATCACCCAAAAAAGTGTTTTATGTTCTACAAAACGTTTTTGCAAATACCATCCTTTATGCAGTTGTCGGTTTAAAGCTTCTCTTGTCAAAAGTCAAAAGTAGTACAGGACGTGTTTGTGAGGTTGAAAAACGGATATGGTCCAGTAGGACCCTTACCGGGGTGGCCCTAGTGTTATAATTGCTGCTAGATTAAGATTTAGATTATAATGCACATATGATAAATCATGTGGACAGTACTTAGAAGGATTCAAGGAAAGAGGGCTTTTCTTAAAAGGACTACAAATTTCAAGGGTAAAAAAGGATGCTACTACTTAAAATGGGATTTTAAGCTTTGTTCTTGTAACCACTTTGGGCAATTGGTATATGTTATTCTTAATGTTGCTATTTTTTTAATTGTATTTAATCTTAGAATTTGGTTAAAATACATTAGCAGTATATATTCACATGTCAGTGATGTCACCATGTATGATATGCAGTTTTTGACTTTTACAATAATTAATTTTAAAGATCATTCTAATTATGATTTTTGACTAATTGACTATAATTTTGTTTTTACAATTACAACTAATCTGATAACTTAAATGTAAAATGAAACTCAAATAACAAACTTTAAAATATTCATATCTAGCTTATGTACTTCTTTCTAAGATGAGGTGAATGAAACATTGCTGACTGAATGATGCAATTAATTGTGAACAGGTTTTTGTGGATAGAGTTCCAGTGAGGGTGTTCAAGAACAATGGGGAACCAAACAACTTCTCCCCGAATGAGAAGCCCATGTACTTGTTCTCCAGCATATGGAATGCAGATGAGTGGGCCACAAGAGGTGGGCTTGAGAAGACAAACTGGAAATTAGCCCCATTTGTGTCATCCTACAAGGACTTGGGATCTGCTTTCTACTTCTCGTAATCCATAAGTTTCATACGGATTGACAATCCATAAGGTACGAATTCGCAATTCGTACATGTTAAAATGTTCTAAAATTATTTTCAAAATAATGACCCAAGCAGGTTTCAAACTTGTGACCTTCTGGTTAGAAACACGATCCTCTAATCAACTGAGCTACTAAATCATTCATGTTAAAAAATTAATTAATGTTGCTATATATAACATTACAAATTTTAATGCATATTTAATACACATAAATTTACTTACATAATTTTTATAACAATTAATTTTTATCTAATAATATATTTTTTTATATATATAAATTTCTAAAGTATATGAACCTATAATTTTATAAATTAAAAATTACAATGTACATGAACCTAATATTTTTATTCAAACCTATAATTTTTAATTAAACCATGATTTTTATTTTAAATTTATTGTTATAAAAATTATTATATTTCATAATTAAACCATGATTTTATCTAATAATATATATTTATATCTAATAATGCATACTTTATAACAATAAATTTAAAATAAAAATCATGGTTTAATTAAAAATCATAGGTTTGAATAAAAAATATTAGGTTCATATACATTAGAAATTTTAATTTTATAAAATTATAGGTTCATATACTTTAGAAATTTATACATGTAAAAAAATATATTATTAGATAAAAATTAATTGTTATAAAAATTATGTAAGTAAATTTATATGCATTAAAATTTGTAATGTTATATATAGCAACATTAATTAGTTTTTAACATAAATGGCCTAGTAGCTCGGTTGGTTAGAACACCATGCTTGTAAACGGAAGGTCACAAGTTTGAAACCTACTTGGGCCATTATTTTGAAACTACACTCGTGTAGAAAGCAGATCCCCAAGGACTTCAGTGTGGATGGTTGTCAGTGGAAAGACCCATACCCTGCTTGTGTCTCAACCACAACCAAAAATTTGTGGGATCAGTATGATGCTTGACACCTCTAGGATGATCAGAAAGAGGATTGATCAGAAAAAGGATTGTGCTTGGGTTCAGAGGAACCTTGTTATCTATGACTACTGCCAGGATTCTGAACGTTATCCAACTACCCCTCAAATGATTGACATTCTGGAATAAAGCCATTTCCATCCAAAGCATATAAATAAGTACCTTCAAATGAGGGGCATGTTCTGTTATGTGACAGAAAACAGAAGCAAAAAATAAAGAAGAAAGAACAAGTCTCTGGTGTTCATTAACACCTAAACACGAACACCTCTGCCATAACACGGGTACAATTCCAATACCTCAAAGAAAGTGACCCCTTAATATGTCAGTGTCACAAATACTAACTTCCTTCCCCCATAGTCATATTTGGATCTGTGACAAAATTAGAAGGTTCATGTTGTTTATGCCCAACAAATGTCTCCGATTCTTTTGGGCTAACATACTCTTTTGTATAATCTGTATGCATTTAGAGTTGCACTTATAGATGATTCTTGATAGCATCATCAATTTTTTATCCAATATTTTATCATGCCTTTGCTGCTTGTGTCACATGTTCCGTTTCCTCCTTTAACTTTGTCATTTGTTCCACCATGCATGTTTCGGTCACAGTCTGTGAAGAGTATTTTTAAATTGATTGCTTGCAGATGGACCCCTTACGGAAACACTAAGTGCACCATTTGCAAAGCAGCAAGTGCACCAGAATGCTAAGTACTGCCACACATGTGCTTACTCTAAAGGTGCTATTTCCGTGTTGAGATCTTTTTGCATTTGGTACCATACATACTATTTTTGGTACACTAATTAAATGTGTTCTAACATGAAAGTACATGACTCAATTTCTATTGTGTTCTGTATAGCAGGAGTTTGTGCAATGTGTGGCAAACAAGTTCTTGATACCTAGTTTTGCAAACAAAGCAATGTGTAGTGGATACTTGTGTTGTATTGCATGCCATGCTTCTTTTAGATGCATAATAGCATTACCTTTCTTTCTATTTGTCTAGTTGATCCTATTGCTTTCAATGTAACTGAACTGTAAAGAACAAATACAGTGAGGGATCTTCTGTTCTCTGTCTTTTGTAAGGTACTTACATGTTTATTCTAGATAAAAAAAACATATACCATGGCGTGAAAATTCCGGTTCCATTGAGTTGTTATGATGCTGTTGGGTTGAGTAACGTGCTAAAATTCTCATTCCAACATGCTCTATGGTCCAATTTGAATAAGCTTTTCAACAAATATTTATGGAAGAAGAAAATAAGGCTGCTAAAATGAAGAAAACTTTGGTCATAACTTGTGCAGCATTTTGTCTTTTTTACAAGTTTTTTCGTGTATCTTCTAGAAAAACTAAGCTGTGCAGTTTTGAATATGGTTGAGAGATGCATCAACGTTACATTTTAACCTTCCAAAGCCGGTGGACTCCAAGAATCATTCATCTCCATTAATTATGCAACCTGTCTAAATTTATTTGCTTGTTGTGCACGAACCCAATCTTGATGAAACATGTCAACTCTGTTGATCAAGATGGCGGAATCCGTTATAGTCCCTTCCCAAACAGCATAATTATGACATCTCCAAGCACTCTCCACAGGGTCATAGCTACTCTACATTGTTGATAAGATTCAATAGAAAGCATGAGTTTGAAGAAGAATTCTGCAAAAGACTGCACCTGCATAATTAAATTATCAACTTTGCTACTCAACCCCAACTTCTGCCAGCATTCCATGATCCTTGGCAAACACGTGAAATGTATTTTCAATGCCACCCTCGCACAAAGAGTACGTTAAGGGACAGGTTACTCCACGATCTCAGGCTTGTCTCTTGTTGGAAGAGAAGCTCTACACGCACGCCAACACAACAATTTTACTGTGAGGAACCTCTTATTAATCTATATAATTACAAAATTAATGATAATAAAAACGGTAAGAGTATAGAGCAGATTACTTGAGGGAACTCGTTCTCTATTGAGGTTGGTCCATTTGACACAGTCCTCAAAGTCAAAGAAAAGCTGCAAAACATTTACTCCATTCCTGTTTCCCGCCAAATTTTCCTCTTCGGAGACGATATCCTTCCAGATCATCTCCAACTATCGACATGTGGAATCGATCCCGTTGAACTCATAGTCGCCGCCCCTGTTGCTGAAAACCTTCCTCTGCCACAACCGATGCTAGATCAGTCAGCGCCAGCACTCCCGCTACAGACGCCGGAAATTCCACCGTTTGGATTTGGAATGCTGCATATGCAACAGATATGGAATTTCCTAACAAAGTTGTGAAAATCGGTTCGGACCGGTTGGATCGGGAACCGCTGTTAGCTCCGGGCCGAGTTGGGTATGGAACCGGCCATGCAAGTGGCTCGGTTAGGTCCAGCAAGAACCGGCCGGTTTTTTAAGAACTCGGCGACCCGGACGGGTTTTAAAAACCCGGACTGGGTGTGCACGTCGTTGACACCACTTGACCACCGCCGTGAGTGACCTCATCGCCAATTACGTGAATGAAGATGACGACCTGGAAGGAGTGGCAGACCACCAGGAAGAGAGAAGAGGAAAAGAGTAGCAGACCAATAGGTAGAGAGAGAAGAGAGAAAATGAGTATTCTCACGGCTAGCGGCGCGGCGCAAGGAGCAGCACAGGAGCTGCACGAAGGGAGAAGGGAGAAGGGAGAAAATTAGAAAAAGAGGCGCTGGAGTGCTGGACTTAAGAGAGAGTTTATATAGTAGGGAATTAGGTTTTTGTTTTGGGCCTTATATCCACATTTGCTTCTGGTACCCCTTTTATTGCTTTCCTTACTCCTTCTGGCTCATTTTTTATTATTAAAAATTGGATTTGTATTTTAATATAAATAATTGCTATTTACACTTTTTTTATTATTAATACACTTTACTTGTATCATCAACTTTAATACTTCAATTGTTATTTTAAATTTTTTAATATACTTTTCTTAATTAAATAATATTAGTTATATACTTATATATAATATAATTTTAAATTTTTTAATATAGACCGGTTCAAACCGGACTAATTACTGACTCACCGGTTGAACCACTAACTCACTACCTCGACTGGATCAACGACCAAACCGGTTTTCACAGCTTTGCTTCCTAATGTCAAACAAATTTGAGGTTTACCTTCGTCTTTAGAACTCGGTTTAAAAATTATATATGCTTTAATGTAAAAATATATATTTATTATCAACTGATTAATGATTATGTTGGATGCACATATCAAAAATTTAAATTGTAATATAATATTAATTTAGTAGATAGAAAATTATAGTGATTAAATAGATCAGTTATACAAATATAAAAGAAATATAATTTGAGATGGTCTTAAAAAAAATTAGCTACTTGTTTAAATGGTGTGTGAAATGCTCAGATTTTACTTTTAGTATTTATAAGGATTTTTCCTTTTCATTTTAGGAATTTTCAAACAAAAAATTAGAGGTATTACTGACCTATTACCATAAACACTAGTTAATATCACTTAGAATGGTTACTTAGCCTTTCATAAAACATACAAGTATCACATGATAATAGGGACCACAAATAATGAATAGGGATTCAAACCAAAGAAAAGTTTACAAAATCAAAATCAATACTGGCTCATTTTACAAGAGTTAGAAGCATATTTAAGTCAAAAATATTTATTTAATAAATAACATTTTTAAAAGCCATTCTTCAATAAAAGCGTTTTTTAGAATTTACTGTTTTTATAGCATATTCGCCCCAGTACAATTTATATTTCTTTTGTTTTAACAGGAGTTAATGAATTTCAATTTACGACACTGCAAAAAAGTTGATGATACTTCTCATTTCAACTGTTCATATGGTGTTTGACTGTTAAGTAATTGATGTTTTTGTCAACTAATGTTATAAATGACAATTCTGTCGTTAATCAAACAATCCGCATAGATACAAAATTAATTACCCAACAATAAATTCACATGATTCGTTAATACTATCAGAATATATATAGAGAAACTAGAGTGGGTTTCACCAAGCACCAATTTTTGGTGAGTTCGAATAGTAGGTTTTGAAGTTTAAACCTTGTACACAAAAAAATATTTATAAATATTGAGTAAGAATGGATATAACTGTTTTACAACATGCAGCGAGCCACACTAGAAGAGCTTTGCACAACCCAAAACTGATCCCTTCAATACGCAATGGATTATACTCTCGACCAAAACTAACTTAAAAACACAGAATTATCAAACTATGCCTCACCAAAAATTACCAATGCAGCCATTGGCGGCACTGTCTGTGACAGAACTCGTATACATCAAACCATTGCTAAGAACAGACAACGGTGGTTCCCATATATGATATATTGGAAACAGCAAAACCGTAAACTCAAATCAAAACATAGAAACTTGAAAGGGTGGGCAATGGCCACTCTCATTCAAAGGATAGCCCGAAGCACCAATCCACATCCTCTGAAGTCCACAGGAACTTCAGGACACTAAACTCACCATTTCAATTTCAAAACTGCAAACTCTTCAAAGCTCACAAAAGACCAATTGGACCACTGAGCCAACAAATGCCTCCGTAAAAGCAAGAACCAAGAATGTACATGCAAAAACTTAAGAATCTGTGGTAGCTGATGACTTCTCTAATTTTTCCTTTTCAGTCTCTCCTCTTCTCAGCTCAGCATGCTGGGCAACACCATTTGCAAGAGCTTGATAAGAGAACTCAAGTGTCTGAGTGAGGTTCTGAAACCCCAATGGGTCCGATGATTGCATCACTACAGGAAAAATTATTTTGAAAGCTAGGTATGTCAACCGACAGGAAAGGGGCAATAATTAAACTTAAATGTTTTATAGTTTAAGGGGAAGTATCAGCATACCTTTCATTGTATCCACAAAGAAAACAAAAGGATCCACCTCGTCAATTGGGGAGTTCAACTCTTCATCATCACTAAAGTCATCATCTAAGTCGTCGTCATCCTCATCATTGGGCCTGAATGTCTTTGTCTTTGGGAGACATTGTAAAAGAACAATAAGAATAAAAAAATCAAAGAGAAAAAAAAATAATAAACTTATGTTTATTGTGAAAAACTAATTAGTGAATGCCTTCTACCAGCTGAATAACACTATGCAAAAAGTGGCGGGTAGGGGATCAAAGCCAATCACCCACCACCTATGAATTACCCAGCAGCTGTAGAATATAGCTGACAGTGGTTAAAGTAATGCAAGTTACATTATTTCATATTTATATTGAATTACTGAAATATCTGTTTTAAAACTAATCAATAATATATGCCAACAAAACAGAATTTATAAAATTAGCCTGCTTTGCATAAAGACAAACAATAAATATTGTTCTAAAATTAATCAAGTTTTCAGAATCAAATTGTGAACTACTAGAATTTCCTAAGCTAGAATTATACATATGATAACCCAACAAATTCCATTATTCCAAGAAAATTGATGAACTTGATATCTTATGCCAGATAATATAGGCATACAAATGGTATCAGGTATGTAGGTTTTCATATCCACAAACCTGTTCAGCCAACTTTCTAAATTTACTACTGTCAGCTTCATCCCCATCCTCAGCATCAATTCCCATTTCCTTGTCAGAACCATTGTCATCCTCATCTTCATCATCAGTTTGAAAGTCATCCATATCATCATCATCATCATCTTCAGCTTCCTCCTCTTTTGCAGCTTCTGCAAAGAAAGTACAATTCGTTAGAATTAGACGATCATCAATCTGATTAAAGTAATAAATAAAAAAATCTACTCCTAATTAATAAGCAATTGCAAGTCTGCAATATCAGTTACAGAGAGAAGATGACAAAGACCTGCAACTTGATCCTTGTATGCAACCAGAAGATCAAGAGTGGCCCGGAACACCTGGCGTAAAGCGTCTCCTGGCAATTGACCAGCCGGAAGTGCAAGTAATGATGTTAAACCAAGGCAACAAACTTTCTTGTCATGTTCCCTGCATAAAGATTATCATAAGTTTGTAATTAGACCTAGAAATTGTCACAACTAATAGAAGCAAAGTGAAGAAAGGGGGATGGTGAAGAGGCAGGAAAATACAGACCTCTTAAAATTAGCACGCACACCATTCTTTTTGACTCCTTGCAACATATTAAACCAAAGAGTGAAGATTTCTGATGTAACACCTAACTTTTGCAATATGCTGAGGGTCAGTGCTGCATTGTAGTAAAGAGCATCTGCAATCTGCAAAAATTATTTTCGCTTAGAAGGAAGGTTGATTATGATGTCATCTTTAAGAAGTTTGGAAAACTTACAAAATAGATAAACTGAAGTCATTCTTATAGCAATTGATCAGAAAATAATCAATCATATTAGATTTTTTTTTGTAAATTTTAAGTTATTAAATCACGCAAATAAGTGCAATCCAACTGAATGTGGAGAACAAAGCAGGCTTTGAAAATTACCACAGAATTATACATATTCCGTTTTTTTTATCAACCAAGCACTTCATGTAAGTTAAAGATTGGATGTTCATATATATCTTGCAAAACCAGTGTAATTCTGCATACTTCCAATTAAGCTACAGAACACAAAGGTTTTGAAGAGAACAGGAGTATAAATGGATCCAATGACCCAAAGTTAATAATTGCAAGTGGTAGCGCTGTCATATCACACGGCTAGAGGCCAGTAAAGGGGCTAATCGCAAAAACCATCCAAACAAGCAGAATCACACACTACCCTCACGGATCTCATCCATTCGACCCAAGCATCAGACAAAGAACTCTAAGATGTGCTTTTATTTTTCAGCCAACCCACAGGTGGACATTCCAGCCAACTGACAGCAGCCCATCTTGTGCATGTTCTGCTCACATTCTGCAGTTTCTATTCCATTCATGTCAGAGACATGTCTCTGTTTTTCTTTATCCATATGTCTCTGTTTTATATTCTTTCGGTGTCATGTTCAGACAGGCAGCCTTAAGTTGCTATTCCAGTCTTTCTTGCTATACTATTTTCCTTTTATGTTACTGGACTTTTGTTGTTATTCATCATTTCATGTCTTTAGCTTAAAATTATGAATTTTGATTATTAATTATAAATTTCATTAATATTGAATAATTTTTATTTTTGGAGCATTTATTCATGATAATGGTCATCCTGCAATCCACTATAGCACTGTTGGCGTGGCTGATCTATGCCACTACTCTAGATTAATGACTAAACAGAAAATCCAGCTGTTGAACAATGTCAAAATATTATAACTATGGAAGCAAGTCTAGCAACAGCCAATTATGTCACTCATGCATGATGCATATCAATACGGATCCTAATAACCCCTTACCACTTGCATGAGAAGACATTTCAAATGTGATTTTTCAGTTCGATGCAAACGTTCAACTGTAATTCTGAGATAAGGCTCAACCCATTGATCCACCTGCCCTTTGCAGTTCAGAAAGACAACTTCAATTAGCTTCGGCGCTGGCTCAATATCATTGTCCTCCATATTTTTGTCTGCCATAACCTTTAATGTGAAATACAAATACAAATCAGATACATCAGTAAAATGAAGGAATTTTTTTAAAAAAAAAAGTATATTATCCTAAGACCTAACAGGTGGTGGCTGAACTAATTCTAATAATGCAAAGATAACTAACTCACAGATGAAATCATATTCCATAGACTCTGTTGATAGTCAGGTTCTTTGCAAATAAGGAAATGGGCAGTTCCCCTCGAAATATAATTGTCCAAAGGAACCAGAATATCTGCAGAAGAAATTAGCCAAATAAATACAAAGAAAATGTAGAATTATATGCAAATTATATAATTTAAATGTTGGGGTACCATATGTGGACAAAACAACCAAGCTATAAAGTAAAACTAAAGATGCTCCCCAATTCTGAATAGCATGGAGATAAGCTCCACGCATATAGAACCCATTTTATTAAATAGTCAAACAAGCACTGTACAAAGGACAAAAGCCTAGATGTTCTATTAGGTGCATAGCCGAGTTATCATCAACTTCACTGGGAAACACCAACACATCTCTAGCTTCATATTAACATGTAAAAAAGGTCAACCAAGAGATGATGTAAACTATGTGCTTGACTATATTAGAGCAAACAGAAATTGAGATGAATTGTAGCCAAAATGTAGTTGAGAACCATACTTGAGAAGAAATCAATTGCCCAATCTGCTAGTGCTTCCATCATTAGTGGCCAAAGACTCCACATATCCAATGATATTGTTGGAGAGAAAAAATGTCATATATGATACAATCTCCAAAACTTCTTCAAAAACCTCTGCACACATTTACAGGAGATAATGAAAATGAATACAAGCAACACAAGTGAAATTAAAATTTCAGAATCATAGCCTTCCTAACAAAATCTAATGGCAACCCAGAATGCACACCGCATTTCAAAATTCAAGTGGAAGGTGAGAAATAAACCAGCTTACGTTGTTCTCAAAATCAATTTATGTTAACACAAACTGAAGCATACTATTCCATATTAAAGCTAAGATAATAACAGCTGTCCAAAAAAACTAAATATGGAAATGCTTACTATCACTTGATATTCTTCAAATCTAGTGGACAACATCAAAAATACTTTCATCGGATTTTTATTATTATTATCAGTAAAACCTCATGCATACAATCATCCAAGTGGTTAAATGAGTGGCACTATGATCCAAACTGTAAAGTAGATTCACCTTTGCTTTGATAAATGTGTATACACAGACATGCACCAGATGACATTGACAACAGGAGATAAAAACAAAAGAAATCCTCAAAGTATTGTAGATTAGCATGGCTCATTGGGAAAAATACCTTGACCATCAGTTGTTAACATTCTACGCATTATAGGTAGCAAGGCTGGCTCAATTTGAACAAAGAGTTGAGGAAGACTGCTCACTGATTCAAGTATAGTGCTAATAGCACGCAAACAACCAATAGCAGCAAGAGCACCTGGATCATCGGCTTCATCATCAGCTTCAGCAGTGTTCATGCACCTCCAAAATGTAGCTGCCTGTTGTGAGAAAGAAGACTGAAATGTTATTAAACAGAAATTATTGGTTCTCTAAAGCAAGCAAACTGTCTTGGCAGATACAAATATTTTGAAAAATATATAATACCAAATTTTGGCACAGCCCAAGTGCATAAGGTGCCATTTCTTCCCCAAACTTGTCCACAATAGTCTCCAAGGTAAATACAAGGTCCTCGTTCTCAATTTCATTCATAAGTTTGAAAAACTCTGGAAATATTTTTTGTCAGTTACACCCACTCACGGCCAAATAACAAATGTAAAGTACAGAATTTTTTTCACATTCACATACCATCAAGGAGTTGAGGGAGAATGGGTCGAATTTCATTCAAATCTGCATCAACGCAATTGAAAAATGAGCATAATCAGCATTAAACTTTAGAAAGATTTATTAAAATCAAAAATCAAAATAGAACAAAAAAAAAAGGTTATTATCCACCTTTGCAAGCCTCAACAAAAGAACGCAAAGCAAAAACAGAATCAATACGAACAGGAAGTTCAGGATCTCGCATTCCACATACAACACACTGCAATGCCTTCCGGAAATTGTTCTGATCTGAGAAGTTAATGTGCGCATATTGTCCTGCAACCCATGCTGCCTATTTTTCACAGGAAAGTCAATGGATAGCCAACATTATCAAAAATAGAAATTGAAAATTTCATAATCAATGCCTGGCTTAAATTTTAATTAATTTACACCAAGCCAAACAAATATTAGATTGAGACATCAACGTGTTGCTTGTTTATAGAGAAAGCTATTTAGAATGGATTCCATCATTCCCTACTGCATATTAAAATGATGGGGAAACAGAGAAGAGGACTAGTTCTATTTCAGTGGAGGCTCAAAACCCAAACCTGTGGGAGGATTGTGAGGGAGGTAACAAAAGGACATTTTTGAGTATACATTTACTTTGCAGCCAGTAAATGTCATATTTACATTATCTTCATCTCAGACACTACTTTCATTTCATAATTCATAAAATTAAATGAAAAGATTATCATTTCCCATTCCCTTTTTTTTTTATTTTACATTCTTCGTTTAAAAGTCCACTCTCTTCCATTTCTTTCTGCCAAGTACGTTTTTGCAGATCTTTTACATCCAAAAACACTATTACGCATGGACAATTGGTCATTTTAAAACAGGGCTGCTTTTAGTATGGGTATTCTGCATTGTGCAATGAAAGCCTTTCCTTTCCAAAAACATTCTTTTTTATACCCAAAAGAAAGACAAAAGGCAAAAAGAGTGAATTTGCCTGCATTTTTTTTTATCAGCAAAAAGTAGTATGTATTAATAGTATTATAATAATTAGATAAGTACAAGTGGTACTATTATATTTACACTGTTGCCCTACTGTGTGTGGCCTGCATGAGAAAAGACGCAAACAAAAAAATATATAGGAGATGGTACCTTGGCCCTAAGGAGGCCAACAGGACTGCTGAACTCAGGAAAGACATGTTGCACTAACATATGCTCAAGTTCAGATTTGTAAGGCTCAGTTTGCTTCAATTTGTCACAAAGTGCCCCAATAGCAAGAAGTGCACCATCTTTCTGTCTATAAGGTTTGTATTCTGCAGGTGCTTCGTCATACCTAGCAAAGTGAATACCTAATTATGACACTGAACCCATAAATCATTTGATTTGAAAGAAAGTATTTACCTTTTGAAAATTTCAACTGTGAATTGAATAAACTTGTGAAGATTATCTTTCCCACGTTTTCGAATCAATTCACTCACAAAGTCCAAGGAAGCAGTTTTGGGACTATACAAGTCTTCAATAATGTCTGTAATAAAGAATTAGAAGCTATAAGCATGTGCCAATAAAATTCCTCAAAATTTTATGTCCATGTATACACATCAATAAGACTTACCATAGCCTTTTCTTACATATTCATGTGGATCTTCATCCCAAAGCTTTTGATCATTATCATTAAAGCACATAAGAGGGAAAACTATTTCAAAAAGAAGAGCATCAAGACGAGGTTGCAGCGCAGTATACATGCTATTCTTTGAAATACTGCATGTGTTATAAAAATTCAGAGGAAAAAAAATTAATTCCAGAGTCATTAATATTCTGAAGACTCACTCAGCATTAGCAAAACAACAGGCATTCAACAAAGATACTAATATTCTCAGGATGTGAAAAGCGAAGACCTCAGAAAGGAGGGATAAGAGTATCAATGGACAAAAAACCACCCCCATTCACCCTTCCTTCCCTGAAAATATGTCAAGACTAATGTGCATGGGTACATAGACGGAGGGGGTATAAATTAATGAGAAAAACTCATTCTATCTCATGTGAGGATGGGAAAAGATGACCAACACAAAATAATTAATTAGGTAAAAAATAATTAAGTGAAAAGTGAGAGATTATGAGTGCCAATAATCTCATGTAGCAATTCGTAGACAAAACCTGTGAGCTTACTAAGCGCTTAAAAATGCCTTACCTGAATATGCATATCCGCTGTTCATAAATAAGAAAAGAATAGACATGTAGGACATGTAGACAAAAAAAAAAAAAAAAAATAAAATGATAAATAATCACCTGTTGCTTAGATATTGAAGAACGAGGTTGATAACTCTGTCAGGTAAATAGCCACCAACTCGAATGACATTTAACAGATTTAAGTAGCAGTCCAAGATCTTCCCTGCATAATGCTTCTGAAACATTTGAGCAAAGGCTTTGTTTTCCAGGTTATGCAGCTTCAAGTCACCAAAACTGTAACAAGGTAGTAGAAATAGAGAATGAATGAACAGGAGGAAAGGTCATAGAAGTTAATTAACCAAATGAATGCCATTTCAAAATTCAAACATACCGAGTATAGAGCCTATTTAGAATGTGAACTGTCCATTTTTTAACCTTCCACCAACCCCACGATTTGCGAAGCTCGGGATCGGCAGGCTGACCTTCCAAGGGAACAGGCCTCTCCAACACATTTAAAAACAGCACCATCCAAGCATTGAATACATTTTGATCAAAGAGAACCTTTGGAACCTCCAACTGAATACAACAGAGAGAATGGCCTATGAGCATAAAAACAAGGAAGGAAACTGAAAATGAATACAAAAGTGTAGTCAGGAAAAACGTACGTAGATGGAGGACCAGAAGATTTTAGAGATAAGCTTGATCAAGTCAGCGAGTTCGATAGAGGGATTGGGAATTTGGAGGAAGGTGTTAAAAATATTGAGGAGCAGAGGAAACGTGTCCTCCACGACGAGATAAATGGGCGCCCTCTCGTCGTCGGACTTGAACTCGTATTTTCTAGAAAGAATACGCAGCACAAACAAGGCGGCGTGGACATGGTGGGGGTCCTGCAAATTATGGATGATCCATTGGAGGAGATGAGGGAAGTGTTGGGGATAATCGGAATGTATGATTGTTTTGAGGCACTCGCCGAGCTGCGAGCGGAGGAGTGGAGGGAGCTGAGGCAGAAAGAGGAGGATGTGATTCCTCAGGAGCTCTTTCTGGTCGGGGGAGATTTTGGTCCAATTCTTGCCAATCAAGTTCTTGAAATGGATGGCGGCAACCTGTCGAATGGCCATATCGCAGTTGCTGCTGTCGACGATGATTTGGAAGAGGCTAACGGGATGCTGTGGGGCCTGCTGCATCTCATCCAACCTCTGCTCCGCGCCCTTCCGTTCATCTCCCTCAGGACTCAGTGCAGCCTCCAGTATCATAGCAAGATCCATCTTCTGCTCCGATGCTCGCTGCTGCCTCACTAGGGTTTAGCAACACCCAATTTATTTATGTGTTAGGGTTTACGCCTTTTCATCCCACAAATTTTTTTTTTTTTTGGTAAACATAACATCACAACTATAACCATAATATTTCTTACTTAAATAATATGAATCAAAATGAGATTTTTTTTAACATGAAAAAAAACTAAAATATGTTGTTACATGATATATAAAAAAAATCGTATTAAAAATAAAATAAAATAATTAAACAAATATTGTAAGCAAGTAACAACGAGAAAACAACACAAGTATTGAAGGTTTTATAGAAGTTGAATCCCTTTCCTCCCACCAAGGTCATTGATTATGTCCAACTTACTTATGGGCTATGGTGATGAACGACGAAATCTTCCTACAGGCGCCCACAACCACGACCACTAACTTTTTACTCTAAAACCCAAAACCTTTATTATTTATTTTATTAACTTTATTATTACTAAAAAAATTATTCAACTAACCACAATAAGATAATAACTCTTTTTATATAAATAAAATATTTAAGAAAAAAAAATTGTTCTTTAATTTAATCTCGCGTGACATTTTAGATTAAACCTTCAATAAAAAACTAAATTGTACTTTTTATTTAGACCTTATAATAAGGATAATAGAGTAATTAATAGCATTTAATTCTAGTAAAATTAGTCTTGTCCCCCTAAAAAGTGTCCTTCACTGGGATTTTATATTAAAAATAAAATAGTCATTTGAAAATAAATTTCGAATTAATTAAATAGTAATTTTATAAAGATATCGTTTAATCAAATAAGATAAATGTCATTGACATTCTCAAATACGTATTACTTTCCTTTTAATACTCTTTATTATTATTAAAAGTTATTGAAAATCATTAATTTTGATGTATTTTACTTTTAAATAATGAGAAAGTATCATTAAATCAAAAATAAAACTTATCAAATTATATAATTTTTAATAAATTTCAACCAATAAAAAAAAGTGTGATAGATATTTCTCAATAAAATAAAAAGAAAAAAATTTCGTATATTTTAATCCATTAAACTATTTTTCTATTGCTTATTATTGAGCCCAAAAGAAGTATTACCATTTAATACTCTATCTAGTCTCTAAAATAAAAAAAATGACAAAGAAAATTAATTAATCACATTTAGTTATATTAATTTTAGTTTAAAATATTTTTTATTTTACTTATCTTTCATTGGAATTCAATATCAAGTATAAGAAAAAGTTGTTGAAATTAGCAGCTCAATTAAATAAATGGTATTTTCAAGATAACATTAAATATTAAATAAAATAAAGTTAGTTAAAAAAATATATTTGAAACAAAAAACAAGTGTATTTTTCCTTATATTTGAGATAAGAGGAAATATGGGAAATACGTTAAATCTTCTTCTCTCATATTCAATTTTTGAAAAATCCATTTAATATATGAATACTAACTGGTATTCTTGGGACACTAGTTAAGAAATTTAAAGAAAAAATAATTTTACTAGAATATGTAAAATTACATTATTCATAACTTTCTTTATATTCTACTATGATCTCCATAATAAATACTTTTAGAAAAGCATGTAATGCATTCAAGAAGAAGCGTTCAAGACGAAGCGTATTTAATTCATTTTTGAAATAAGTTTATTAAATGTATTAAATACATTTTTGAAAATTAATGCATTCAAGAAGAAGTGTATTTAATGCATTTCACAAATAATATTTTATGTATCAAATAAGTATTTAATGTATTAAATAAATTTTAGAAATTAAAAATTAATTTGTGAGTAACTTTTTTATTTGTAAAAATTATATAATCATGATTATCAGAAGTGAATCAGACCGGTTCAACCGGTTGAATTAGAAACCAGGGATATATCTAGTCGATTTAACCTCAAAATTGGTGTATAATTGAAACAAGTAAAATCGCTAAAAAAAACAACAATTTGACCCATTAATGATTAAAAAAAGCACATTTTTATGCTAATTGATTTTTATTTACTATTATTGAACTCAAAATATTATAATATATTAGATTTATTCATGTATATAATCCAAAAGATTGACGCAATGATTAAGGTCTCGTTGCATTCACATGAGTAAAAATGATTTATTTAGTCGGAGAATCAGATACTGATTCTCACATATATAAAATTTATTTGGACCAACAACATCGCTACGAACATAATTAGTCTCTAATTCAATGAATTGGAAAACACTCATGATCTCTGATCTATGACAAAAATATAGCTTGATTCAGTTATATGTAATAAATTATGACAATTTGAAGTTAACTTTAATTTAATATGTTATTTTGTTTAATATTGCTTAATATATTATATAATTTAAAAAAATAGTATTTTATAGAAATTGATTGGACCCGATTTATGAATATATGTATCTGAAGCAGATGATAATAGTAGGTGTGGCATTGGTGGTGGTGTGGTTTTGGTGAATGGGCAAAGCGGCACATGCAACGTATCGATGTCAGATTTACTGACATGAAAACCAGCGGTGACGCCTCCAAATCCACCGCCACTCACCCAAGAGTGCTGTTCCGTACTCTCACATGCAGACTCGCCCTGCCTTTGCTCTTACAATAACTCCCCACTCTTCTTGCCTTCTCTCGGGATTGATCCTTTACTCGCCCTCCAAATCCCTGCCAAGTGCAACCTTCCTCATCCTCCCAACTGCTACTGCATCTTCTTCTGCCTCCTAAAAATAATAATAATCACAGTTTCTAATTATTCTCTTCTCTTGTGCACTCCCTTTTTTCCTGCTTAACATCCACGTTAATCTATAACTGTTATAAAAAGAATAATTTCATTTTATTTTTTTTTTCATTTTTATTCTCAATTATTACAAAAGTACTACAACATTTATCTTAACGTCCAAGAACAATTACATCTTTAAAAAAACAAGTTACATCAAACTATAGGTAACTTTCAATTTCAAACACCGAGTGCAACGTCTTTTGCACTAGTATTTACTAATGTCGATAATCTCATCCACTAAATATGATAGAGTTAAGAGTACAAACGTGACACAAAAATAAAAGATAACAGAACCAAAATGAATGCGTCAAGATTAGAAGACGAAAATATTAATTAATTTTACTATATATATATATATAGAGAGAGAGGTGTTATACATACCAGTCTGTCAATAATGTAAAATCCAAGTCAGTCAGTCACTAAGACAATTGACCACAACTTTTGTTAAAGAAAAAATTAAAAACTATACAAATAATAGAATATTACTGTAAGAGGTGATAGTGAAGTCAAGGATATTACAATGCACGCGCACTTGATGACATGACATCGGCATCCTGCCTGCAAAACTATGCTCTTTTTGCAAGAACTATGAAAAAGCAGCAGCAGCAGAAAGAACATTAATTCACATATCGTTGGTTAATCACAAAAATACAATAGAGGAAAGAATTGTCTTTGTCTGTACACCTGGAATCTCTCCTAAGTCCTAACAACTGTCCACTGTATGTGTATTACTATCAGAGAGAGAACATTTCCATTTCCCAGTTGCCATCTAAACTTGAGAAGGCTCTTTGGACGAAGACGAGGAGGAGTCTGCATCATAGCTCCAAAGGTACTTTAGCTCACATCTTTTGCATCCCAATACCACAGTTACTCCTGTTCATAATTGGATCAGGCAAGCTATATAAATGCACACCTGATCAAAAGCACAAAACTAGTTATTTACCTAGTGTACAAGGAACCAGGTAGAGCAGTGCAGGTTGTCCATGACCGTTCATCATATATAGCCCCAGATATGTGAAGAAGAGGCCTGAAACATGAAAATGTCCTCCCTCAGTCAACACCTTATAGAATAATACTACTACCTTTAAACATAGTAGTATTACACAACTTACCAAAACCATAGCCCACTACCAACCAAAGAAAATATCCGCTTACGACCCCCTTCTTATTAGCTTTGTCGAATCTGAGACAATCAAAAACCATAACAATGGTTCTTCTCAATTGTACATTAAAAAGAAGAAGAAAAAAACACACACACACAAAGGCAAATATTGAAAACAAGTGTATATCTTCAGAGAAGTTTATTTGTCTTCCATTTATTCAAGTTTTTTGACCAAATAAGGAATTCAATACCTACGAGTAAAGGAAACAAGCAAACCAGGAAAGAGAATATCTCCAAATCCAATCATATCATAGCCACCCCAAGGATCAGAAAGACGAGGAAATCTCAAAAGCATAGGAATTGCTTCACCACCGGCCTTGTCACCACGAGCAACCTAGAAAAGGAAACTCATAACTACAGGACTCCTTTTCAGTGTAATAAATCTCAGGAGTGAGAATGAAAAAGAAAAACGTATATCTAAATATTTATAGCAAGATGAAAGACAAAAAAAAATGTTAGTAAAGGAAAGAAAAAGATGATTAGGGGCATACGATTTGGGAATTTATATTTGAGGTCCAAACTGCAATGAAACAATCCAAGTAAGAGAACTATGCTAGTATGAACAAAGACTTACTGTAATCATAACACTCTTCTGGAATATCACAGGAGATATGAATACCCAAAAGATGTCGTATACAAATGCACAACAAAGGAGTACAGTTGCAACCTATGATATCAGATGCACAAGCAAACTGTGAGAAATGTTCCAACAGATATTGGAACGAAATGAGTGAGGAAATAACAGCATAATATAAACACAAGGAATTCATTCAGGTACCTTAATATTAGGCAACCGAGCCAACTGTAGGACTGTTATCATCAAACCGATGCCCTGTCAAGAATAAAGCCATATTTCAAGTGAATCGTTGCACAAAATAAAAGATACAATAAACAGCTTATCATTGATAATGGTATCAACCACAATTGAGACAACAAACCACTTTTTAGAGCAATACTGAAGAAAGCTCACTGTGGATTATCAAAAAAAAAAAAACAGAGCTCACTATAGAATCAAACAAGACACCAATTTTGTCTCAATAAGATCACACATTCACATTCACAATAATTGAGTTGAAAAATATATGCATCATAAGTCCGTGCCTGTGCATAAGCACTTATGTGTGATATCATACATGTTTTTTTTTTAATCAGCGTATTCATATATGTATAATATGTATAGATAAGTGGCTGCAATAATGTATGCAAATTTTCTGGAAATATGAACATATCAACACTAGACACACATAGAACTAGAAACCATAGCAACTTCTGCCCTTGTTCCAAAAACCAATTTCTTGGGTTTCTCTCAGGCTATCATCTCCTCCATTTAGAGTCAGTATTCAGTGATAACTTTCCAGAACAGAGACTGGCATTCATATAGTAAGCATCACGAACAATACATTTCAATGTTTTCCTCATTCTCTTTAAGTTCAAATTTTGAAACAAAAAGGCTTTAAATGTGGTTTTGGTTCCTGTAGGTTCATATTTTTTCTGTTTTGGTCCCTGTAAAAAAATTTGTTTAATTTTAGTTCTGTAAATTTGGGTTTTTTCAAATTTTTGTCCTTATAAGATATTTTGTTCATTTTTTATTTCTGTAAGCACAAACTTATGGAAATTTTAAATGAAAAAAATAGAATCTTAAAGGGACTAAAATTGAAAAAGTACAAACTTATAAGAACTAAAAATAAACAAAAGAACTTACAGGAACCAAAACTAGAAAAACGTCAACTTCCAAAAACTAAAATTAGAAAAATGAACTTACATGTATAAAAAATGAAAAAACATTAACTTACATGAACCAAAAACACATTCAAGCCAAACAGAAATGATAATAGAAAGACCTATTGCGCAGGTACTAGAAACTGGAACTCACAAGAGTATCTTGGCCAATCCATGAAAATGATTCACGCCGAGTAGCAACCCATACAACCGCAAATATCACGCAGAATAGTAACACTGCCAGCGAGAAAATAGAAACCTCTCCAAACATAGGTAAATTCAGAGTCTTCTGACCACATTTTGGACGCTTTCTGCTCACATATATATTTGAAAAAAAAAATTATGAGAAATTAAAAGACATATAGCATGTGGAAAGAACACTGATTTCCCTCATCATGAGAAGAAAGAAGACATTTATTGTACCTTAAAGCGAGGCTTACAATACAATTGTGCATCCCCTGAAAATGAAAGCAGACTTTTATTAATGAAAGAGGAATTTTAAGCAACTTTTATTAATGAAAGAGGAATTTTAAGCAAATAATAAGAAGAAAAAAAACAGAATTCAAATGCTTGTCAGCAGTTTATACGTATTGTGATTTTGACTTTCAAATAGATCAACATACCAGTTAACAGAAAAGAGAAAGTACTCTCTGATGTATTTTTAAAAGAATAAGTAATTTTTATTAGACAGAAATAAAGATAAAATACAACTAGGGGGCAGACAAAATATCCTCCAAAGGACAAAAAAGATACGATGAGAAACAGACTCCAGAACGTAGCAAAGTTGCTCAATTTCTCTTTATGTGAGAAACACCAATTCTCTTGAAAGTTGAAACAAGCATGATCAGATAAACAAGTTTATTAAACAAAAGTAAATCTGGATGGGTCCATTGTCTGGTTGATTGCCATCCGCTATGGCCAATCTTATTGGGTAGACTACTCTACTCCAAGACTTTTTCACTAACTGTTAATCTTGCTGTTATTCACCTATATATATATATATATATATATATATATATATATATATATATATATTTTATTTTTTTAAAATAAAAAAATTTATATTAAATAATTGAAATAATAAAAAATAATTGAAATAATTTTTTATTACAGTATAATATTTATGAATTTTATTACCTTTAATTTTATTCTTATAAATTCGAAAAAAAAATATTTGAATAGCTTTTTTTATGTCAGTTTTTATAAATATGTAGAGGCTAATACATTGAATATAAATATTATATATAATAAAATAATAATTTAAATTTATATATATATATATATAATATTATCACATTATATAATGTATATTATTATGTGAGAAGAGATCAAGTTATTACATTCAATAACTCTTTGTAAAAATTAAATTTTATTAATTTAATCATTGAATATTTTTATATTAATTCAACAATTTTTCATACCAAATTTTAAACAAATCAGAAATTTGTATTTATGCAATCTTATTAATAACATTTTACTTATATTTTTATAAAATATATCATACAGTGATTTTTTAATAAAGTATCAAATAATTTTACAAATAGTTATATTTTAAATTATTTCCTAACCCAACTCTCCTGTTATAGAATAAGAAATACATTGACTTAGTAGGATAGGATAAGTACTATGATAAAGTAATCATATTCTATAGAATATTTTATCCTGGCTATTGGCCACCAAATGAACCCTCGAGAAGAAAAACTTAAAAAACTTGGGCGAACACCACCTTTACAATCCCTCCCCCTCCTCCTGCCTTTCTATAACTTGGTTATCCAACAACATCAATATAGCACTATTTAAAATGTACAGTACTATTTTTTGTTACAATTTAAACGATGTATGCTTAACTGACTTAGAATACATATTTTTAGTTTATATATATAAACGATAATTTAATCATGAACAAGAATAAGGAACCAACACTTTGGGCACATCATGAAAGAAGATATATTTATCTTAATTAGAAGATTGGGAGCAAAATCCACGAAAATGAGCTACCTCACCTCAATACCACCAATGCAGAAAAGTATAATCAGCACCCAGATAAACCAAGACGACATGAAGAAAAACAGTAGTACAAGAAAAGTAGATGCTGTGATGACGAAGACAATAGCACCCTTTGTATCTATGTTAACCAAGTCCTCAGAATTGTCTTTCCCTGCTTCAGACATAGAGCTCTAGCAAAAGAAAAGAAAATTATAAGACTAATAAGCATAAAGATGTATTTAAGTTGTAATAAGTAAACAAAATGAATGGAAGAAGTCATGCTCCATTGTAATAGTTAATTGATTGAAAGATCAATGGCTAACACAATAAGATAAAAGGAAAGGTATATTAGCACACATGCCAAGGTCAGTGTCAGTTTGTGGTTACAAATTTACCATATGAACATTGTTGAATTAAAACACACCTTCGCATCATGAGGTAACTTAAATTACTTCAGTCACGTCAAACAACAAGAAAAGTACATAAGATTACATTTGAGCATATATCACAAAGATAGATGTAGGGATGCATGGAAAAACCTTGGGAGACAATTCATTGTAGCGTTCATCAGTTTGATCAGGAGCAGCTATATCTGACCATAGTGAAGCACATATAACTGTTCCAACAGCCATCAACCACAAAAATGCAACTGAGTAGTCTACAACCGGGCGAGTTGGAGCATATAACAAAACCTCCACTGAAATGAATAACTCAAAATCAACCGTGGGTAAATCATGTGGAAACAAAATTGGCATCTAGCAGAAAAATGTACTTGCTATTGATAAAGCAATAATATTTTTCTTCTATCTTATTTGTTTAATGGAACTACAAGCTTTCTCAAAATCCAATTTGAAAAATGAAAACTAAGTGTGAATCTGATCATTGTTATTCTTAATGAGAATGCCACAAACCCACCCGAAGATGGGTGCTCTCCTATTCCGTCTTCCCCAGAGCCTTCAGTAGCACAACTGAGACAACCATGGGTTCTTTGCCCCAGCAAGGATGGAGCAAAAGAAGTTTTGAAAATTCAAGAGAAGGTCGCAGCAAGACGAGTCGTTTCTAATTAATGATAGGTGTCAAGTGGAAGTACAATGATACATGCAGTTGAGGCATCCTAAGTCCTAACAAGCCGATAGACTTGAACCTTGTTCCTAAATGATCAGATCAATTCGATCATGCACTAGTGATCCATTTTTATTGTTCAGCTCTTTGACAACATGAAAAAAAACCAAAAACTCTGCCCCTCCTCTCTATCTATCCAAGGGATAGAAGGGCAGAGACCTTCAGTGTCCCCTCCAGTTGAGAATTAGAATAATATTTGCTTTTATCTCACGCCTTTCTTCTTCACTAGTCAGAAGAGCATATTGCATGATTTTTAGTTTTATGAAAAAGGAGAAGAAGGTGACCAAAAAAAGACATTGGAAGAAGTCGTCAAGGGAGATCTCATGCTTAATAATATTCTTGAAGCTTTGATTTTCAATTGCGTCGATGTCATGCAATCCATGTAGCCGACCTCATCAAGTAACATAAGGCTTTGTTGTTATTGTTCTTAATTTATCTAGCAATAAGATTTCCATTTTATTTTAGAAAAGCAATTTTTGTTAAGTAGGAGATGGAGAGCACAATTACAAAAGGAAGTGATAATATTGCATCCTCTAAAGCAAGGAAAAATAATCTGGAAATCAAAAATAAGAGATATGGACTGTTAGTAACAGACTTATGACCCATAACCCTTCATTGTAACATACATACTCTTCTTAGGTACAGTAGAGAAACTAGAGTTATACTTCAATCTTGCTGTTGCTTTGATTCAGTTAATGATTTGCAAGACTAACACCTAAGTGTCAGAATGTCTTTGCAAGACCCCACCTCATCTGACCCCATTAGAAGCTCTCTGAAATGATCAAGCAATCCCAACACTGGTGATAATAGACAACATACTAATGCTGGTAATTGTTACAGGATATTAGTTTTAATTCTTATCTAGTTTGTTATGATTTGTTTTCATTTTAAACTTAGCTGATAGTTTATCCTTATCTGCTATGGTGATAGTTTGTCTTTATCTTCTATCATTCTGTTTTGCTGTTTCCTTGTAATCTGTATATATACAGCATTATAATCAATAGAAAGTCAACCAATATTTCAATTCATATTCTGTTTTTCACGTTCTTAACATGGTATCAGCCCAAACCTCGTTCCTAGATCTTCTCCAGTCTCCACATGGCTGCTGTCAACCAACCTGAGCTTTCGTCTGCATAGTACCTTCATTCCTCTGATCAGCTTGGTCAACCACTTTCCAAACAACTCCTTAATGGTGACAATTACCCCACTTTCCAAAATCAAACTTGGTTTGTTGATGGCTGCCTTCCCAAACCTGAACCAGGTACTCTAAATTTTTCTTTTTGGGTCCACTGCAACAGTATGGTCCAATCAAGGATTGTCCATTCCACAACCCCAGCCATTGCCAAATTCATTCTCTGGATCAAAAGTGCATGTGATACTTAGCTCAATCTTCTTGCTCGTTTTGATAAATAAAAAATGCCCCACGAATCTTCGAAATTTGTAGAGCAATTTTTAATCTCTCCCAAGGCACCAACTCCATCTCTGCCTAATACAAAATATTAAAGGATTATCGCCATGAACTTGACTCTTATTGCACACTTCCAGCTTGTGCCTGTGGTATTGTGCCAAATTTCAGTGACATTTATGATACTGACCATCTCATGGATTTTGGGCTTAAATGATTCTTATGCTTCTATTAGAAGTCAAATTCTCCTCATGGATCCCCTTCCCTCCATGGTCAAAGCATATTCTATTTTCCTATGGGAAGAACGCCAACAATCATTATCAGATTCTCGATCCTTTCCCTTAGATTTATCGGCCATGACTGTTAGGCAATCAAATCCATCTCTAGGTGCCAAATCTAAGCCTCAATATCATTGTTCCATTTGCAATGTTGATGGTCACTCCAACAGACGCTGTTACTCAAAAATTGGATATCCTTCTTGGTGAAAACATATCTTGGCTATAAGAAATCTCATAATCGTCCTTCAACCCATAATGGTCGGGACTCAAGATCTCACTCCATGCAAGCTCATTCCATTGCTGCTGTTATTGCCTCATCTTCAGACTCTACACCTCAGAATAATTTGACTCCATCTCAGATTCAACAACTTCTTTCTCTTATTAGCATTGGTAATGAACAACCTGTTGCAGATTTTGCAGGTACTTTTCGCTGATTTGTCTCTTTTAAAACTCATTCTATCATTTGGATTTTAGATTCAGGTGTTAAAAATCATATGGTATTTGATCGTTATCTTTTTCACTCATACACAAAAGTATCTATATCCGTTAAATTACCTGATAACCAATTTGTTTCAGTTCATCATGTTGGTTCTGTTTATTTAAAATCAGGTCTTTTAATCTCAAGTGTTCTCCATGTTCCTTCTTTTCACTTTAATCTCTTGTCATTAGCAAGCTTTCCAAAGAAACTAACTCTTGGATTACTTTTACTCCAACCACTTGTTTTCTACAGGACCAGAGGACAAAGAGGATTTCATATTCTGTTTTCCAGGTTCTTAAAAATAATCAATAATAGAGAAGTTCTCTAGCAACCCACTCCACTATTGGCCGAAAAAATCTTCCTTGTTCAAATGAATTTGAGACAGCCAAATAAAATAGTCACCACTTAGGGAACACCTCAACATAGGTACATGAGTTAAACATTACCATGGGTAAAATAAACAAGTTAAACATAGTCTAGTCTCACTAAAAATTGAAGGACTGACCTTTCCTTTTAGACGTCAAAAGTTTGTTGAGAGCGTCTCCTGTTGACTTAGTTATCTCAACAACTGGAATTGAAATATTTACCCTAGTGTCATTGGAGCACTCCATCTCAAAGAGTTCTGATAGAAAGAAAAAAAGGAGAAAGATTTCAGACAAAGTTGATTGACTAAAAAAGATTAAAAAATGCAGTGAGTGGATTGTAACAAATAACAGAATATTCCAACCATCGGCGTCATTGATCATCAAGGTGGCAGTAGCACCTGCGGACTGTGCAAATGCAGCTTTAGTTGTGAAGTCACAAGTGCCCCGTACACAGAGAGCAACTGATCCGGATAGCTGGAAGAAAGAAGAAGAGGGGTAAATGAATTTACAAGCACAGGGGTAGGAAAAGAAAAGGATGAGAAAGAAACCTTTGAAGTTGAAGCGGAACAGCAGTTTATAGGATCAGGAAAAATAGCAGGAGTTTTGGCAGCTTGATCGGCATCTTCAGGCAAATAAGAGCCGAATGTTGCAGTCATACCATTATACTCCACATCTTTCTTCCCATCGATCCAGCTTTTTATCTTGGTCTGAAATGGAGCCATTCCCATCCAAATTGAGTTGAATTGAAGATATAATATATAAGAAATAAGAGATAATGAATGTGTTTGATTACCAATTGCAAGGCATGATGGCAGGAGGCGTCATCGGCGGCCGCTGCTGCTGCGAACAATAGAAGGACGACGACGGCCACCGCCAAAGAAGGGGACGACGCCATTGTTAATTGCGATTGAATTCACTCACTTGCTTCCGTTTTGTGTTGTTTGGTTTTGTTTTGTTTCGTTGATCGTTTTCTCTCTCTCTCTCTGACAATGCGAATGGCATTCCTTCCTTCGCTCCTCTCTTTCCCTCTCCCTCGCCGCATCCACGGGAATTTTGTGGTTCGGCCATTTTAAAACACTCTCCTAACCAACCATTTCCACAGCTCACTTTCAAAATTATATTTACATTTCACAATATGCCAAACTTTACTCTGCACCGTTACGTCTATAATTTCTTTCATTTCACAATATCATCTCTCTTTCCATTTCATTTTGCTCCTTCTTTTTATATTAGAAGCTCAACTTTTTTAGATTACACCAATTTTGAGTTTAATCTACATTTTTATATTATTTTATTTTAATATATTTTTATTTATTTTTATATAAAATTCACTCAATCACAAATTTAAAAATATCATTTTTATGATTGAGATATGTTTTATTTTAATATTAATTTATTAATTTCTGAAAAAAAATGTTAATGAATGATTATTTTAATTAAGAATATTGTATACTTTTCTTTAATTACAAATGAAAAAAATAATTTATATTTTCATGAGAAATAATTTTAAATTTTACTTTGACTTAAATAAATATCATAAAAATTCTTAATATAAACTTTAATTTGTTAGCGTTATTAATTAATTTAAAATTCAAATATATAATTTTTTTATCGATTAGAATATAATTACCACAGTGTAAATTATAATACATTTGAATGTTGAATAAGAAAACCATACTAATTACGATTAATTTAATTTTTTATATTACATTTACTTTAATCAATATAATTATATATTTTCATGATATAAAAATAGAAAAGTATTTTTCTATGACATAATTTTTTTCGGTTGCATTTACTAAAAATAGTAAGATGTCTTAATTTAAATTTGAATTTGCTACAAACTGAAAACAAAATTTATGTCATTGTGATTAAAATATATAATATTTTATAAGTTAGGTTATAATGTTTAAATTATGATTAATTACCTTGATTAAATATTTTAATTAAATAATCACCTTATTTTTTATAATTATGCATCATTTATAATTTTGCGAGATAACATTTATGGGATACATTTGTCTTATATAAATTGTGATTCTATGCCAAATGCGATACTATGAATCGATGTAAAAAATTGTTAATTAAATTATGGAATTCATCGTGATAGACATTTGATTCTATGCAAAATATTTAAACTTTTACCCTTCTCTTACTGTCTTTGTTTTTTTAAACGTATAGTTGTTGGTCATATTGCATATACAACTTTTAATAATAAAAAGTTATAAATAAGTCATTAATCCAAGGATTTTTAGTAACAACGCAATATGAAAATTTTCGCATGAGGAAGTAAAAATCTAATTTTATGAGTTTAATTTTTCTTTTACTATAATAAATATATAATAATATTTTTTATTAAATTTATAATACAATAAATAATTAAATTAAATAGAAAGAGTTGGAATTCCGAATACCACACCGAAAGGAAGTAAGGAAGGAAAGGGAGAGCATAAAAAAAAAAAAAAAAAAAGCAATGGGTGTTACAAAGCGGTGTGTGATTGTCGAGTTGACGATTGACGAAGGAAGGAGAGAGTGAGCGTGAGTGTCTCTGTGTGTGTGATTCACTTTCATTCATTCATTCATTCATTCACATTTTGATCTTGAATTCAACTCATCTCCAACTCCATGGCTCCGGCGATGAGGATCGTTTTCGGTCTTCTCACATTTGTCACCGTCGGAATGATTATAGGTATCCTATTTCCTCTCTTCAAAAAAGTACGATCTCTTCTACCTTTTAACATTATTCACTACTCTCTTCTTGAATCACAGGCGCTCTCTCTCAATTGGCCATCATACGAAGATTGGAAGACTCTTACGGTATAATATTATCATTTCATAGGTTGAATTTAGGATTTATTATTATATGTACACTTTCTTATGCTCTGTTAGCCTAACTGCTCCATGTAGGCGCTGATTCCTTGCCATTTAGAAGATTGCGTGGACTCGACACTGATCGTCACCTTCAATTGCCAAGAGGTCACTATTCTTTTACTTTTCTTTACAGTATGATTGGAACTTCCTTTTCAACCTTTTCTTCTGATTTTCAGGTGTTCCTTTTTGGAACAATGACAAGGAAGCAGAAATCTTACGCCTTGGATATGTATGTCCGTTCTGTTCTCCCTCTTTTTTCTTCTAAACTTTTATATTTACACGTTTTCTTAGTCTCACCCTCTTGTTCCTGTCTGTAGGTCAAACCTGAAGTGCTTAACTGGTCTCCACGAATTATTTTACTTCATAACTTCCTCAGCATGGAGGTATGACCTCCCTTCTAAATGCTGATTTTTCACTCTTAAAACTCAGATTCCCTGAATTACAACCATATTATGGTAAACCTTTGTTAATTTTAACGTACCTATTCCTATTAATTTGGTCGTAAAATTAAGGTATAAATCTAAATAGTTACATCATTCTGTAATTGTCATTATATTCTGTGCTGTTTTTCATGGGAAAACCAGAAACTGCATGTTTGGACTCTGTGTGTGTGTCTCTATGTAAAGGTCATATAAACTACTGGAGTTAAGGCTGTTAAGCATAAAAGAAAGACCCTATCAAGCCTCCACTCTTGCCATCTGGGACCTTTTTCACTTAATTGCATATTCTTCAATTTCTATAGGCAAAGTACCATGTAGTGGATTTGTGGATCTACTTTAGTGATTCATCAGTGAGGATTGAAGAGTCAACTAAAATTTCCTCATGAGGTACCAACATGTGTTGGTGTGAGTGGAAGGTGCTCAAATCTCTTAAGTGTGTGGTCTTGGGTTTGATTCCAAGATTTGTGTATGGAAAAAAATTCTGTTGGGAGGGTCCTCTGCTTTAGTTCTTGACCATGCCCCGGGAGATTATCTCTCACCTACTGAGTGGGAGGATACTGTGGGAAATCAAAAAAAGAAGTTTGCTCATGAAGTGCTAGTTTGCTAGAGCTAAAGTGTGATATGCTTGTTAGCCATATATAAGATCAAACATCAAACATGCTCCACCTGGGCACTTAACAGCAATTTAAAAAACAAATAATCTGCTGAATAAAAACTTTGCTGATGATGGGCATATGAGTGTGTTAAAATTATTTTATCTTCACAGGAATGCGATTATCTCAGGGCTTTAGCTCTCCCTCGCCTGCATATTTCAACTGTTGTGGATACAAAAACTGGAAAGGTACATTGGCAGTTTTCTTTTCTTTTGGAATTTCACTTTGATTGATCATAATCATCAATACACGCTAGGTGATGAGGTTGGGTTTAAGTTTCATTTTGCTCAAGTGAAGTATTGTCAGATTCACCATGGGAAAATTTTTGTACTCTTTTTTTATTTCTTTGTTCTCTTTTATGAATAAATTATATTTTTGTAAACTAATATATAGCTTCAGATGGTGGGAAGACCCTTCTCACAGAAAATACCTAATCTAGGACTAGTAAAAAAGATGTGAGAAGTTTTCAAACTTAAAAAGAAGAATACCATGCTTCAAACAAAGGAAGAACTGAATCCATTTTAAGAGTTATTTAGAAATCATTGCTTGATCTCCTCTATGGACTAACCCTCTATTAGGCAAGTTCTTTGATTCTCCCCAGCAAAATACATCACATTGGATATTATGAAGCTTGTAGAAACCAAAGAGACAAAGATATATAGAGAAAACCCAGTCTAAGTCTTATTGTACTTGAGAGGGATGTGTGCGGCATACGAGTATGGTACAAATGTTTTGTGCACTCCTTTGATCAATGTGTCAGTTTAGCCTTGCTGTGAAATTTTGGCCTTTTTGAGAATTGCTTTCTTAAAATATGCTGTTACAAAAAAAATCATAGAAAGAAATAATTTTTCTGAAATATTTTTTTTTTTTTGCTGCTTTGAGTTGCTTACTAATTATAACAAAATTTCACTTCTTTCACATTTGTGCATTTGCTATCACAAAAAGACATGACTGTTTGGCTTTACTGTGAAATATTACAGAGTACACTCGTTGACAGCAATTTGTGTGTCTGCTACTCTGCTGTCATATAAAAACACTAAAAAGAATTTGGAAAAACACCTTGAAGAGTTAAAAGATATGTTTTTCTGTAAGAATAAATAATTTTTTTGTTGATTTCCCACAATGGCCAAATAGGTTCTAAATATTATAAAGAATTCTTTTTTCCTATTTTTTTTTCTCTTGCTTTGCTTTCCAATTATACCTTCTTTTTTTTGTTGGTTGTGACAGCAATTTTATGCATTTACATATAAAACACCTAAAAGAATTTGGCAAAACACCTTGCAGAAATAAAAGAAATGTTGTTAAGATTAAAACAAGCTTTTGTTGATTCACACAATGACCAAATGGGCTTGTAGATCTGGTACTATGTCATTCTTAGAATACAACAATAAAGCCTCATCTCAGTAGGTATATCATCCTTAGAATATGGTTTGATATTCTATACATATGATTATTGTTAAGCAAAAGTGATCTGTACTGTCAAAATTATGAAAAGGGAAAAATAGGATGAGAAGTTAAACTTGTCAAAACTAAAGTTATTAATTGAACTTCCGTTTTGAAAAGAAAAAAAAAAGAAACTTCAACAAGTGCTTCTGGTGTTGGGCAAAAATGGCATATTTGTGCTGCTAAACACAGTTCTGGTTGTGAGCCAACCTTGAAAAATACTAAGAATTGCTTTAGCCTCTTCCAACATGACCAAACAACTACTTTCAGATGCTTCTATCACTATATAATCAGATTAAGAAAAGGAAATCCATATCAAAACAAATGTGGACATATTGTGCAGTAGTATTATATGGGGTCATTGGCATCTATGAACATGTGTTTCTCCATGAAACGTGATATTTCTATCTTGTACAGGGAATCAAGAGTGATGTCAGGACTAGCTCTGGTATGTTTTTGAATCCTCAAGAGAGAAAATATCCTATGGTACAAGTAAGTTAACAATTTTACTTTCCCCTCAAGTCTTACTTTAGTCATTAAATGTGTAAAAAGCATGGACTGCACCATCTGGTGTAGCCATTAAATTGAAACAGTTTTCTGTAGTCTGATAAACGCTATAAACACTTTTGCATGGAACTAGCTGGTTCAATAAGAATCCTTGTTGGGTGGTTATTAGTGATCACTGATCAGTTTGGTTTTTGAAAGTTGAAACATATTGCCTCCCCTACGGTCCTTTAGGGATTAGTGATTCACACCTTGGCTTTGGTTACACACAAACACAAAGAGTTATTTTGCTCCCCAGATTCATAAATCCGATATAAAAAAATTGGAAACATTTCCACTGTTTAAATTAAGGGTGAGCATGGTTTGGTTCCCTATGAAAAACTGAAACAATCCAAACCAGTAATATGATGCAGTTTCCAGAACCAAACTATTTTGGATTTCAGTGAGTCAGTTCAGAACTGGTTTGGATTTCAGTGAACCAGTTCAGATTCAGTTTTAACATATGAACTGGTTTAGACTTTATTGTAGTTCCTTAGAAAGAACCTGCAAGTGCTAAGCATGAAGCTGCACCAGTTAATCATAATAAATTTGATCTCTGTATGTGTATAATATTGTTTATGCTGTTTTTCATCATTATATAAAACTTCTAGATTCCTTGAAAACCTTATATTTAATTTTTTTTATACAAATCCACATTTTATTGAATAACATTAATTGTACAGTCTGATAAAATATGTTCACGTTGCTCAACTAGGCAATTGAAAAAAAGAATTTCTGTCTATTCTCAAATACCAATCGAAAATGGAGAGCTTATGCAAGTCCTGAGGTGAGAATATGACTTATTTTTTCATGCTATATCTGAAGATGATGGATTTTACCAGTATCAAGACTAACATCTGCAGCAGCACAGGTACGAGAAGAATCAATATTACAAACCCCATCATGACTATTTTTCTGATACTGTAAGTTGTATTTTTCTTTGTTAATTTTCAAATTATAGCCGAGACAAGAATTTCCTTGAAGTGGCTTCAATGAAATCCCATCTACAACCTTTTGTGTTTCTTTTTCGAGACAGTTCAACTTGAAGCGTGGTGGGCAGCGAATAGCCACAATGCTTATGTATTTAAGTGACAATATTGAAGGAGGAGAAACATATTTTCCATTGGTAAGCTTCTTGTTTTCTGAAATTTGTCATTTAACTTATTTTGGTAGTTGCTGTATACATACGAAGCAGCATATGAATAGCCTGGCTCAAGAGGAAACATTAGATACCAGGCTGATGCTGCATTTGTGTCTGGACCATAAGTTAAGGTTCTAAGTTCTAACTGAGAAAAGTGAGTGTGTTTTGTTTAATGACTGGGTCTTTTGTTTTTCACTTCCTCTGTTTAGTTCCTAGAAGTATTAAATATTGTGTTGTATCTTGTATGCCCCCAAGCAGCTTTGTTCCAAATCTTATTCTGCATTCCTCTCGTTGATAATTAGTTAAATTTTAATTTATACGTGTTCTGACAGTTGCTTAGAAATGGAATGCCAAATTATTATGATGCCCATGATTATGTTTACTGGTTAAACTAGTTATGTCAGTCTTATGCCTTATTGTCTTTTCTTGAATTAAGGTATATATTGATTCTATTTGGACTATTGGATTTTACCTTTACCATGAGAAATATGCTCAATTTGTAACATGCTAGTAAAAGCTATCTATTCTATGGTATGTGCTAGCCTGTTCTCTGTCATTCTAGTTTGGCATTTTGACCGTACTGATGCTGCTGTTAATAATATACAATATGATTCAGGCTGGTTCAGGTGAATGTAGCTGTGGTGGGAAACTTGTCAAAGGGCTATCTGTGAAACCGATTAAAGGAAATGCAGTGCTTTTCTGGAGTATGGTTAGTGCAATTAGTTTGCTTATTATGGACATTATCCACGGACACCTAATAATGATTATAAGGGCAAAGTAAGACAAGTATTTACAAAATAAGGCTTAAATAACTCTAATTTCTTGGAGTTATCAATTTCATTATCAACAGGCAAACAAATCCCTTACCAATAAAATAAAATCCAGGCTCATCTCATTAATTTGGAACTTAAAATCTGCTGAAATGACTTATTTCTCAAATCACACAGTATGGGTTTTAGGCAATCTTCAACCCTACATCTCACTTTTTAATATTTTATACATCTTAGTTTGCAAACATAAATTTGATTCAAAAGTATGTTGTGAACTTAAGTCTGATAAAAGAGTTTGCTATAATATCACAGTATATGATTTACGTTTGTCCTGTGGATTTTAAAGCTGGATGGAAAATTTATGATGCAAAATTGTCTACTTGATCCTGTCAGGGACTGGATGGACAGTCAGATCCGAATAGTGTGCATGGAGGATGTGAGATAATCTCTGGGGAGAAGTGGTCAGCTACTAAGTGGTTGAGGCAGACGACTCACACTTGATTTTTAAGCTGTCAACATCTTGTACGGTGACTCAAGAAAAAAAAAATACTAATTGGATTTCCCCCGTTATATTTGTACTTATGAAAAATTAGTTATTAAGATTAGTTATTGATATTATAAGCACTTAATAGTCTTAACCCTCGATCAATAAATTATCTGATATTATTAGATGCTCCAGGTATGGTTTTATCTATACCATTGGTTGCGAGTGATATAGCCCTCATTTATTCAAGTTTCTGTTAAATCTCTAGACATCTTGATTCGAAGAAACTAACGTTAAGATTTCAACTCTTTCTGATCGTGTTAAAGAAATACTAAATTGGACGCAAAATTCAAACGTATACTCTTATCGTTGCTAAAATTCAACATGTGAATGATATGAAGGAATACTCGAAATATGAAAGTACATGCTTAAACATGTGACTGACTAATGTCACCCTTTAATCGTCAGGCAAAATAATAAAGTTTTACGAATACATGCCTAAATCAAAACATGGAAGATTTATGTATCGGGAATTGAATGTCCTTATTTATGTTTAGGTTTGGCCTTTAAACGAACAGCGACCTGGTAACCATAGAGACAGATACGCAGACGACCCTCAAGCATCGGTTGATAGAAATAATTCTTGAACAGGTCCCAGAATTCATCTCTGCCAGTCAGATTATGTACATGTAACGTTAATAAGTTTATGCAAAATCTTAGAAGAGAGTTTGATGACGTGGTATTAAGTTTAAGAGCAAACCTGACTTGTGGAAGGGTCAACAAGGAATAGCCCTTTACATCAGGGTGCATATCAAGCACAAGTACTTGCAACCTTGAAAGGTCTAACGCCTCGGCATCAATTAGCTTCTTTATCCTGAAATTTTGATATACGACAATAATTACATTAACAAAAGGTATATTTAATCAGATGGTTAGTAAGTAAAAGGATGTGGGATGGCCAAACCTGCTTGGTGTGCCGCTAGCAATGTTAACACGGTTTTTTAACAAAGAAATCTGCATTAATCATAAAAGGAAAATAATATGAAGCACAACACATTTATTTAAATTCTTTCAGGGCTCAAGGATAAAGGGAATTGAAACTTGATGGATAGAAATTTAAAATCACAGCTCCTATGTACGTAAGGAAATTACACTTGCTTTGTTGGATAATATATTGAAATTTTTAATCATAACTTAACAAGTCGAAGTGGTAGGAAAGATAGCATAAGAGAATCAACACATGAACTTGAATTTGGCACATACTCCATCGATATAATAATGTTATGAAATGAAGGGAATTGATCTATTTGAGAGAGTATGTAAGGAATGTACCTGTTCCTCAAGCTTCATATGCTTTGAGAATAACTTTGCAGCATGACATTGTTTAGTCATAGAGCGAAAGCCCCTGCAGGAGAAAACAAAATTAGGGTTTTGGTTAAAGAAATAGAGCAATTGCAGGAAGAGATGAGAACCTTAAGAGATGTATGCATCTTAAAGCAGATGAAGTTACGATAAGAACTGCGGGACTTCCAGCATTAAGTTTGGGATCTCCCTCTATAAGATTCCCTTGGCAGAGAGCCTGTTTCCATGAGGCGCCAAACGCTGCCCTAATAGTTTTGCCCAATATTGTGACGTCGGAGTCAGCGGCTTCTGATACCTCCAAAATGCACTTGTTCTCTTTTAGGGATTCCAACTCCAGCGAAGAAAGCTCAATACCCATCGCCGACTCAAAGAAACGCAACTGCTCTGACTCATTTGACTTTTCTTCTTCTTCGCTTCTCTTCTTCTTCTTTTTGCTTCTAACATCATCTCTATTTGCTTTCCGCTTTCTCTTCTCTTTCTCGATTGCCATTCTCTTCTTCTCCTCCTCTTCCCTCTTGCCCTTACAAAATATATACTTCACCATCTTCCTTGGGCCTACCCCAAAGCCCATTCCTATTGCCCTTTCATTTTCACACGTCCCATTTCATCTTTCCACCCCCAAACATTCTAATAGCCAAAGCCGTGTTGTCTAAGTAAACGGAAGCGGAGAGCAGTAGCCTGGAGCCCCCTTTCGACTTTATCATTTTCATCCAACCAAACAATCTTCTCAAGGGCTTTGATTATATGTTGACTTTAATAGTCATGTACAACTTTTACGAATTTAAACAATAAAAAATCATTGTTGACGTAGTCTTTTTTTAAATTATATAAAAATGAACAAATTTATTATACATAAATGATTTATAATGAAATGATAATGTAAAATTGCTTTATATTGTTAGTGTTTAATTTATTTATTTTGTATGTTTTCAATTACTTAAAATAATACTAGTCTTATTTTTAGTCTCATAAATTTTTCAAGCACCTTTGGTCATTATTTTTCTGTCAAGATAATTGATAATTAATCCTTGTCAATTTGGATTGTGATAATTAATTAAATTATTTTTTATTAATTAAATAATTATTAAATTTTAACTTAATCTGAAATTCTCTCTCTATATATAAACATGCAAGATTATATGTTTTCTTAAGACTTTACTATCTCTATTTTTCCTCATATTTCTTTTCGTGATAACATGCATATGGTATATAAAAAAAATTATTTTTAAAAAATAGAAGAAGACAAAAAAATAAAATGTTGAGTACGCCACTTCAAAATTCACTTGAACAATCAAACAATAGTCATGTCATCGAAAATAATTAAAAAAGCCATCACTAAGCCATCAGTATTTCAAACGCCAGCTCACACATACTACAGTATACATCACTAAATTATCAATTGATTGAACACTCTGCCATCTCAACTCAAATTAGCATGTTGTTTAAAAAAAAACTCAAATTAACATGTTATTGCATCCCCTTACTATTCTTGGTTGGGGAACCCACAATTTTAACTTTAGAAAATTTAATTTGAAGGGTTGATTCATAATTGAGGGGCCCCGTCTTGATTGGACACTCTTGTGAAAATTTGCGAGAGGAACGCATCTATGATCAAAGGGGTCTCGGTTGAGAATCTACTTATTTAACTTAGAAACATTCTTGTTTAAGGTGCATCCATGCTTACCAAAAAATAAGAAGGTGCATTCTTGACTAAGGGGTCATTGGTTGAAAACTTTTTAGAAGAAGGTGCATTCATGACTAAGGGGTCATTGAAAGGTTTTTAAAGTGGCTAGTAAGAGACATTGGTTCACATGCATGAAATTGAGTCTTGTAGGCATTAATGTAATGCAAATCTATCAATTTGACTCCTTGGGCTTGCAATCATAAGCTTCAAAGATTTTTTATTCTACATTTCAATAAATTATTTTTTGAAAAGCATATGTTGTATCAGGTTTATTTGCGGCATCGCAATCTACACCATCTACCCATCCTGTGAGATTCCTCGCCATGGAGAGATTAGTCGACGTAGCTAGCATGTTATGGGACTTAGCATAAATGGACAGTCAAAGCTACTTGAAGACGATCTTTGGAATGATGAGTTTGTTCGTATATAATAATCATGCCTTATGTATCTTCCAAAATCGTCATCTCCATCATTTAAAGACTTATTGTATTGCCTTTTACCATGTAAAATGCCCTAGTATGTTTTTTGAACAATTGGCAGCTAGCCTAGCAGTAGTCATAATATTCAAAGGAAATCTTAAAAGAAATAAAGTTGTTGCCAGCCTGTCAGATTTATAATTCAGTGTATTCCACCTCCATTTTCACAAATAACTGCATCCATTTTTGCATAGCTGATGATAGTATCATCATGAATGAATTCGGAAAGTATTTAAAGAAGGAACATAAAGAGAACAACTTTAATATAAACACAATGGAACTAGTATGCTGTAATCATTTTATAAAATAAACAAATTTACATATATAGCTCTTTAAAAACACAATCCATGTAATTCCACTTCCAAACATAAAAGATTCCACAGGAGGTCAGGAGTTGTTACCTTTCAAAACCTTTAGAACAATCTTAATATTGATTGAACATCTCGAACTCTTAATGATTTAATTTATGCCTACATTTACTCTATGCGAATGAATATATTCCTTTTTTGGTGTAGGAAACCATGAGAAGTCATTTTATTCGAAGCTTTTGATGAGAAACAAAAATAATCATTACTAGCATAAATTAGCTCAATCACGTTTTTTTTAGTAAATTATACTTACACTCCTGTATTTTTTTCAAATTGCATCCGATATTTTTCATTTTTTGCATCTTACAAAAAATCACTTAATTGTTTAGCTCATATTACACTCAGACTCCTTATTTCCTAAACGCATTTTAATACTTTAACAGAAAGTAAGTACATGATGATCACATGACTTTTGATAAAAATCTATATCTTAAATAATCTCATCTTCTTCCTCAAAATCACATCTCTTCTTCAACTACCTATCTTCATTTACCACCACCACCTCCTTTTCCTCCTCCTCCCTCTTCCACAACAACAACATATTTTCCTCCTCATCGTCGTTCTCGCCCACCAACATGATGTCCGGACGCACCCACTCCTTCTAGAACAACCACCACCATCGTAGTCGTGTTACACCGTAGTCACCATCATCATCGTAGCCACTGCCACCGCCGCCATTTATGAAGCAACAAAAAAAAAAGTGGCTAGAATTTGTTGGTTATGTTCACCTTGAATCGTTGAAGCTCTTATTTTGCTTTGCAATAATTCAAAGTAACCTTTGCCACTAATCACAAACCCAACAATGTTTTTTTTTTCCTGTGTTCACTCCCACTCTCAACCTTGCCATTTCATTCACCACGTATTGTTGTAGAAGAACATCATCTACTACAAGAAGAGTTATTACTCTGAGAGCTAGCTCCATAGAGAAGGGATTTGGTGAGCCAATGCGTTGTTTTATGTGAACCCTAATTTTTTAGAGTAATTGGAAGGAGATAATTAGAAACAATAATTTTGGTTTTACAATTAAAATGCTAGAACAATTTCGCCTGTTCAGATATTTCAATTGATGTTAGTTAACACGTTAACAAAATAGAGTAAAAATAATGTATAAAATAGAGAAGTATTGGGTGCAATTTGAAAAAAAAAAAGGAGACTTTTTTTTTTTTTTGCTTCATGCATAAATGTACACATCTTCATTGGTTACAAACTTCCCCAGTAATTCACCGAACATAAAAATAGATTGAAATAAAACAAAATAGATTTCATTCCTAATTGGATCAAACTAAGAACAAGGTTGATTATTTTAATTCACCCCATTCTCACTTGTATTCTGGTTCTGATTCCAAAAACTAGTCATTCATTGTACCATACTTACCCAAACAAGAAAATAAACAATCTGAATAGAAAATGAACCTGGACTTTGAAAGGCAATTCTTGAAGAAAACGAAGAAATATTTCTAGACTACCATATTACAACATACACTGTACAATTGCAGCATTGACAATCTACAAACTTTCGGTTCCTTCATTATTCATTCAAGTAGATCGGTACAAAATCAGTTTTCATTCTTTGTCATCAAAACCTTGACTTGTATGCACGTTGCCATAGAATAGAATCTCGTAAAACAAAATAAGTTATTTGCTTTGTTTGCATCCGCAGGTGCAATTGTCCAGATCTCTGTGAAGGTTCTGAAAGAGGGCAAAGAAATATTGTAGGCAAGATCAACAGATGTAATAAAAATTAAGTGATGCTTCAATTTATTCTCAGTTATTGTTATCCTTGAAGATATGTAAACTTCATTATAAAAGAGATAACGAACAGACTAGACTAGAGTCGAGGTCTTGAGCATGTTTGAGTGGCTTAAATAATAATTCAGGAATGAAGACTAAAAGAGAACAAGTACAGTATATTCTTAGTAGAAGTTAACTGACTCGATATGACTTTTCACATCCATTCTTTTTTTCTATTTTTAAAGAATTCACAGCTTCAACATGTACCTCACTATGTGATAGAAAATATCATATTCATACAAGACTCGTTTTTTTTTTTTCTCTGCATCACATCTCTTATCTAGTTATTCATCTTATTAGTATGAATTGTTATGTACGTTGGTTGATGAGTATCATTTCCCTTGAAGGATAATATGCTATCGTAAATACATTTTGTACAACAAATTATATAATATAAAAGCAAGGCAAGAAGATAAGGACGAGAAGTATTGAATAAGATGAGTAATGTGATAGAAAGAAAGGAGGGAAAAAAAGGCGTTGTAAAAAGTATTGTAAAATCTTGTGAAGGAAATAGATAGAGGAAGAAAAAAAGTTGTAAGAGCTTGTAAATGGTGGAGACATGTGATGAGATTCCTGGGATATACGAGGAAATTGAGGGAATTAAATAGATAGTTTAGAGAGAGTGATAAGAAAATGAGAGTAGCATATAAAAACAAGAGGGAGCTTCCTTGTAAATAATTGTGAATGAATGGAATAGAGTAAGGTAGTAGTTATACAGACCTGAAGCTGAGTTTGAAGACCTTTAATATGTTGAACGGCCAAATCGAGCATGTCAGAATAGCTTGTTTGCTAGAAGTAAAGAGAAGAAGGTGAGTTATATGGAACAGAGAGACATAAGAAGGAGGCATAAATAGAAATAGAAATAGGAATACCTTATCCATATTGGGTACAAGGTCCTGTAATTTCTTGAGCTTGCCACTGATTCTTGTTCTTCTCTCCCGCTCGGCAATGCTACGGGGATGAGTAGCACAACCTCGCTTAGCACGGATTTTACAAGGGACAGAATCTTCTGGAATGTGCAATAGCTTCTCAACGGCAGCCATCTCAAGACTTGTTTGTGGGAGACTGAACTGTGATTCCAAGGCATTCAGGCAATGTAGAATGTCGGGATCGTCGGTGTTGGTTTTGGAGCGCTTGGTGGAAGTTGAAGAAAAGGCGATGGAATTGTTGTCCCAGGGCTCCATTACGAAGGTGGTGGAGGTGGGGTCCACATTCAAATTGTTGGAAAGAGGATCGTGGGTGAAGCTCAACTGAGACTTCAAGCGAGAGCAATTGGAATTGGATACACCGGGAGTGATGGTGAAACGAGGACCTAAGGAGAAGGAAAAGAAAATAAGAGGAGGGAAAGGAGGAGGAAGAGAAAGAAAATAAAGAAGAAAGTACCATTATGGTTGGGGGAGAGATGGGAGAGGAAGCCGGCGGGAGAGCTTTTCTGACGGAGCAAGGCGGATCCGAAGGAGGGGGGGTGGTAAGATCTATGATCTATGGACGTTGACTCAGAAGACTCGGCAGAAAAGAAGGGACGAGATCCCCCAATGAGAGCATCCACAGTGCTGGTCAGAAGAGAGCCAGGAGCGGAGCCGTAGCGGGTGAGGGCGGCGCCAGATTGGGATTGAGATTGGGTCATGGAGTGAGAAGAAGACGAAGAGGGGGGAAGATGAAGAAGGATACATGGATGCAGAAAGAGAAGAGCAAAGTTGGTTGAGTCCAGCAAGCAAATATTAGATTGGTGGCTGTATGCCACATTTGTAGAATACTTTAACCCTGCCTGCGCATTACATCACTCCGTGCCCCGTCACGTGCCACTTTATCACATTCATGACCCCGTTCACGGTATCCCCCTTTCTATCACAATCTTCTTTTCTTTCTTCATCCACTTTCTCCATAATTATTCCTCTTTCTATCAATTTTTCTTTTTTCATTCACATTTTTCATATATCAAATCTTCCTTTATAATATTCTAGTTATTATTTCATGAACCAATAATTTTTTATTTGGAGGGTGGAGAATCTTTTGATTCCTCATCCACTGGCACCATTTTTCACCCCAATAAACCCCCAACCTTCCTAATCTACAACTCCCACCTTCTTCTTAATTATTATCAACCTTCCCATCTTCGAATTCCAACCACTCTCCATCACCCCATACCATAACCCAATGCCAAATACTCTATATATATCTAACGTCCTACCAATATTTTCATGTTACTTTTTTTCTCTTCTATATAAATTTCACAAAATATAAATAAAAAATTCCATCTTGTATCTCTTCTTTTATAATTATATAAACACCATGTGTTCAATGTTAAATAAATTTGTTCTTTCCTGATCTGGAACACTCACGCTCCCTTCTATTTTATTTGTTCTATAAGTCTCTCTCGATCATCTTTCACACTTTCGTCGCTCACTCGCTCCACAAATTAAACTGTAAGCTAGGTTAAACATGAAACCATTTATTATTATTGTTGTTATTTTAACATAGATTTCGATGCAAAATATTTTAGGTTCATTTAAATATACATCTTATTAGAGTTTAATATAATACTCCTGCGCATTAAAATTCTTAATGTTTTAACTTTTTTATTTTTGGGCTAAAACTATTAATATTTATAGATTCCAAATCTCATTAATATTTATTAATATAGTACAATTTAATATGGCCTTACTATTTTTTTTAAAAGGAATATGGCCTTACTATTATAATCTATTTCACACTACTCTCAATAGATATTAAATGAACGCATTTTAGACCGAATATATAGTTTGTAGGTAGTACTAAATACTAAATGAGGAGTAGTATTTCTTAAGTTGTAGTATTCATTAACCTTAATCATCAATAATTCCGGTTCAAAAAGCGCACATTAATGAGGAGTGTTTTTTTAGAGGAATTAACCAGGAGGATTAACAATATATATACTGTTTGTTTTTTTTGGAACAACATACACTTTTTTGTTTGCTGAATTCATACTCTTTCTAATTAACACTCTATTGTAGGTTATAATTATTTTAAAAATATTAAATTAAAAGAAAGACTCATTAAATAAAAAATAAGACCTATAAAAAAATCAATAAAATTTTATTCAAAGTAGTATATTAAATAGTATGTTATTAGTATTTCTCAAATATTTTTAACCACGAACATTTTTTCTAATAAATTTATTGACTATTATGATAATTAGCCCAAAAGTCACGTAAAATATTATTTCTAATTAAGGTAACAATAAATTCTATTCAACTTTAAATAAATTAATTCTAGAGACATCGATCTCTAACCAGAATTGATAACAAAATAATAACATCGAGAGAAATTATAATAGTAAATTATATATGGTTGAAAAACACAGTTCAAATACAGCATTGGTTACTATTAACATCTCTCCCTCTTTCTCTTTTCTTTTTTATTTTGAACCTGTTCTAACAATTTCTTTTATGATACTTTATACAAATATGTCATACAAATAAAGTTTTTTTTATGTATCATACAAATAAAGTAAACATAAAATGTATTAAACTAAAATAGAGAAGAGTGATAAATTATAAAGGCGTGAGACAAATTGCGAAATTTATTTAAATAGCTCTTTAAAATTATAAAGTTAAAATAAATTAATTAAGTTTTTTAAAATGATAAAAATATAATGCTATACAAATATAAATAAAAAAGTGTGGCACCATGCCACTTGTCTCAAAGACTTGATTGAACTTGACACAATAATTGTCATGTTGTGCTTACACTTAAAATAATATTTTTTGGATCAAGGATAATCACATATCAAAAATAAGAATTAGTAATTAATTAAGTGAATTGATGACATATGTAATATTTGATCTAAGAGGGAAAAATACTTGTTTTATTTCAAACTCTTATAGTTGATTATTGAAAGTTTGGAGTTCATTATGAAATAGGAATATTTTAAGATTCAATCTTCATTGAAGTTATTATTATTACTTCATTTTGCTTAGATTGAAGTTAATTATTTTAAAATTATATTAATTTTAAATTTTAATAAATGAAAGATATACACAATATATTTCAAATTAAATTAGTAACAAATGGACTTATTAACCAAAATGAATAAAGAAAGAAAACTATTTATCGATTTGCTATAGTTTTGAACAATTTTATCTAATTTGAGTATTTTCACCACATAAGATGCACGAGATACTATTCTAAATAATATTTTATACTTTTTGTCTTGTAGTTGGAGTAATCATTATGAGTGATGTTTCCTATTTTGATCGTCATACTCTTTTATATCAATTATGTCTACAAGTGATATAAAAGAATACATAACAAATGACATGACAAACAAAATAAAAAGTGTCACTCATAATAACTCCTCCTATTACATCAACAAAAAATAATCATATAAAATATCATTCAGGATAACATGTTGTTCTTCTTATATGGTAAAAAAGTCCATATTATCTATAAATTGTTTCAAAACTACACCAAATCAATAAATAATTTTCTTTTTTAACCCATTTGATAATTAAGTCAATCTTATCCCTTACTATTTATTAATGAAGATCTTATAATATAAAGTGATATTAATAAGGTTATAATTTTTTATTTGTCAAAAAAGGGTTATAGTTTATTTAATTAAAATATAATTATTTGATGAAAAAAATTATTTATTAAATTATTCTAATTTAAAAATTATTTGAAACATATTTAAAATTCATAATTTATTATTGCTATTTCATTTTTTATTCACAAATTTTTTTTATAAAATTCTTCATTGTTAGGCCTTGTGATATTAATAAAGTGGATAAATTTCTATAATACAAAGTGTCTTAGAAATGATATTAATATGGTTATGATTTATTTGATTAAAATATAATTATTAGATGAATAATTTTATTTTTCATTTAGACATTATTTGAAAATATTTAAAACTATAATTCATAATTTATGATTATTTTGTCATTTTTGATCCTCAATATTTTTTTAAAACCTCATTATTAGGCTATGTGATATTAATAAAGTCGCTAAAATTTCTAGGTGTGATAATACTTCAAAATATATTGGTTGCAAACTTCTCACTCTTCTCAATGGACCAGGTACTCTTCTTCAAGATTTCTCTTTGCATTTCACCTATCCCCAAAATGGTTGTATTGAAAAGAAAACAAAGAAAACATTGTCATATTTTAGCTAGACTTCATTTGAGTCATGCTTAATTGTTCATCTGGTCCTGTCGCCATGGAATGACTTTTGGGTGAAGTCACTTTCATTCTTGTTTATGTCATCAATGTCTTCCTTAATATCTAACCTTTTGAGCATTTCTATCATACCACACCTAATTGAAATTCCCTTCGTGTCTTTGGTTATGGCTTTTTTGTTCTTTTTTCAGCTTCACGAGCACACTAAACTTGAGTCTCGTGTTTTCCTCTATTGTTTCTTTGAAAGATATCATATTTTTCTATCTCCCCTTGTTCACTAGTCCCTTGTTTTCATAGTGATTATAATGTAGGTTTTTCTTAACATTATATATATATATATATATAGTAAAATTAACGAAGTATACAACTAAAATTAATGTATATTTCACAATATATATTCTATGATAAATGACATCAATATAAATGTAAATATAATATCACATTACACAAAATATTATTAAGTCAAGAATTCATATTATTAATATGTAATTGTAAAAACTAAACTTATTTTTTTATAGAAAATATACCATATTAAATCAGGTTGGAAAGACCTAAAGTATAATCTAAATCTATGTTATAAATGCACTCCTAAATTCAAAACTATCTAATGTTCCTTTGAATTAGGTCAATTGGTGGGATAAGATGAATGGTGATGAAGATTGTAATAATAACAATGATAATGACAATAATAATAAAAGTAGAAGATGTGATGATAATGATAATAGTTAAGATGGAGGTGATGATAATAATTATGCAAATATGTTATTTTCGGATTCGAATCCATGATCAAGTCACCAAGACGTAACTTTATCGTTATACCATAGCTCATCAAAATTCACTTATTCAAAAAATAATTTTTTTATAATTATTGATCATTTGGAGACAACCATTATATCTTAAAGAAATTCAAAAGTTATACCGATCTATCCTTCCCAACACTGCACTAAAAAAAAACCCTTCCCAACACTGATTTGTCAATAATATTATGTTAACTTTGAAGATAATTTCATGGCCTATTAATTAATGTAATACATTTTGAAGATAATTTTATTAAATAAGATAAAATTAATTAAATTTTACTTTTATTTAAGATAAAAAAAAAAGTAATTTTGTTACTTATAATAGAAAGTATGTCTTAATTCCAAGTCTTGATTATGTGACGTTGAGTGGTGACCTGTGAGTTTGAAAGTTTTGTATTGGTTTAGGAAACTGAATGATGTATGTAGCCCGTGTTCATCGTTGATCTATTGTGTGGAATAATAATAAAAAAAAGTGTAAATTTGTATTTATAATTTAGAATGTAGAGATGGTGGAAGTGAATGTATTTGCATATTTGAGTGTGTGTGAAAAGAGAATAGGAGTGAAGAATGTGATGCGATAATCGGCATGAGAAGGGTGAGATGGATGAGCTTGGTGGTAGGAATTTGGAACGTCGGGGTGGCACTCATGGGTGGCTTCCTCATCTTCCGAACTTACCTCCTCTGTGATGCCCCCTTCCTCCTCCCTTTCCTCCTCGTTTCCCTCGCCGCTCTCGTTAGGGTTTTTGTCATGATTCAAACCGCATTCGCCCAACAAGCCGCTGCCACCCTCATTCTTCAAGACACCACCCCCGATCTCCTTATACGCCTCCGCAGAAGGGTATGGTTATGGCTACTTACATTTCACTTCTCTTTTCATTCAATTCTCAATTCTCTTTCATTCCTTCCTCAGGCCTTGTATAAGAAATGGCTCTGCTGGAGTCGATTTTCCGCTTTCCTTATTGTTCTTCAATTTCTCTCTGCTGCTTGCCTTGTCCTCAACTCTTCCCACCGTTTCTCCACCTCCAATTCTAATCACGACTGTCTTTTCGTTTTAGGTACTTATCCTACCTCACTTCTGCAACTCCCTCTCCCTCTCATTATATTATGCATGCATGCTTCTTTCAATCCAATCATTCTTAATTCTTAACCATTGCAGAATCCCAATGGAACCACACGTGCTTATCTATATTCATTTTCCTCGTCTCTTCCGTTGCCATTCTCCAGTGCTTCACCGGATCTGATGTTATCAAATGGAGGTCTTTCTACGAAACCCATGATCACGCTTGGAAATGCCACTATAGCGAGGTCTTCGATCATGGCATACGTGAGACCTTGTGTTGTCTAGGCCGCCTCAAATACTTGTATACCACCTAACCTCACCTCACCTCACTCACTCTCACCTCTGCTCCTTTTTTTTTTTTAATATATCACTAACGCAGGAGTACACCCGAAGAAGATGAAGTCTATTCAGTTGCACGATTATTAGGTGATCTTGTTGCTTATCGCGCCTCCGGAACCGGCCATATGGAACTCTTGGCAGGTTTCTTCAATTTCCCTAACTTAAGGGACGTAGCCATTGCAAGATTTATACTATCAATCAAATAGGGGTATTTGTGTTAACGGGTCATCTTTCAGATGGATCACCTAGCATATTATTGCGATAACGTTGACCTCACCAATTTTTCATTAGGAATATGGCTTGAACCAATTTAACTTCACCTTCGTGTTACCTCTTTCTAGTTTATGACATTATGAAATTTTTGGGTTCAGCTTTAGCTTTACTTCAAAGCCATGGAAACTCTACAGAATCCTTTGAAGAATCCATGGAAGCACCGGAGATGCAAATTAGGGAGGCTGAAGCTCTTCATAAATTTGCTGAAGCTGCATACACAGTATTACTATCATAAACTTATTCCAAATTAATTTTTGTTTTTACTAACTTGCTTTGAACATTTATCCTGCATTCAATGATGCAGGGTCCATTGCTTGATGTTGGCCGAAATCCATTTGTATTTCCTTGTGCATGGCTGTATAGACAAGGGATTTTGTCTCCTTGGACACGAACCAGGTGGCATTTTGTTGGATATTCAATTTTATGGCCTGTTTAACTGAATTCTCACCTTCTCAGTGGCCTGAACCTTTTAATTTGTGTGTTATTGGTTGAATATTAATTACACCTTTATGGTCAAGGAGGTCTTCATACTTGTTCTGCGTAACTTTGAAACGATCTATAAACTACATATTGTATATTGCTTATCAAAGATATGCTGCATGCTTGGAGGGCTCTACTGTCTCTGGTTTGATTGATCCTCCACTTTTTCCTTTCCAGTCAGTGTCTCTAAAATGATACCTTTGGACTTTCCCTCATCTTTGTAGCTATTTTCTTCTCTCTGTTGATATTTCTTTCATCTTAAGAAAATAAAACTTATCTGTACTAGTTTAGTTTAGTATATGTATACACAGTATGATTTATGTATATATTTTCAAATTCATGTCAGCAAACTCCTAAAGTTTAAATCCGCCGTGTACTCATTTTGTTTATTGGAAACTTTGACAGAAGAGTCAAAATTGTGATTCCTGATTTTAATTCAGGGAAGGAAATCACTTCCTTTTATGAGATCTCAGGTTGTGTTAGTACTTAATATAATGTAACAAAGTTTATATAAAAAAACAAATTTATAATCAAAGCTATATGAAGCATGTTAGTGGTGAATTTTCAACAAAAGAAGCAATGGCAGAACATGTACTTGCTTTGACTCAATTACCACTATGCATATATGTGTTGGGCGTGTAGAGTGTTACAAGAGAAATTTCAGAATGGTTGTGTCGGTATATTTCTTTAGAACTCATTGGCCCTCAGGCATACTGATATATATCTTTGGTTTTCCTCCATTCTCTCCGTCTCTCGATCTCTCCCTTTACATTATGTCTTTTTCAATATACAAATTAAATTTTTTAATCTTCAATATCGTGATTTTATGTCCCTATTTCATATCTTCTTAGACGACCCATACTGGATGGTGATAACTGGTGGCGAGGTCATGCTGCAGCCTTTCTAAAGTATGTCAATTTGCCTCCACAAGCGCTTAGACATGGGCGAGTCAGCCAGGTTAGAGAATTTAAATGTCCAAATGTTCTCTACAATGCTTTGGTAGAAGGAGACACAGGTTTACCATACAAAAATGCAAAAGAATAAAATTCTGTACAAAAGCTCACCCAGTCTTACAAAAATGAAGAGGGGTGTGATTATCTGTAATAATAAATAATATTGCTGAAAAGATGTTGCCACCATTTATGTTTAAATTTTCTATAAGGGAGCTTGCAATCAATAACAGAATACACTCATAAAAAACAAAAGGAAGATGTCACTAACCAACAATAGTATGATTCTTTTGTTTACCCTTAGTTTTTTTTTGTTAAAATCAAGGAAGGGAAGACATTGGTGTTGAGCAAATTATGGGTTCTTTTTTGTATTAAGCCCATGCCCTTTGTAACTTGTAAGGATGTTTCCCTTAATAGATATTGAAGCCAGCGTGCTCTTCTGTGTGTGTGCTAACTGCTAAGCAGGATATAGTATATGTTTTTATTTTTTGTAATTTCTCTTTCTTACATCTAAATATCTAGTAAATAGTTTATGAAAAAATGATTGCTCCTCTAATTTCTCTAAGTTTGTAAAATAAATCTGTTTAAGAGTGGCTTTTCAGTGCAGACTTGATCTTCTACTGCAATCTTAATTTAAGAAAGCTTGCTCATTAGGCTTGTGATACCTCATCTATAAAATTCACTGTTTCTTTGAAAAGTGGACTTTTACTTTTTAATAAATAATTTGATAAATATGAACATAACCAATGAACTGGTAAGGATATAATTATTTATAAACTTGTCTATATTTTGGTTTGTTCAGGGGGATACTTTACCATATAATGCAAATTGACTGACTGCCACCTTTTTTACATTTGGACTAATCAGTATATAACCATATATGTCCTGGTAATTTGATTCCAAATTATCGTAATTTTTTAATTTTAAAATGTTCGGAAACTCAGTTCTATCCAATTTAAGATAATAATATACTCAATTTATGTATGATGTTATGAATATTTCTGTTTTTATATTATACTGGCTTAATTTATATTTAATTATTTATAAAGCTTTTTTTATATCCATGCCAGGTCAAGTGTGAAGCTGCATATTTTATTGTGGTTCTACATCAACTACAATCTGTAGTAATTGCTATACGTGGAACTGAAACCCCAGAGGACCTAATAACTGATGGGTTATGCAAGGAATGCACCATGTCTGTGGATGACCTGGCTGGCTTGATAAAGTATTTTTCATTCTCCCTCTTTTCATCCCTTTGATGACTTTCACATACAGATAGATAACTCTACGGTGGAGGTGAAAAGTTACTAAAAATTGCCAATTATTTATTTATAAAATTCACACGAGTTGTAAACATTGTAATCTACTAATTCCTACAACTCATCCCTTTGATTACTTTGACAAACAGATAGATAACTCTAAGGTGGAGGAGAAAAGTTACCAGGAATTCCCAATTATTTCAATTATAAAATTCACACAAGTAGTAAACATTGTAATAGATACTAATACCTACACCTTGTAACACATACATTGAACATACATAACCTGGTATTGTAGTCAGATTGGTTTTCAAATGACTCTGAAGTGGTCACATACATAACCTGGAAGTTGAATTATGACATATTATGCTGCATGATTATCAACTATGTTTTTAAACAAAGGATAATAAGTAATGACATCCCTATTGAGTTATTTATATCTGCAGAAAGCATCTCTTCTATATAACTTACAGTTTTAGTTTAATGTGTAATTGTTTATACGAGCCCAACTGTATAGCTCCTTTACATGTTCCAACACAATATTCTGGTCCCTCATTTCAATATTTTATGTTCTGGTTTGCAGTTGCAACTACATTCATTCTAATATAAAGAAAAATGTGACTTCGTCATTCCCCCACTATGGGCATTCAGGCATAGTTGAGGCTGCACGAGAGCTTTTTATGCAGATTGAAGGAAATCCTGAAGGGCCTGGTAAGAAATACTTCAGTTTTTTTATACTGATGATGGTTCTTTCTTCTGTAGAGTTGGTCCTATCAAACTGTTTCTTCTTCCTCTTTCCTGCTTTCTATGATAAACACTTTGGTTATTGTGAAGTGATATAGTCACCATTGAATGGTTATGTAATTAACTAACCATCTTTTTATCAATTTCCAAAATGAATCTTCAATCTTAAATTGTATTTAATTTAAAAACATTTGACTTTATTGCATAAACTTCATTTTTAACAACAATTGTTTTTCGAAGTGGAAATGCAGACTCGGAATCCTATGGATTTCTTTCTAAATTACTGGGATTTGGCTGTGAATGCTTTGGGTATAATGTCCGCATAGTTGGCCATTCGCTTGGGGGCGCTATAGCTGCATTGCTTGGACTGCAAGTATGACATTTCTCATTTCTCACTGCTCACTTAAATAGGATTAGCTAGTTACTGATCTATCTTCTGTGGTAAACATAATTTGCTATTTTGATTGCATCAAGAACTAGGTATTCACTGAAAGGCTATTCTGAAAAAAGAAAAAAGAAAATATTCCTTGCTTCATTAGAAAATGCAGATTGTAGATGCAAATATGAAGCTGGCTTGAGGTTCCAAGAAGTGGATTGAATTGTGGCCTTTACAAAATCTTGCGTATCCTCAAGTTCAGAATTTTTATGAGATGTTACTCAAGTACACGACTTGCTAACTTTTTAACCATGACGAATGGTGTCGCGTGATCCATGTGGGATAGGGCTTTGTTGTTGTTGTTGCACTTGGATTGAAGGATCCCTTAGTACCTTGCACTTCCTAAGATTTTTTAGAAATAAGAACCATTTTTGTTAGCATATTTTGAGTAGTACTCAAGTTAGATCAGATTAAGGGGCTGTGTAAAAACTCAATTAAGCATTGAAAATGATTGAAGGGCTAAAAAAATTCATAAATGGGAGATTATTTAATAAATTCAGCTGCAAACATTTCCTTCAAGTTTTGAACATTTATTCAGCACTTAAAAAGAACTTTTCATTCATTTTCATGTCTTTTCTTTCTTTCATGCTGTAGTCTTTTAAGCATTTGATTTGATTTTTAAATAAATTGCTGAGCTTTTCCACAGCTTTATAACCGCTACCCTAATCTGCATGTTTACTCATATGGGCCACTCCCATGTCTGGATTTAGTTGTGGCAAATGCATGTTCAGAATTTGTTACAAGGTAATTGTACTAGTAAATGGTTTGATTGTAGTTGATTCTCTTTGGTAACATTTTCAGTTTCTGCTTGCTTTCATTGATGCAGCATTATATTTGGAAATGAATTTTCATCGCGCCTTTCAATTGGATCCATTATGCGGCTAAGGGCAGCTGCAATCACATCACTATCACAAGATCCTAAAGCAGATAGTGCCATGATTTTTAAACTTGCCCATAGGTTTCTAGATGTAAGCAAATATCAGAGAAATAAGTCCAAGGCTGAGGATGAATCTGAGTATCATTCAGGGGCCATCCAGGAAGATCTAAACCATCAGATCCACAGAAGCCAGTGTGAGACTGATAATAAAGGTTTCTCATCTTTAATAACATAGTAGGGAATACATATTGTTACCACTATTATGAGTAATGGAAATCACGTTTTCTTCCATTATTGCAGCAGGTAGCATCGAACAAGAGGTTCAGGCTATTAGAAGGGATCTTGTTACTGCTGACTATGGTGAATATATGAATCCTTTTGGAAGTGAAGATTGCCTCAACAATGGGCATGAACAATGTTCTCTTTGGTCTGACACTAGGGCAAGGGATCATATCATTGAAATTGATAGTGCCGAATTTACAAATCCTTTTGCTATAGATGCACATTCAAATCATGATCCAGTGTCTCAGTTTATAGATACTGTTCCAAATTCTGAAAATCCATCTCCGGATGATCCCCCAGAGCTGTATCTGCCTGGTTTTGTAATTCATGTTGTATTGGAGAAGAAAAGACCTCAAACTGATTTTAAGACATCGTGGAGAATGGTAGAGAGGGAAAAATGTTATAGAGCTTACATAGCAAATAGAGAAAGCTTCAAAGATATTATTGTTTCACCATCCATGTTCCTTGATCATCTTCCTTGGAGGTATGGCAAATTACCATCAGATCCTGCCCTCGTTTCTAAAGTTAAAATGCTTGATAAGTTCTTACATAAGTTACTTCTTTTGGTCAAATGTTCGACTTGCAGATGTCACGATGCCTTGCAAAAGATATTGAAAGCTCATACTGCTAAAGATCAAGTAACGGAACCTCACATCATCTGATATATATTTTATATCAATGAACTTCTATGAAATGATTTCATGAGGTTCAGCCAAATTGTCTCGATGTGGGAAATTATTGAGAAATAGGAACCTGCCTTATCAAAAGATTTCCTTGGACAATAGGACTTACTATGGCATTATTGAATGTAATATGAATTGGAATAACTTTTTGCTCCCGTTTGTCCGTACGGTGATGCTTGTGAGTGAAATCAACGTCTATATCATTTTAGAAATATTAAATGTGCTTATTTTCATTTTCTGGCATTCAAATAATCAGAAAATTAATTGGTAGTTGAAAATTGTTTAACTAGCTTATTATATCATATGTTTGGTAAAAATGTCTAAGTAGTATATTTATATGATATTTTTATATGAATTTCAGTTTTATTTTATGGATAAAAATATATTTATAGATATTATATTTTTAGTTTTTTAATTAATTTTAAATGCTTGTAATTTTTATTTATAGATAAATTATTTTAACTTATGTATTTTTTGAAAAAAGTTAAATGTATTTCTATAAAATTCAAGTGCATAAGTTAATTATACCTTAAGCTCAATTCATTTTATATTTTTATTTTCTTATAAATACGGACGTTTATTTAAGCAGATTGTAGATCTAATTATTTGCCCCTTTCAAGAAAAAAATATCTAATTATTTGTAGCTTTTGTACTACATAATAGACTAAATCTCATACTCATTACCTTTCTTTTTTAGATTTTTAGAAATTTATAATTTTTTTCTTTAAAATTAGCTGAATCAAAGCATTATATATATATATACACACATCCGAAGTATTACCTAATAGAGTATAATCACTTGATCAGAGAGAATATAAAATTTGTATAACGATAATTTGTATTTATTACTTATTAGTTGAACCTTTAATGAATTAATATTTAATTATTTTAAAAATAAGTTTCAAATTTTTTTGTGATAACTATTAGTACTAGACTACTGGTTAGGTAAAAGTTGGATATTTTTGCGGTAACCAATAATAAATTTTCTACCTGCTATTGAATGAGGCCAAAGAATGAAACCGAAGCCCACTTTTCATTTTCATTTTGTTTTGTCAACAAATGCCACTTACTCTGTTCTGACCAAAACATGCCACTTACTCACAAGGGAATTAGCATTTCTTATCATTGGTTTGCAGTAAAAAGAATAAAAATGCATCATTGCTTTTGTAAAACGACAACTAATTTGGAACATTTTTTTTGTTTCTTTCTAAAAACATCATATAAAGTCGAATAGAGGGAGTCTTGTTTAGCCTGTAAATGTGAAAATATTGTCATAAACCCGTATACAAACAGTGAACATTTTAAAATCCAAATGAGGAGGCCTGACTTTCTGCTTAACATGCTTCTTGACAACATGCCAGAAAAAAAATCCATCCATAATGCTTTTAGACAATTGAAGAGCATAATCAGTTTGATTAATGAGACTCTGACATGCAAGAAGCCAGGAAACTGGTTGTTCAACTTGAATACTTGTGCATGTGCATGTTTATAGCCCCTCAATCTTAAGCTCTTTAAACGTACCATACCATGTATATATCCTGTATGATGAAACTTGGTTGCTAAACTCGTTCAGTTTGTACAGTACTTCCATGATCAGAAAAGAGGGAAAAAGAAAAGCTACTATATAGCCGTAATCTCATGATTGGTCTATAAAAAGTAGGTGAAAGCTTGATTCAATGAAATTAAATCTATCGTGAGCCCAACTTTCGAGTGGCATTATGATTTCATACCAAGATGATGTCTTGCAATTGAGGAGCACGCATAGAGCTTAAGATGATGTCTTCTCACAAATCACAACTTTGGAGTTGCATTTATGATAGCAACTAACAAGTGGGGGTGAAAGTAGTGGAATATGAAAACATCTTACTAGTATTTAATTAGGATACAAAGACAAAATGAAGGGCAGAAAAGAATAAAAAAATAATAATATGGAAGTATATATGTTAGTTGTGTGTCGTTGTTTGCAGCCAAGTGGATCTGCACATAATTTGGATGTCCTGAATGACTAACACTAAGACTGTTCAATGTTCATACATAACCATTTTTTTTGTTGTCAGAATTCAAGAGCCGGATCGAGAGAGGTGCATCGGATCGAGTACATTATAGTATAATATAGCCAAGCGACAACAACAATGCAAGCCAAGCCATCATTAATTTCACACTCTCTTGTGAATGCTCTTGTTCGACGACTCTACAAATTAAATGCTAATGTTAATTACTCTGAGGGGTAAAATTAGTAGTAATTGATAGTACAACATTTACACACAAGAAACTTCGTAGTGGAGGGAGCAGATAGACAATTAACCTTATTAATTAATGTGTTTGCTACATTTTTAGCAAGTAGGGCCCTTTAATAAAAACGATGGTCAATACCAACTTTAACGTATTGACTTTTCTTACCGACAGTAATAGTTATCCTCCTATAGATTTTTCTATTTTTCGCAAAGTAATTAACATATCACAACGAACAATGATCCAAAACACCCCTAAATGTTGCAGCATAGTTAGACAAGAAAAATTATTTTCTTAAGATAGATACATCTTTATATATTGTAATTGTTAATCTGAAGATGGATAAAATTTAACCACAATATTTTGCTTTTTTAAAATACAAAATTGAGTTTTACTTCAAATTCAATAATCCATAAATAAAACTTAACATCAAATTAATGTCGTCGCTGATTATTAATTTAGATACTTCTCGGCCTGATTGAATGACGTTATGAAATAAACCAAAAAAAATTGACGTTATGAAAAATACAATTTCTGGGCCAGTTTTTATACAAACTTAATTGATGGAAGGGAGTTAGGAGGGAAATACAAACAGGTAAAGTTGATTGAAAATAACAGTAGAAAAATTGATGACATTGCAATGCATTACACCTAAATTTGTTATAAAGTGTGTGGACTTGATTCGAGATCCGAGGAACCCAATAAATGTAACGTTGGACACGAGGACAAATTTGGTCAATTAATGGATAATGTTGCTACTTAATTGCAACCTTGCGTGGGTAACTTTCACTTTATTTATTTTTTCATTACTTTAATAGCCTTGCTAACTTAACTTTATTAAGACTTTGCTACGTACCGTTCCATACAAAATGGACTATTAATATTTAAACTTGTTTTTGTTAAATTCAGATACTTTTATGTACAATAGTTGCCCCAGTGACAGATTGTTCTTATAGTTGCGTCCTAGCTAGGCTGTTTGGAAATTAGTATGTAATGTAATTGTGCTAACGTTGCAATTCCTGTTTTGTGGTTGGTTGGTGATCTGTACTTCTAAGATTAATTATTTGTATCAATAAAATTCTTAACTTTTATAAAACTTAAGTTACCCAAGTATGGTGCAAAAAATTAGCTATTCATGGCATAATAAAAATGGTTTCATGGATCCCTGAGACAAGGCAAAGAGTCATATTTGTTGAAATAGTCAATTCACTATTTTTTAAGGGAATAATGAGAATAAGACAATATGTGGCACAATGAAAATGGGACATATGTAATATATTCTGGTTCATAACATTTTTTTTTAACGAAGTTCGTGAATTGATTGGTGTCCTTATCTCTGCACTCGCAAACATAAATTGTAAGGTGACTGAAAATGAAATTGCAAAAGTCATATCACATCGTTGTTAGTTTTATAAAATGAAAATAGTTCTATTAAATGGTGATTATTGAGCTTAATTTTGGGACAATTAATCTATTTTCATGTCTTGATAAGACGAGAAAGTAAATTAAAAAGAGTAACATAGGATGCCAAGACAAGAGAATGAAAAGTTTGAGAAATTGAAATAAGTTGGATGAATAATGCTTGAAGTAGCGGTGGCGACTTTTCCACTAAGACACCGGAAGCTTCTGGCCAAACGATGCCTAGAAAGAGAGTAGTGACTAGTCGTCATGATTGGGTTACTATTTCAAATAAAATAACAAAAATGCTACCAATCAACCCCACGTGGGATAAGAAAAATTATGTCTGTGGGGCCAATATTCTCACAAATTTTGGCGCTACTTCTAGTCTGATTTCCTTGTATTTTGGCTTTTCAGTAATTTAAAATGCTCCTATCCTATATCTTTTATCTCCATCTTCAAAACCCCCATCACAATCATTTCATTGAAATATATATAAATTTATGTATTTTTGTTTTGTTTAACTTGCATAATAAGATATATAGTAATGTTTCAATAATTGATCCTCACAAAATTCTTCACCTTAAAACCTAGCTTCATTGTAAAGCAATAGATATTTCATGTCTACATTCATTTTATAAAAGAGCAATTCCAATTCGCCGGATTATTCTGAGATGTTGAATGTTTCTTCCTAAACTTGCTTTTATTTTTTCAAATAAGACTATACCGCTGATGCCTTTTTTTATATATAAAAAAAGACACGATAATCACATGACTTTTTTTTTATATAAAGGATAATCACATGACTTGATTCAACGCAGTGCAATTCAAGAATATTTGGTTGTAATGGCAAAGACTCCAATCAAGTAAAAATGAAATGATAAAGACCAAAGTAAAAATATATATTTAAAAATAATTGTTGTCCAAACATATTAGTGATATTTTATATCTATAAATAGTCATTTCTATGTATAGTACTCTATTTTATTATTCATTCTTACAAAAATGAATATATATATATATATATATATATATATATATATATATATATATATAACCAATGGTTTTCTATGATCTCATCACTAGACGTACGTACCACAACAATATGACCTTTTAGGCTTATTGGTCAGCTAGATAGTTAAGAAAAATTACAATGTTGAAATATGGGAACATGTTTTTATAATTGTTTTATTTCAAATTGTTAACCTTAATTTGATAAAAAAAAGAATGTGACTTCAAAGACAAGCACGTATGTGAATCATTTTAAAGTCACCATTTTAGATGCAACCTTTTGTATGTAAGCATGATTTAATCTGAGAAATTACCTACCAAACATTTAATGTGCTGTAAAAGAATAAAAGGCCTTTACAATAAAGTGATAAAAATATAACAAAAAAAAAAATAAAGTGATAAAGGGTTTGATTCTATTCAAGTTAGCTAACTTAAAATTCAAAATATACTGTTCCATGTCAAATGAATCAATTGAAGTCCGAAACAGATGCAAAGCATATGGATTATTAAAGAAGAAATAAATATTTCCAATGAAAACGACATCATATGCTTTTTGGTATTGTCCAGAAACATCATAGACTGATTGAAAACAACAGCATATACGAAGACTTCTGCGGAATATAATGTCCGGGGCCTGGGGGTGGGAAAGAAGGGTTGGAATATGTATGAATGTAAGATTAGATCAATGTTAAGGGTCAATTTTTTCCGGCAAAAAGGATCAACAAGTATTATATATAGCTAGGATAGGTATGAACTGTGTCCTTTTCCTTTCTCTTTTCCTCTGGAAAAAAAAAAAGACCAACAAGTACTATAGTATATATATAGGATAGCTATATCAAGTATCAACTGAGTGTCCTCTTTCTTTTTCTTTTTCTTTTCCTTGCGTTTTATCATATCCATTATTGTTAGTGCTGCACCTTTTCACCGAGACAGCCATGATAGATCTAAAGATCTACATTTATTTTTCTATCAGATTTTGCCTCTTTCAGCCGGTACACATACTATGATCTCGTTACAAGTATTTATATACTATATCCTCATTTCTAGATCTTATTCTGAATGAGAGTTATTGTAATTGTTACATGCATATGGAAATCGATCTGTTACCTTTTGGGAGTGGTACTATTAACCCATTTTATCTATTCACACATATACTTTTTAAAACTTTAAATTAATGTATACGCGTACGCTGGAACAATTAACTTATCACCATTTGTCAAATCTCTTTTTTTATTTTATTTTATTCCAAAAAAGAAGAAGAGAAGTCTTAAGATTTTGAAATGTGTACATAAGGGAAAAGAAATTACGCTAATTAACAAAATTGCTTAAGTTAGACGGCAAAGTCACGGGACATAAACATCATAATGGGTCATATATGCCATTTTTCATGTTGTATGTCGGAACTACGTGAAGCATGAAACTACATTAACGACATGAATAGAGATTTGATTTCCGAGTACAAGTATCCATTAAAAAAAAATTTGGTAAACCAGTATCCATCCAAATTAACATGTACACTATAGCATATAATTATATATAAATCATAAGAATTTAAATTTCCATTACAAGTAAAATTCATTTTTAAGGTATAGTCAATTAGTTATCCCTCCAAAATAGCACAGTCACCCGATCCAGTTGCAACTACATACATGACATTAATTACCAATCTGCCACTCTCTAAGATCGACGTTTTTTTATTCTTTATTTATAAACCTCACTCACCATTCACTACAATAAAAAAGAATTTTAAAATAATTCTTTTCCCCTTTTCGCAACGGTTTTATATGTCTTTGAAATCTTAATTGTGAAAAATCAAAATTTTTCACAACAATTTTTAAATCATCTTAGAATTTGAAATTTTACATAGATTTTCACGAGCAACCGTCTTAGGATATTTTTTTTGTTTTTTAAAAATGTAAAAAAAGTCTAGGATTTGAAGACAATTTTTCAAAAATTCATCTTGAAAAGTGACTTTCTAAGATAGTTTTTTTAAAAATCGTCTTAGAAACTCTATTTTTTTAAAAAATATTTATTTTGATATAGTCTTGATCTAAAATCAAATTTTACTATGTTTAAAACATGCATAGTTCCAATCCAGTAGTAAATAATTGTTTAAAATAAATAAAGCTATAGGTATCAAAACCATAATATAGGAGAATTATAAGTTACAAAGAATATATTATAATCAAATACATATATGTGTAGTTTCATTACACCAATCCAAATACAATATTTTCTCCAATGTTTAAATATCTTCACTGGGTATCTTTACATCAAAGCTTCATTACACCAAAATATATGTAGTTTGGTGCCAAAAATCACATTCTAACTAAATCATATAGAGTCCTACACAACTTTCTTATACTTGAAAAACTATATGTTCAATTCAAGTAAGTTATGATACTAGCCTTAGGGAGTTGTGGGTACAATCTTGCCTGAGTAGGTACCACACCCAACAGAGTAACCATTTTCTTGCAAAACAAAAAAATTAGATGTTATCTTAATATTTCAAGTTTTACAACTAATAAATAAAAAAGATCAAGAACTGTTTCATGAATATAAAAGTTTCAATGTGTTTTTCAACAACCAGAACAGATCAAACTTAAAAACCATCGCAACTTATTTTGGTTCAATTCAATTACATCCCTACTCATAATTTTCAATCTCAGCTTCAAAGTCAGGCAACTTGAAAAGCAATTACCATTAAAGAGAGGTAGGTTAGTAGGAAATAAACTATTCTAATTTTTCTTATATTAGTGTTAGAGAAAAACAAAAAGAATAAACAACAATAAAGAATTAAAAACTCACTTTTTCATAAACATTTTTTGTTGTTGCAGGTACTTCATAAATATTAAATGTATTATACAAAGCAGTTTCCTATAGGACCTTTAACAAGCAAATACAACCATTGAAAGATGCAAATATCATCAACCTATTCCCATGAAACAAGCATCTGTTCCATTTGTCTATATCACTTTTGTAAGCAATTTTAATAAATTGTATGAGAGAAAAGCATGACAACTTGATGTGGCGGACTTTTGTAGGTTTTATGGTTCACATGTTGAGGGAAACAGACAGAAGGAAGAAAAGGATTGAAAAAAGCTTAAGAACATTGGAGAATATACACAAAGAAGCTAAGGTCTTTGACTTGCAAATCTTTATAACCCTATTCAAACTTGTTCCTTTACATCTATTAAGTGCTACTCCTAGTATCACCTTCACACCTATGTCTATCTCTCACAGCATAGATCTACAACCTTTCAAACAAACAGTTGGATACCAAGAATAAAATTGAGCAACATCAAAGGGAAAGTTTAATTGCCTACACCTTTAGCATCATGAATCTTTCAACTTTGCTATCTCATATAGCAGTTACATGGAATTCCAAATCTAATAAAGTTAATGCTTCACATAGTGATTTTAGCGTATTCCAAATCTAACAACGCATGCCAACAAAGCAACACTTAACACATCAACTAATAAAAAGTCAAAACCAAAGGCAGAAATAGAGCCCACCATGGAAGTGTTGGGAAGAGAGAAGGCATTCTAAATGGGTAGTGTATCTCATTTACAATCTTCATCTAGTAGTATATATCAGCTCACACGAATTATAGGACAATAAAAAGTGAAAACCAAATTAAATGGAACAAGACACGTACCAGATGCAACAACAACAATATGCCCTCACGACGACAACGATGACTTCAACAATGAGAAAGCGATTGTGCAGGAGACACTATGATGACGGTGCTGACAAAGGCAGAGTGACACAGACAGAGGGAGAGGGACGCAAAAAGGTTGATCGTGTCAGAGTAAGTAGAGTGAGATAGGGCTAAGAAGCGAGCAAAAAATGTCATCAAAATTGACCTCATTCAAATAATGTTGAATACTCAAAAATGACAACGATTATCCTAAAAATTGTCATCGTTTTGAGGTTTTAACGACGTTTTCATATAATCTGTCGTTGAAATATTGGTTGTATTTACAAAATTGTCACCGCTTTACAAATGACGATGATTTGGAAGAACCATGGTTAACCTTGCGTCATAAAAACCAATTTTTTCAGTAGTGATTGGCTACATATGTCTTTCAACATAAACTAATTAGTACTATCATTACTATAATCTATAGCTGAGTAGTCACATTTGGATAAACACGCGTAGTTGAAGTGTGTTAAATTAATATCTTGTATTACGACACTTACAAACAAACGTGTTAGGCTAGCATTAATTTCTAATGTCCAAGTGACTTAACTACTATCATATTACATGCATGTTAGTATATAAGCTCCGACCTAAACTCGAATTTAAAAATACGTATGGGGAGTTTGGATTTACAATATGATCTGCTTAATATGTTAATCAAACTGCCCCAAACACAATATCAAAAACAAAAATGGCATCAAATATACTCCTTGTAGAAGCAAGGTTGACCTTTGTACTGTAAGTTTTATTGAAATTGAAATCATCGAATCATAGGCGACCACACATTTAATTAGCCTAGAAGACATTAATTGAAGATTCCTACCATACCACATATTTTAATTATAGAAGCCGTTGTGAGAACATCAATTGGTTTTGAAATTAAGCTGTAATAAAACCGTTGAGAATAAAGTAGTAATTCTTGATCGCGAATCACCTAATTAAACGCGCGCAACTGTGATTTTGAATTATGTTTCTTATACACGAGAAGCGTCAAACGGGTCAATCACGTCCTCGAATAATTCTTTAATTTGTGGGAATAATTAGAGTAAAAAAAAAAAGCTACAGAAAGAACGAATAAGTATCTCTTAACTTTTAATTTAGATTATGTTAGGACCCACTTGCTTTCCTACATGCATAGAAAATTCACTGTGAAGGATGTAGATTGTAGAGGAAGGAGCTAAAAATTGGAGTAGTTCAAAGTTGTTATTAAGACATGCACGATACCCAACTCATATTGTGTGTGTGTGTGGAAGTGTACGTATGGTAAGGTACAGACATGAGAGAGGAGAGGACAAAGCATATAAACAACTTGCAATTTTTAATGTAAATGGTGGGCCCCGGCGGCTATGCCAAGCAATCAAACCAAACTCTTTTGCATCACTCCGTCACTCCCCGCTCCAAATTCAATTATGGCATTCAAACAAATGTTTCTATTAATAAAATATATACTATAATTCATCAAATAATCAACCCCCCAATGCCTGATCGCCTTGTCATGCTCATATATACGCCATTCTGTTTGTCCTTTCCCTACTATAAATTAAAATTGATTCTTCAAACACAATCATTAAACCCTAATGTTGCCTTTTTCATAATCACAGCTGTATTCAACAATATATATTACATATACTATATTTTTATTTGCTTTCGGATTGTGGATGGATGCAGTCCCATTTCTTCGCATTATTCATCCAAACAAAATGTGATTGGCATATATATTAAATCGTGACGGAGTATATTTCCTTCTCAAATATTGCAAGTCATTGATTTTTCATCAAAAGAAGAAAAAAAGCAATTCAAATTATGATGCAAATTTTTGTGCTAAAGTTGGTTTAAAGCTAGTAGCATTGGCCTCGAACCCGGATCAAGATTTTTAAACTTGAAAATTATGTAGGCCTAACATTTGCATATATCGTACGATCGACATATATAAAAGCATTATTGTGCAATTGGAACATGACAGCAGCATTGACTCCCAGGTCAATTATATAAGAGAGCTTATAGTGATTCCTTATTGGCCATCCGGCCTATCGTAAATTGCAACTTGTTACCATCCTTTTTTTTCATCTGATACAATCCTTAATTTTTTTTCTTTAAAAGAATCAAATATATGATGACATTCAAATTTAAGTGCATTTAACCTGCATATATATTTACATAAGATATTAAAGATTAAAGTCCACTGTTCATGAATACATGGAATGGATAAGCAATGAATTAAATATAAATTTAAATATTGTTATGAATAATATATTTATCCTAAAAGTAAAAGTAAAATTATTTAGAGAGTTAAACTTGCACACAAGTGACAATGAAGTATAGGAGGTTAATTGATTAAGTTAAAGAAAAAAAGAGTTTGGGTTTGGTAGTCAATTGACGACGCATACGAGCGAGACTAATCATTTCCCTGTATCGTATTATGATCTCACGCGATCGAGATGATTAATCAGCGGAATTGTTTACTTTTTATGCAAATTATTTTTTCACTTTCAAACACGAAGAAAACATGGAAAGACTTTCTTTAAAGATGGAGTTATAATCGATAACGATATACTACTTGTTGTTTGTTATCACATCACACTACAAGATAAAATATTATACCTACAGTCTACACAGAGGCCATTCCTCAGAAGCAACCTAGCCACCAACCAGATGCCTGCCTAATACATTCATAATAAAAGCATCACACGCCAAAATTGGTTAACTATTACCTATTTTCTTTTCTTTTTTTATCCCTATTTATTATATGCGAATATATGCATGAATGTTAATGTGAACAAAAACATAATTAATCATAAATTATTTATTGCCTTCACTAAGATAAATTTTGGATCCACCACTTATCAATTCCCATCCTCATCCTTGTAAAAGCCTAAAAGGTTCAAGTTTAAAAAATATGAATTTATATTTTTTTTAAATGCATCCTATCTTTGTTGGATTTTATTGGATTTGAATAAACCTACAAATATTTTACCTTTTTTTATAATTTTAATTTAATTATATAATTTTAAAATATTATTTCTATTTTTATATTTAATTTAATTTTTATGTTTTGTCTCTCGAAAAAATGCTCTAATTTATATATCATCGATAAAATATTACTTCATATTGAAGCTTACATATATTATTATTCTTTTTATTAATGTACTAAAGTATATATATACTTTTTTATAATTTAAATTTTTGTTTGTGTTTTTGTATTTTTAAAAAAACAAATATTTTAAATTTATTATCATAGATACATCACATATCAATATGTCACAGTGAACTAAAACTTAATTCAATATAGCTTTATAAAATAACATATTAGAAAAAACTAATAACCAATAAGATAATACTTTTTAATCACATGTTATAATTTAATTTGAATTTTGTAGTTAGTTTTTTGACATTCTGTATGTGTACAGTGGCTTTTGATACCGTACCAAATGTAAAAGAACTAACTTCAAAATAAAAGAACTAACTTCAAAATTCAAATCTAACATGAAGTTGCAACCTTTGAATATTGCAACATAAACCAATGAAACCATTGCCTATCGAAACCTGGTGTTGAAATTTATTAGATTCTTCTATACTTAAACGGTTAAACCATATAATTGCTCTCTCTTGATCCTTCTACAACGGCTATTTCTATGTTGTCGGTGAGTTTAGTATTATGTGTTCTTAAAAAATAGTATTATTACGTATTCTTTGTTTGCATCCACTAATTAATGCTATTGAAATGTTTCATTAATGAATTTATCAAAGTCAAGTTTTTTTAGAAGTAAAGATTATTATGATGTTTACAACATTTATGTCGCATTGTTAACTAAATGAGTTAGACCTTTTTGTTATTATTAAAATCAAGTTGATTATGTAATCAAATAATATAATATAAGTGTAATTACATTTTTAATTTCTCAAATATAATTTTAATCCGTTAATTTTAATTGGATATACTAGTCTTCTTAGCATGGTAAATGCGAGATTGTAGTATCATATGTTACCAAAATACTACTTAACAATTAAAAAAAAACACTACTTAACACAGTACACTAACATATAAAATTAAACTCATTCTTACTAGCAATGCAAAACAGTTCTGACCCTATATATCAAATTTAAATACTATTTTGTTATTTAAAGTTTAAATATAAAAAACCCCATATGACGTTGTATATGGTTGTTCTTATTTCTCAATTTTTATGCACATATTTCAGAAATATACTCTATAATTAAAAAAATATAAAAACGTTTTACTGTCCACTTCTTATTAAAAAACACATTTCCCATTTAAATATTCCAAAACAAACGCGCACTTGTCTACCCAGTTTTTGCTTTGGGACTTGTTGAATAGTCCTACTTATGTGTGTGTGTGTGCTTACTGCTTCCTACTTCTTTGTCTCACTTGTTGTTTTTAGTTTTTCTTTTTCTTTTTCCGATGGCCAAATAAATAAAAGTACACGTGTTTACAATAGTTTTGATATACAAAATTTAGAGTGCTTACAACTTGTCTTGTGTTAATCTTAATAATATCAAAAAACGTATACATTAATAACATTATTAAATTTGAGTTACAAAATTATATTTACTTTTCCTAAAAACAATGGTATATTAATAATAAAACCTTTTTATTTTATAAATAATATTATATGAATATCATTGATCTTGAAATATATATTATAAAAATTAGGGATCTTCATAAACCAATCCAATCTATTGAAAACTGAAAAAATCAATCAAAAAATCAAAAATAAAAAATGAATAAAAAATTTAAAAAATAATTATTTTATTGGATTAGGTCAGATTTCTAATATGCTTTTAAAATAGACCCAATCCAATTTAAATCAAACTTATAAGTATGTATATATTTTTATGCATAAATAAAATTATCCAGTTGTATAAATTTATTTCTAATATAGTATATATTCAAAAAATATATACTATTATTAGATATGTAATAACATAAATGAAATTTTTGATATTTTTAATTTTTATATAATATTTACTATATATATGATCATTTATTTAATATTTTCTCAAAAAATAAAATAAAAGTATGATTAAAACCAAAAATAGATCTAATCTAGACCGACTTAAATTGGATCGGATAAGATTAAATTACATTTTTACATAAAATTGATCGGATGATGAATTAAAAAAATTAAAGTGATTGAATTAATTGGTGTAAAATTATTTAAACTTAATTAGTAGTCATAAATTCAAGTTTTGTATATATAATTGCGTTAAATGTTTTGTGAAATAATTTTATCACTCATAATAATTCTACCTTCTCAAACAAAATTGCTTCGTATAAAGGATACATGTATTTTGTAAAAAAAAAATCTTGATTACAGTTTTATACTTCTTTAGTTATTTGTTTTAACTGATAATATCAATAAATCATATTAATTTGGTATAGGTCTATATATTTCCAAGCATTAATTCAAATAAGCTTTAACTCAAATTAAATAAGTATAAACTTGTTCCATATTATATCATGAACACTCTAATAAGGATGGATCCACATATACGAGTTTGGGAGCAGTTGTTTTTACCCTCTTTTTTTAGCACAATACATATCTATAATTATAAATTGTTCAGATAATTTGAAATTTAGTTAGAAAAAATCAACTCATAATATAAGCATTGTACTCACAAATCTGCTATTAACCTTACTTTTCTTGATCTATCAATTAGACACTATTTTTTATATATTTTTTTATCTTTTTAGTCGATTTTATACATAATAAGTAGTCAAAAAATTCTCTGAACTATCTTCTTTTTTTTGTCACAATAATATTGGCATGAAGTATTTATCCATTTTATTGATGAGTAATTTTTACTAAAAAAATATAATTTCTCATCTTTAGAGTAATCTTTTTCTTTCAATTGTTGGTGTGATTAGCTAGCATTACTCAATCAAGAGATCACATGATCAGCTGACACTTGTTCTCCAAGATATTTGTGATTTGCTAGCATTGATGGCCAGGAAATTATATTTCAGATCAGTCAAATATCCCTCATATATTTTATGTATCAATTTCATAATTATATTTGATTATATACTTGTATATATATTGGCTACATCTCAATCAATAAGATATTGTAATATTCAATCACATTTTTTTATATTTTTGAGACTAAAACTCAAAATCTTAAGTTAATAGTATCGAATTCAGTTTCACTCAAAATGACAACTTTTTAATAATATTTATTTAATTTCCCTCTATTTTGATTACTATGCATTTTTTTTAACATTGTTTAAGTTCTAAGTTTTTTCTCGGTGTAATGCATATACTTGTGAATTAATTGATGTATGAGCTAGCCAGACACACCAATTGAGAGAATAATTCATTTAAGTGGCAAATTGGTGGCGTTACTGCATTAAGGAACTATAGCATTTAGGACCTATTGTAAAGAAAAGAAAGACGCACCTTAGTTATTTTTCATGTGAATTTATATAAAGAGGATGAGAGGAAATAAAAGAATCATCCCATTCGATTATAGATGGATCTTGTGAAAGTGAAAGTATGGATCCGGAAACTTTAAAGCATAAATATAAACAGAGTTTGATTTTTATTTTATTTTCCTTAGATATGTAAAGCAAGCACAAGACGGCCACTTCAAAAAGAATCGTGCAGCCATACTTTTCACTTGAGGACGTAGATCTACAAAGGCAATACCATACCCCCCCCGGCAGCCATCAGCACGTGCAGAAGTAATCAGAATTATTATGCCATTTTTTTAATTTCAGTGAAATTTGGCATCGTCACGAGAAACAAATTTATTGCTAGCCCATATTGTCCTTTGAGTATTCGTCAGAGAAATACTATACCAAAAGGAACACTTTTGAAGTTTTTCTTTAATCGAGTTACCCATCATGCATTTTGATTTTATTCATATGTAAAATTATGCAGTAATTAGCCCTGTTACATGCAATTAACCTCGTCTAATAGGATATGACTATTGTTGTTGTATTATATTATCAGGTAAATTGAATCTCATCAGTCATTACATATACATTTTAGCTGTAAAATATTTTGGTCAACAACTATTTGTGATAAACATGTACCTGTCAACATCAATATATGTCCTTCATAATGTATTACCCGTGGCGATATAGTCATCTTACCTTGGAGTTGGAGGGTGTTGTTTTCTACAGCTAAGTTTAATTATATATGCTTATATTAGCCCAGATTTCTTCGCTTAATAATTGAAAGACCAAACAAAATCAATTAGTATGTTTCTAAAGTCTTTTATATATTTGGTCATGGTATTCTAATGCTCTTTTTTATAGTATTAAGTCAATGTCTCTTTTGCAAAACAGAAAGAGAGAGAGAGATTTCATTTCAACTTCTCCGTTTTGCCTTTAGGTCCCTCCTCACAATTAGAGAGAGAAGTGTACAAGATTGACAAAATAAGGAAATGCCACGAAAATCATTCGTTATATAATGAATTTGGTATTGCAGATCATTTTGATCTAATCAAAATCAAAAGCATAAAAACAAAGTCCGAAATTCTGAATATAACTAGAGAAGTCCATAATTGATCTCTTTCCTAGGGAAATCAAAAGCATAAAAACAAAGTCCGAAATTCTGAATATAACTAGAGAAGTCCATAACTGATCTCATTCCTAGGGGAAGAACAAAAGAAAAAAGGGGAAGATGAGGAGCTGAGATTAATGGTTAGATGGAGATAACTTGATTCTGCAGAATTGTAACAACCTGCACCACACCTAAACGTGAGAATTTCAGGACCAAAAGTGGTTGATGCTGTGGCCCTCCAAACAACTTTAATATAATTATTATCTGCTCTTATAGGAAAAGTCTTTCTTTGATTTTTCACTGTGATTTACTCCTATTATTCCTACATTATAAGCATCGAAAGGGACTCACGTTTCCTCTATCTTATTATTCCCTTCCAAACTGTCCAATCCTTCTCTCTTTCTAACTTTTCCACCCCACTATGACTACCACATCTTAATCTCATTATGCATGGAACAAAATCAAATATCCTATTAACGTTTAAATTTTTCTTATCAAATGCAAGTGATTTATCTTCCCTTAAATTCAACAACCCTCACGAATTTGATGTTCTATTTACACCTTAATTCAGAGACGTTCTACTACACGGCATTGACTAACATAAACAGAGAGACAGACAGAGAGGGTGGCTATATATTAGAAATTACTAGTATTAGTAGGTTCACATGGGGACCCAGTTAATTAATGCACACATCATATGGTAATCTTGATCAATGGGACATATAACTACACTGGAATTCGCTGCGACTTAGCCTTGAGAACGGTAAATAAATAGACCAGATGTACTAAAATGCAAAAAAGTTACCACATTTCCCTTCAAAGCACTTGACACTGCACATCATATCATATAATTACAATCTCAGTATTTTTTTTTCTTACGTAAAAATCATTTCCAGAGATTATCAGGGAATCTCGACTCTTCAAACCATATAAAATAAAACTAGCCATGTCCGGAGCTTCATAGAGAAATGTACCTGATTACTTTCCTCCTTTGGAACTGTAAGGCTATTTTTAATTGGCGAATGCTTAGTTGTTCAATTATATTATATTATCCAACACTGCCAAACACAATTTTATAAGGGAACAATAGTGTGCAAGTCTCATTCATTCATGTTACAGTTATTGATTATTCATGTCATAAACTTATGTTACATGCCGACATTGATCAATTGCTAAAACCAATGCATCACGCAAAGGTAGTTATCTTTGAACTCCTCTGAAATTCATCACGAAGGGACATATTAAGAGAAAAACCCAATGAATTCCCTGAGTACACATTGCAGTAATAATTCCGTTCTATGTGCACGTTTCCTTTTTTTTTTTTTGTGTTCAGAAATTTCCGAGTGCCCAAGCAGAAACATTTAGTAGAAAGACTTAATGGTCCATGACTTGCTTCAAAAATGTCGTTTTCTATAGATTTAAGGCATAGCTAGCTAAAGTTGAGGGTCGAAAAAAATACCAATCATTATTTCTTGCACGAAATGAAATTAATCTGGAAATCTCTATTTTTCCCTGGTTACTGTTACTAGCATTTTTTTTCGTTTCCCTCTAAAGTTTGGGTGCCACGAATTAGCTGCAAAAGCAGCAACGTGCACTTCATGCTGGTGTTGACATCAGCACATGTTGATCTAATCATTGAGGAATCACATGGCTAGGAAAATTCTCAAAGAAAGATAAAGAAAAGAAAAAAGCATTAACAGGTGGAGTGAACCAAAGAGGTGCTGAAGCTGTACTCTTCTCATTGCAACTTCTCATTCTGTCTCCTTCTCCCCACTCATTTTCCACCCCACTTGAATCAACGTATACTAAGGCAATTTGATTTGTGAAAGTGTATAATTATGGATATACCATTTTCTTAATGAATGATAATTTGATAGTATTGGACTTAATTTGATTTGTATCGTAACCCCTCGAACACGTGGACGTGTGTAGCATATTAAGGCAAATTTGGATTATTCTTTATCATAAGCTGCCAAAAGCTTGTGTTCGAGATGTACTGAAAAAAAATTAGTATTGAAAAGTCAAAATATCTTCACCCTTGAACAAAAGAGGATTTGATCCAAAGCTTGCAATGCGTGCCATCGATGACTTGAACAAAAATCATGACCACTCATGGATCCGTGATGCAACATACACTATTCTTTCCCTTCCCTCGAAAACAATGGAAAAGAGAAAGAGAGAAGATGAATAAAGCATTTTGGAGTTACTTTTTCGTCAAGATAGGCAACTCTGCAGGGCAGCCAGGAAGGAAAGATAAAAGAATAGGACATTACGGTAACAAGTGTTCAATACTATTATGGAACGTATAAGATGCTGATTTATATTTTAATGATCAGTAGTTGGAGATTGGAATGGAGCCTGGCCATTTGGAGGAAAAACAAATGAGAAAGAGTACTTAAAAAAAGTCACAAGGCCAGCTGGGGGAAGCTTAATTTAAAGCATTAAAATCAAAATGAAAGGAATTGAATAATTTGAACTGGTCCCTCATGACAGCTCCCCCC
>CM023950.1:40777628-40795108 GCA_013407115.1 Glycine latifolia | reverse complement strand
TACTACTATCAAAGTCCTCCTCCACCATCTCCCACTCCTCATCCTCCCTACTACTACAAATCCCCTCCACCACCAACGTCGCATCCTCCACCTCCTTACCACTACGTGAGCCCTCCACCACCTTCTCCATCTCCTCCTCCACCATACCATTACACATCACCACCTCCTCCTTCCCCAGCTCCCGCTCCCAAGTACATTTACAAATCACCTCCTCCACCTCCAGTTTACATATATGCTTCCCCACCTCCACCTATCTACAAGTAAGTTTGAGTTGCGGAAGCACCATTCACGATAAATCATGTAAGTTCACGATTCTGAAGTGAAAATTTGTTATTTATACATGTATGAATTTTAGTAATGAAAATACCTATTTAATTTGTTTTCAGGTTCTAGTTTTTATGAAGGAATAAAGGCAAGCTCTATTTGGAGTCAAGTGAAACATCTATCTTCCTGTCCAAGTTCTTTGAATAAAAGTCTGAATGTGTCATCTCTGCACTACAATATTTGTGATTCTGACCAGGTTGGTTCTATTTGTTTGATGGCCATCTTGCACATCCTGATCTTGTTGTGTTCAAGTGACGGACAAATCAGAACAGGGAAGAGAGATTTGAAATGTAAATGTCAAGTGAAAGTGAAAAGTACAGTCCGGTTTTAGTGATCTCTTTAATTTATTTGTTCATAGATTAATATGATCGTGTATGATTGCTTTTCTATTTATTGTGGCATTTTTGTGTTGTACCCTGTTGTTGTGTTTGCAATAAGTATTAGTAATAAAGCAGCAAATTCAATTTCAGTTCACGTATTAATTATGTTTCTTTCGAACGACTAGCATCTATACTATTGTCGCTATTTCAAATAGCTCCAGAGGAACATTTAAGGCTTCCAATTACAAAGAGAAGGTTCCCGTATCTCAAACAACAATCAGCTTAGCTTTTTTTAAAGTTGCTTCTGTCTTATCCCAGAAGTGGACTAATTGTAAAAGAGGGGAATTCGGTTACATTAGGATTACCTTCTGCAAATTCTTTTTGATATTCAAAAATTGTTCAGCAACATTTATTTAGACAAGTAGAAAATGTTAGAGTACACAAGAAAAATTTAAGTAGAATTGGATCTAAATGTTAACTAAGTAAATATTATGTAATAAGAGGAGTAGTTATGAATCCCTTAGACCATCTGCGTGGGGATGATGAAGGAAGGGGCCCAATTGGTAGAAAACTAACAGTTTTTCAGTATTGGCTTTGATAGAGTCACTCGTCGACCGTCTATGATGCCTATCAAACTCAATTTTGTTGTCAGACATGATGTTTTTTTCTCAGTAAACGTTATAGAATATGATAGTAGCCAATTAAATAATATAAATAATCTAATAAAGTTTATCACTTCATTTTGCAATATTACTTAATCTTCTGCATCTATTATTATGTTTGACGTTTTCAGCTTACATGTTTTAGTTATTAACTCCAGAAAGGGAAATGATAAACTAATAAGATAAACAAAAACGGAAAAAACAAGGCTACAATTACGAAAATTTATTTGGACGCAACATTTCCTTCTTTGAATCTTGACTCACTTTCTTTTTTCATTTTGCATCATCGTTATTTTAAAATAAGATATTTAAGTTAATTTCTAGATTCTTTTATTAGCTAAAAAGTTTATTTAATTATTTAGTAAACAAATTTTTTGAATAATTTTAACTTTTTTAAAATATTACTGAAAATAGCCTTTTTTATACTGTTAGCATGTACTTTTTATATTTTATTCCATTTTTATCTTTAATATATTTATTATTTTCTTATTACTTTTTTTAAAATAAATTATGATATTACTATTTTTTGGTATTTTATATTTTTCAGCTACTCAACAATTAATTTTATTAAACACTTCTAATTTAATAAATTAATTTTTCAATTTTAAACTAACTTTTCAACTTTAAATTAATTTTCAGCTAATTTTACTAAAAATAACCATATAACAATTATTAATCAAATTTAGCTATACATTTACAAGTCTTCTAGTGATATCCAAGCAGACCTCATTCTGTAATTTAACAAAAGTGGACCTACCCACCTTCCCCGTTATCTAACTAAATAACCACAAATAATCTAATAAAATCGACATAACTAATTTGTGGGCCCTTTGTCCTTATGTAATTTCGTTACTCATAAGAAAATTAATTTAGAAGTTCGAAAGAAAACATAATCATGTATTCATGTTATTGTTTACTAACCCGAATTTTGCAAGATTAAACCACATGCATGCTGTTTGTTATGAATTCAGGACATCTTGAACATTGACATCTTTTGATGGACGAAAGAGGGGCTGCGATGATATAAAAAGCTATGCCAAGCGACAGATTTTTTTGGCTTAAGAATAAAATGTGTATACGCTTTTTTTATCTTGATTTGGTTGAGATTTAATAATTAGAAATTGTATTAGCTGATATTTAGCTACAGAGAAATTTATATTTGATTAAATTTTAATTGTTTCACCATTAGACTATAATGTACTTTTTTAGCATATATAGATAAATGCTAACAATGCATTATTTAACACTTTCGTTATTAATGATCGAAATTCACATCTAAATAAAAGTGCAATGAACCTACTTTCTATTTACCCTCCAAATATTAAATGAAGAGAATATCAGAAAAATAAATATATTTAATAACTTGAAAATACAATAAGCATTTAATACTTTCTTCATTTAGCAAGAAGATTAATAAAAAAAATGTTATTGTGAGAAAATTTAGATTTATTTGTGCTTTTTATTGAGCTTTAACGAGACATATCTGATAACTCTAAACAATTAGGAAAGTGTTATGAATATTTAGTAAAAGATTGCTCCATACAACATTATTTTACTTTGATTTAACTTTTTTATATCTAATTGACATTTAATTATAGAAAAATCAGCATCTTATTAAATATTTGATTCGATTATAATTACCTAATTCTTAGACTATAAAACTGTTATATATTATTATTATTATTATAACTTTAACTAATATTTTTCATTAGTAATTAACAAATACTAACGTTTTTTAATAATACCACCATAAGTGGTATTAAGCTCAAATTGTTATCAGATTAACAAACTAAAATTAAAATAAAAAAGAAATTCGTAAGTACTAATGATTGCATTGTTACAAGGCAACAAAAAAGTGCTCTCTTAATCCTAACTAATCTAAGATAAAGTAGCAACTTGTTATAAAAGGAGAGACATAAAGATAGAAAAGGGTTGAAAGTTGTTCATGCTATCATACAAGCAAATTTGTCTCGGAGCCTTTCATTGTTAATTCGTTATAGGTGCTGTCATCCATCAATTCTCATTAATATATATGTTTCACTATATATAAAAGCGAAAAAAGAAGGATGCCGCACCGAACAATGATTATAAAGAAGAGATCTAGTAAGTATTTAAGGAATTGGTCATCATTACCTAATGTTAAGAATACTTTATTTTTAAAATACAAGTATTGAAAAAACTAGAGAAATATTTTATAATTTTTTCAAATTACTAAAATAATTTGTATACACTACTTTATTAAGAAATGAATTGTCTGGTGATTTTTTTTGTTTGAAACTTGTTATTTGTGATGTCTTTTGAAAAGAAACGAAAATTTAAAGAATAAAGAAAGATTTTTTTAATCAGAGTTGACACGGATATTTAGATAAGCAAATTAGGATTTGCTGTAATGGCAAATTCAGTTTGGGGATACTGAATGTAAAAAAGATGGTAACTGAAATAAATTTGAGCATCATGGCAATGGCAATGGCAATGGCAATGGCATGGCTTATATATAATAATAGAAGGGAAAGAAAATACGAACATTGACTTGAGTCGGTTGAAGTTGCACACATTCATTCATTCATTGTTCTATAAGCTGGCATGCTCAATGTGCATCGATCTGCATTCACATCGCAAAAATGAGTAGGTAATTTAAAAGGAAATGAGAATCAGAGCGATAGCATAGCAGGGACATTTTATTGCATATTGATTTTGATACCAATTCCCAGGCTATGCTTTCTATCAAACCCTAACCCCGATCGCAACGGAACATAAAAATGTTAATCAATGCAGATGCAGATTTCAAACAATAAAAATAAAATAGATCGATAACGATGAGTGCAAGAAAAGTTGTTACCTGAATTACCTGATTCAGTGGATGCATCTCATTCTCGGCTCAGCCTCCGATGAAACCCAGAATCCAGAATAGCTAGCCTCGTGCCGTGTCACACACATCCTTTTTCTTTTTTTAAAGCCTATTTCTAAAATCAATTCCTTTCACTATAACAATTGTTTCAAATTCTGTTACTAAAATTAATTTTCGTATTCATCTGATTATGTTTAATGATTTTAAATTATTTATAGTATATCTTATAATATTACTAATCAAATTTTAAATAAAGTAAAAAAAAAACATACACTTATACTTTTATTATATTAATTGACGTAATAGTTAAAATAAATTGTCTAAATGTATAATTATTCAAAAAAAATTATAAATCTAACATTATTATTGCCAAATTTATGAACTACAATGTGGAATAATAAGTTAAATGGTATAATGGTTAAAATAAATTAAGTAATGTAAAAAAGTAAATATAATAACAAAAATAATATAACACAAATAAATCATAAAACCCTATTTTTATTTTTAAAAGATAATAAATAAATTTAATAGACATTTAAAACATAAAAAGATAATAAAATATAAAAAAATAGAAATTAGTATTTTGAAAAAAATTATTTAAAACAATGTTTCAAAATTTATAAAAACTACTAAAAAAAGTATTTATCAAATAGTCAGTGTAGGTTTTTAGCGGATAAAAAATATAAAATAAGCTGACATAACTTATTAAATATAGTTTAACTTAGTTAATAGAACAAAATGTGGTAGTTGTTGTAAAATTCTTATTAACTACATTAAGTTATTATGGATTAAAAAGATAGAATAGAGGAAGACTCATTTTCGACTTTTTTTTTACTTGTAGAAGTTCTCCGATAATCACAATATAGATTTCATCTTTATCTAATATCAATGTTCGTTTCAAACTATTCATTGAGTCATGGTTGTTGTCAACTTTGCTTTGAATTGTTTGTCATTTGTCTTCTGATGGAACACTATAGACCATGCTTAATTTTAATGACAAGAAAAATCTTACAGTGAACTTAACAATAATTTAAAACGAATAATCAATAAAACTAAAATATCATTTTATCTTTTATATTTTGTATTTTTTATATTTTAGTCTTTTATATTTTAAAAATTTATCAATTTCATCCTTTATATTTTTCAAGAGACTCATTTTAATTATTTTTATTGGATTTATGACTAAAACAAGTCTCTTTAAAAACACAAAGGATAAAATCCTAATTTTTAAACCATAAAAGTCTAAAATGGGAAAACACAAAAAAAAATTTAAAGAAACAAAGTGATGTTTTATTTTTTAATGATTTTCCATTTTAAAATGTAATTAAAAATATAAATCATATAAAATATATTGTAATATTTTCTTATTAATTTGTTTAAAAATAAATGTTATAATATTATTTTTTGTCATTATGCATCCGTACGCAGTACTCGAATGTTATATTAATGACAAAATTTTGTAAGAAAATCTAACTAATCATTTTTTATAGAATCTTTCTTCTTAATTATATTTTTTTTTCATTTACAAGATTGCAATCCAATATCTTATTTAAAAGATATAAATTCAATGTCTATTTTCTAACAATTAATTAATTAATTAATGAGTATTTTATTAATTTATTTGTGTAATCTTCAAGTAATAAATAATTTCATTCCATTGTGAAATTGACCACAAACATACTAAATGCGGGTTTGAGAAATTTGTTTAGAAAGAATTGTTTCGTACAGCTAAGGAAGCTATTAAAAAAAGTCATCTAACGCAAAATAAATTGATTCAAACACGAAAAGCAATTGGCATTAAAATGCTATGAAAGATGCGACAATATAATCCCAAACAATTGTTTAATAGATCAAACAAAAAATTATTATAGCATATACTTTTGTATCTTTTTCTTTATATTATTCTTTTTAGAGGTAATTTTCTTTACCTCAAAAAATGTCGGAAATTGTTTTTTCTCCTAAACCTTATAACTTAGTGTCGTCTTTCTTCTTCTTGGAAATGGAACATATCTCTTTTCAAGAACTACCATTTACAATTAAAAAATATTATCGTTAATACCAAAAACTATACTTTAGTTTTATTTTTTTTGTTATAATAATATTTTTTACAATAATTGAAACATTTGTTATAAGTAATCACCATCGTCCAAGAAACTATAACATTTGTTATAAATAACTAACATTTTCATGTTTTTCTACTTTGATCTTTTATATTTTAAAATTTTCAATTTTATCCTTTATGTTTTTAAAGAGATTCATTGTAGACTATGAAAGAATGAATTGTTGACAATAAGTTTACCAACTTTATTGGGATCAAAGGTAAGAATTCCTAAAGGTCAGACCATGTATACTTCTTCCAATAAATCTTACCTTGTGAGGAGAAGATACAAAATATAAATAATAAAATTTTATCTTATATATAAAAATGAAAATAAATCTAATAAAAATTGAAGGATGAAAAATGAAAAAATTTAAAACTAAATGCTAGTATTTTTTTAAAATTATTTGAAGTAGCATTTAAATGAAATGGTAGAAACTATTAAAATGTTTTTTATGTCTTTTTTTCCCTAACATTTTATAACAATTAGTGGATTCCTTGTGCTAGAGTAGTTGTAGCCCAACAACTTTTGACACTGTTTCTAATAAATAACAACAATTGCTAGACAACGATGCACATTTTTTTAACCCTTGAAAGAGATTGTGGTGCATCATAAAATGATACATGCAATATTAATGCATTATTATTTTAAATAAAACATGTGATAATGTTTCAATGAAAATGTCAATAAAAACACTCAGTTTGACAAGTCTACCATTATACTATTTATAATATTTAATTTATTATTTTAATATTATACTTTATAAAATTAAAAATTATAAATGTTAGATTTATTTTATTGATTTCTAATAATAAATTATCATGAATTACAAAATAGATAATTTTTTAAAATATTTTTAGTTAATAAGTATAATTTAATTTTTATGCATTATTTTACATTATTATTCAATCATAAATCATTTAAATTATTTTAAAATAATTATTTTAAAAAATAATAATTTATTATATATGGTAGATTATGATTAAATGACTCCGTAAAAATTTTATACTTTTAGTATATAATTTTTTTCTCTAATAAATAATATAAAAGTGTTTATAATAATACCATTCGATAAACTAAAAAAATTCAACTATTTGTGATTTTCTTTCAATGTGGGAGTAGAATATTCAAGTTTCCAATTCAGAAAAAAAAAAAGGAGGGATATTCAAGTTTTCTTTTCTTATTACCAAGTCAACTTTTGGAAACCAATTTGCGTCCAATATCAAATATAATCATATTGACTTAATCATCATGAAAACAAATAAATCATAATAAATACAAGTTTTTTTATTAGTAATAGAAACAAGTTGGAACAGATACCAGAACTTGAACTATTCATAATAAAAGGTTATTATTCAGAACTTGAACAAATATAATTATATTTCACGTAAGTTGCAGAATAGTTTCACTGCGAATTTTGCTTCGTTTCACAGTGACTCCGACATTGTAGTGAGAGAACCCCTTTGTATTTTTGTTTCTCTCTCTCTTTCCCTCGTAGTTTTATTTTTGAGATAACTCACAAGTCTTTGCAAATTCCAACTTGGTTGCTGCTTTTGGCTCAATTTCTCGTTTTCTCTCTCTACCCGCAACACACCTTCAGTTTTCTGCCTACTAGTTTGATCAGGTTTCGTCTCTTTTCGCCTACCCAAATCTAGTTTTGCTTCAATTTATTTACTTTTTCATTTCCTGGATCGAATGCCTCTCTTAAACTTCCTGATTCTATCTTAATTCTTAGTATTGCATGTCAAGCTTCTTCTGGCTCTGAATTGTGACTCCTTCTGATCTTCGTTTTGATGCTTATTTTCTAGTATAATTTGTTCCTTGCTTCTTTTCTGTCAATATTTACAAAGATTTTATCTTTTATCATTTCTAGGAATTATTTATTAGCTTGGGATTTACGTTTAGTTATGGTGTCACTCTTAATTCTTCAATGTTTTCTTGTACAATTTCGGATTGTCTAAACTTTGATTGCTATGAGAAACGATGGCGTGAAATTCATGAGATACGTGCCACTGCATAACATTGGTATCATTTGCATGTTTTAGAGTTTGGATTGATCTCAGAAAGTTCATGTAAGGCTTATTTTCAGATTGTGATGTTGGTTCTTTCTCCGCGATAGAATTTCGCATTCAACTCTAGTTCAATTTTGATGTTGCTCCCAAGAAGTAAACACATGTTTTTACAATATACACATTTAACGCTCATTGATGAATAAGTCAAGTCTCGAACCGATTGATTTGGTAAACTTTAAAGTTTAAACTTCTGTCTTAGTACAAGTAAAGAATATTGCTTGGAAAAAGTCTATTCAGAATTTAAGTAGCTGTCATGTTGTTGCTGAGAAATCTTTTTCCTTGAACTAGTGTGTGACAAAAGACTGAAATGGGCTTTTATTTCTCTGTGGCAGTTCAGTTTACGGTTCTGGCACGTGAGTACTGAAAACCAGCTACAATGAAGAAGGCTATTGGTCAAACTGTTAGGGAACTGTAAGTCTAACTGTTTATTAGTGTATAATCACATGCCATGAATGTAATTTCTATTTAGGGTGTTTATTATCTTTTAAGAACCGAACCCTATTTCATAAATTCCTTATTCTCTTCATTATTCTTGCAGTAAAAGAGAAGTAAATAAGAAAGTATTGAAAGTTCCTGGGATAGAACAGAAGGTAAATTTTGTTCTTTGAGCATTCACTATAAAACTATGATTGCACGTGACTCATAACAAGATAATGGTGTGAAGTCAGCAATCTGAAATTACTTTTCTATAATATTTGCTCATTAAAGAAATACTTTGCTGATTATCGTGGAGGTTATACATTTATAATCTTGTTGTGGAAATTTTAATTAGATTGGTCTCCCCCATCTTCCAGGTTCTTGATGCTACCAACAATGAAGAGTGGGGTCCTCATGGATCACTTCTTGCAGATATTGCACAGGCATCCAGAAATTAGTAAGCTTGAGCCATCAGTTTATGCTTGATATTGTATAACAAGTGTCTCATTTTTTAGCTCCCTTGCAGTCATGAAAACTTAATGATCATGACAGTAATCTGGAAGCGGATTAATGACACTGGCAAGAATTGGCGGCATGTCTACAAGGTTTGTACAACTATTTTATGTTTTACATGTAGTTACTCTTGGAATCTTTTATTTATTTATTTTTTATTATTCTCATGATGCTCTTTTTATTACCCCTCAATATTTCAGTGCATCCATTGAAGTACACCATTTATAAAATTTGTCTTAATACTTACTTACAAACCATGATGGGTTCTTGCCGTCTAAGAATTTTGTCTTATATGTTTTTTTTGCTTTTACTGCTGATCATACTCTCTTGGAATAGAACAGTGCTTATGAGTATGCATTAAATGTTCAACAACAGGCTTTGACAGTATTAGAATACTTGGTGGCTAATGGGTCAGAGCAAGTCATAGAGGAAATTAGAGAACATGCCCACCAAATAATGGTAGTTTCCATTTTGTTGATTGTAAACATTTATAAACTGTAAATATTTACCATGCAAGTTCCTAATGTTATTGAAATGATTTAAAAATTAGAATGCAACTTGATAATATTGTAAATGTCACATGAACAGACATTGTCCAATTTTCAATATATTGATTCCAGTGGAAGAGACCAGGGAAACAACGTCAGGAGGAAATCACAAAGTCTCGTTCTCCTTGTCAATGATAAAGAAAGAACCACAGAGGTTAGACAGAAGGCTGCTGCTAACAGGGACAAGTAATTATCCTCGCATTATATATATATATATATATATATATATATATATATTTAAACTTTTTTATTTTCCAATTGCTATAAAAACTTACACCTTATTGAGGAAGAACAACATATTGTTTAAGCATATTTTGTTTTTCTTTTTTCCCTGAATTTTATAATATCCATCAAGTGTGTATTTGAATTTGTTTTGGATTTCTAGATCACAAATGTAAAACCACTGGGTATTATGACATGTAAATATGTATGTGGATTTCTCAATCTGGAGGAGATATGTAATTGCGCTACATGATTCACCAGATTTCGCAACAATTCAACTGGTGGAATGTATAGGCCTGGTTCATATTCAAGCAGTGGATCTTATGGTGATAGATATGAAGATGACCATTATGGAAGCAGGAAGGAAGATAGAAGTGGTTACGGCTATGGCAGAGAAAAAGAATGGGGCTATAGAGACAATGATTGGTATAGTAGTGACAGAGATTATGAGGAACGCTATAGCAGAGATGGTTACAGGGATGATGAGTACTGTAGAAGTGTTGATGATGACCAATATGGCTCAAGAAGCAGGAGATCTGATAGAGACAATGATCATAATTTTGATGATGATGGTCAGCATTCATCTCGGTATGTGCCTATATCTGAATGAGAAAATACCTTTAATAAATTATTCTTTTATCTAAAAAATCTGAAATAGATACTATTTTAATTGTTAATAATTATATTTCTTGGGGTTCATTTGGTTTTGGATCCTAGCTCTCTTGTTAGTTGTTATCATCTGTATATACTTAATTGCATTAATTAAGCTGATGGATTTTTTGGGCATTTCATCAATTGGTTTTGGGTAGCTTTGATTTTTGGGTGGATGGGAAGAAAAAAGAGTATATCTATAAGCTTTTTAGTTTAAAATTTATTATGGAGAACCAAGGTAGTCAACATTGGGATTTTACACCTTAAATCCGAATGGGGGTAAAAATCTAAATCGAATTGTAAGATTTAAAAAATTCATATACATATACTAATACGCATATATATTCATATAAATGCATTGGTAGTTAAAAACTTAACAACTCCAAAACACAAGTACACAACAATCTGTATTCATAAATCATATTCATAATCCATATTCCATAATGTCATTCATCATATTCATAAGTCTTAAACCATAAACTAGTATGGTAGAAATCTTAACAGTTCCAAAACAGCAGTACCCAACACATCAAGTTTTGAAAAGTTACAACTTACAAGGCTTAAAACTTAACCACCAGAAGAACATAATAGAGAACAGAGAATAAATGGTGGCCGGTACAGAGAATAGAAGAACTTCAATCAGTGATGCTTGGTGGTGCCTGGCTCAGAAGGTGGAAGAAGAGCAGTGGTTAGGGATAGGGGTCAGGTTTCAATAACACAGATGCTTCATGAAGAAGAAGCAGCTTAGGGTTCACAGTTGCACAAGATGAACAAGCTTCGAACTGTGTTCATTCTGTTGAATCAAATTGGGTGAAACTAGGTCAAAAACCTTTCAAATGGATCAGTTTTGTGAAATTGGAAAATTGCCCAATTTTTTTGTGATTTTCGACTTGAACCCTTGTATCCAAACACCATATTGGACATCAAACAAATTCAGTTTGAGCTGGGTAAACCACTTTGGGCAACAAAGCTTTCCCTACTTAGTTTTAAATCAATTGCATTCCTAGGAACTCTAATATGAGATTACTGATTAAGCTCGAATAGTTATATGCCAATTGATCCACTCGCTCAGTAGTGCAAGAATTGATGTTTGATTATATTTAAAATTTTAGCTAATAGTTAATTAGTATACTAACAAATTTAATGCTCTTGTTTTCTAGTAATTTTGTGATTATGATTTTTTGGGGTAATAACCATAAAGAAGATAAGTTACCAACTTAAATAGAGGATGTACAATATAACCGACTTTGCATTGTGTGGGTAAAATGATGTTGTGATGGAAAGCTATGACAGCATAATACAAGGAACCAGTCTTGCGTTTCAAGATTTTATTGAATTATTATACAATTGACCCTTTAGAATGATATATTGACAGTTATCTTGTCACTGACCATTCAATCATTGCAACAGAAAGGTGGCTTTAGTCACATCATAGTTCTACCCAAAGCTAAAAAAAAGGACAAATAGACAATAGTGCTGTAATATGGTCTTTACATGTGTCTCTGATGCAAAATGACAAGCATTCTGGTGTGGTCTTTTTAAGCAGTAATAATTAATAAATTTCACTTGACTATGTAGATCCTTGTATTTTTATAAATTTAAGCATTTTGGAGTTATAAGATTGGCTTGGTGGTTGAAAGGAGAAGGAGGGAGGGAGAGGTCGTGGGTTCAAATTGCTCCCACTAAAAAAAACTAATAAATCTAACAATTAACATTTGTCGTTAAAAAAAAATTGTCTTTTCATTTATCATGAAAACACAGGGATTAATTTAAGTTGTTGGCTTTTTGCTGTGTGACACTCCTTTTTCATTCTACTAATTTAGTCCTTTATACAATGTTCTGTCAGAGGTAGCAGTGCTAAAGCTGAAGACCATTCACTGGAAGGAAGGTAAATCAGCCATAAAGATTCTCTCTCTCTCTATCTAGCTAACACACACACGTCCATCCATAATGCCTCTTGGCATTTTTTTGATTGACCATATGCAATACAATGGACAGGTTAGAGCGGAAAATTTCTGAGCAAAATGTGGATGCTCCTCCCAGTTGTGAAGAAGCTGTTTCTCAAAGCCCTTTACACTATGAAAGGTATGAAGTTTACAATACGGAGATTACTTTTTCCCAAAGAAACCTGCAACTATATTACTATTTTGATTGCAGGGATGGGGGAATTTCTGCTGCATCTGCCCCAAAAGGTTCTTCTCCTATAAGTGATAACCCACACCAAACCTCTGCTCCTACAGGATCTTCTATTGTAAGCGATAATCCAATAGAAGCAACTGCTGCTGCCAGTACTGGTACATCTGAAAACCGTGAAGTTGAGGCTTTTGATGAATTTGATCCTCGTGGTCGTCTTGTATCAGGTCTGAGAAGTGCTTTTTTTCTTGTTTTGAAAAATGTATACACAAGTTGGAGTTTATTATTCTTTATTTGACTTGTTTAAATTCATGTCTCATCACTTGCATAGTGGGATAATGCTTTTGTTGTTGTGTTATCACTTATCAGTTATGTATTAAATTCTTATTCATGATATTGTGTCTGCCAGAGAAGCGTGGGTGGGGGACTGGGGGATTGCCACACCATTTATTGGATTGAAAGTTGCCAGTGGGCTGTATTTGTAATTTTCTTTGCATGCCTTTCATTACAAATGTTTTTTTCATTTGACAACCTGTTCAGTATTTTTTGTTTATGTACCTCTTGTGATATGCTTGTAAGTCCTGTGATTTTCTTGTGGCTAATACCATGGAGGTTTGTAAGAGAACTTTGAAATTTGTTGACAGTATGAGACATTTTACAGCATGCGTCATCTGCTCATGTGATCAGGTAGCAAGGATAGTGAGATGGGTGCTTGGCATCCTTTTTATTGATGAGTCTCTATGGTTGTTGATTTATATAGTCACTAACTAGTAAAAGATTGATTTCCATGCAGACTATAGAGTGGTATGTATGTGCACAATTGTATAACATTTTCAATACATTTGAAACTGAAACTCAAGATCGAGTATAAAAGTGAATGACTGTTAAGAAATAGCAGGGCATTTCACTATTGAAGCTCATAATTGCACTTTTCACTTATAAGCCTGAGTAGGGTAATTGAGAAATATAATATCTGAACCAGTTGGAACTTGAAAGTATGGAAGTGCTTTTAAATTTTAATGATTGTTCAACTATATTGTGTGGCTAGATGTAACACTTCATGTATCCATCACTTGGGTCCCACACTTGAATCGTCAATGGCATGATCCTAATTGAGATTGGGTGGAATTATTATCATCGCTATTTGGGGGTTTTAGTTAAATATTGATGGTTTTCAAGGGCTTGTGATGATGCTTTAGTTATGCTTTCTTTGCAAGAAACAATTGTTATGCTTTATATTCAATATTCATGATATCTTTATGTTTCTTATTAGCTGCCCCAGCTCCTGCTAATAGTGTTGAAATGGACTTGTTCGGCCCCCTATATTATTCATTCTCTTCAAATGCATTGGCTCTTGTGCCTTCTGCATCAGAAACCACAACCTCTCAAGGAAATGCAAACCTTGAGTCAACAGTGTCATGTGCACTGCCACCATCTGCATCCAATGACTTCAATCTGGTATGGATTTGTTTTTTGATTATACTGTCAGTATAAGAAAGTATTTAAATCTTAGTTTATCTACTCTGTATTATTAAGGATGAATTTATGTATGACTTGGAATGCTTTTCGCTTTGTTTTGTTGTCTCCGTCCTTTCTGATTTTGCATGCTTGATTGTTTACAATTAGGTGGGTGGGTTCTTGTTAAGAAATGTAGCATAATAATTACTATAACTTCTGTTTGTGGACCACGATGAATGGAGGGGAACCTCAGAACTTGGAAGTGTTGTCTTTCCGATGGGCATATTACTGTGCCTATGCATGCTTCGATTTATATTTTTTGTTACTGTGTGTAAAACAACTACTCATCCTTTAACAATAGTTCATCTCTCTGTTAATCCTGCTATTTTGTTGGTTTAACTTTTGGCAGGTGTTTGAAGACCAATTTGGTGATTCACCATTTAAGGCCAGTCCTTCCACTGAAACTGCTTCATCTCATCCCCAGACTCATCAGGGTCTTGCGCCATCCCTGTCAAGTGGTCCTAATACAGAATCGGTCTCCAACTTTAGGTTTGGAGTCTCATTTTCTGTTCCCGGTGCCGGTGAGACTAGGTTTTTGTCTATGTCGCCGCCATCCCAGGAAACTGATATTCTTGCAGACATTCTTCCCCCTGCACCATTACCTGGGACAACCTCACAGCAGAACTTTTCAGCTCCTCCTGATGCTCAATTCTCATCCTCCTTTTCAGCTTCATCAGGGCAAATGGCACCACAGGCTTTTTTTGCACAGTATGGTCAACACGTGCAGCAAGGTTTCTCAGCTGTAACCAGGCAACCTGCAGCACAAGCCTTTTCAGCTCCTGGTGGCCAACCTCTACAACCCCCACCATCAGTTCCCACTAGTCAACATGCACAGCAACCCTTTCCATCTCACACTGATCAACCTGCACAGTCAGGTAGTCATACATATGGTGGATTTCCTTCCCTGGCTGCTGGCTCTATGACTCAAGAAGCTTCTTCAGCCATGTTCCCTCAATCTCAAGGTGGACATATGAACCAGACCTATGAACAAGGATCTATGCCACTTATACCTTTACACACGGCTCCCCAAGCTTCAACAGGACAGAGTGCAAACTATTTGTCTTCTCAATCCCCCATTGATCAAGCATCACAGTTTAACAGTGGGAACTTGTCGGGACAGTCATTTAACCATCAACCCCTTGGTCAAGGAGTAAATGCTTCACAGAATGCTGTTTCTCAACCGCCCAAGGACAAGTTTGAGACAAAATCGACAGTTTGGGCAGATACACTTAGCAGGGGGTTGGTTAATTTGAATATATCTGGACGTGAGTGCTGTGCTCAAACTGTTTTTAATGTGTGATCTTATCTGGATGAACACTGACTTTTCATGTTGTTCATTTGCAGCTAAAATAAACCCTTTAGCAGATATTGGAGTTGATTTTGATGCCATTAATAGGAGGGAAAAGAGGATGGAGAAGTCCACCACGACAACGGTAACGTCAACTGTAACCATGGGTAAAGCTATGGGATCTGGTTCAGGTATAGGCCGGGCTGGCGTCGGTGCTCTTAGACCTCCACCAAACCCGATGATGGGTCCTGGTGCCGGCATGGCACGTATGGGTATGGGAGGCAATGGAGGCATGAACGCACCTATGGGTATGGTGCAGATGCAGCCACTACCTTCTGGATTTCCTCCTGGGTCCAACATGCCTGGAAATTATAACTCCGTGATGAGAAGAGGTGGTTATCCTCAACATCCTTAGGGTGGTGGTGGCTACCGATGAGATTGATAGCAATGTCAAAGTATAAAATTGAGCACTATACGTAGATAGCAATGTTTAAGTGTATGAGATTGAGCACTATACCTAGATAAGATCATTGCAAGGTAAAGTGGTATTAGTTTATTACGCAATTGTTTTGCTACACAGTTTAGAGAAACGGTACGGCAATACATCTGGTCTACATCTTGCAAATGTATTTCTAACAATAGATGTAATTCTAAGTATGTATCCTTATACTTGTTTTTTTATTATGCTTTCCATTCATTTTTATGGGTGTTTTGTTGTGTACCAGTGACCCCATCAAATAACGTTACTTGTTTTTTATTTTTTAATTAATACCCCCAACCCCAATCAGAGTAGTGGAATTGCGCTTCCTGCACCATTAATATTTCGGGATTAACTTTCTACACCCAGCATATTTTCCATACACCCAGTATATTTTTTTTATTTCCAACTTTACCCTCTTACGGATCGATAATCCGTAAGAGCCATATGAATTGGTAATCCATATGACTCTTACGGATCAGCAATCCGTATGAAGGATCAGCAATCCGTATGACTCATACGGATTGCCGATCCGTAAGAGTCATATGGATTGGCAATCCATATGACTCATATGGATCGGCAATCCATATGACTCTTACGGATCGACAATCCGTATGAGTCATACGGAATGCTAATCCGTAAGAGTCATATGGATTGTCAATCCATATGGCTCTTACGGATTGTCGATCCGTAAAAAGCTAAATGGTGTATGTTCGAATTACAAGAAGGGCAAAATCGGTATTACACTGTGCATGCTGGGTGTATTGGAAAAATGTCTGTTGTAGAAAGTCAATCCCTTCTCTTAAATGCTAAAGTTACTACGTGGAGGCACATATGCCAAAGCCATTTTGCCTTGTAGTAATAAAAGTATTAGAAATACTTGAAAACGAATGACAGCACCATCTACACCACAATAAGCAATCATGCCTAACATAATAAAAGTAAAACCATCATTTAGTAAATAGTAATAATAATGGACCCCTTTTTCAATGAATTGACATAAACGTGAAAGCTATCCTTATCGCATACATATAAAAATATACATATAAATATATATTAATAGCTATCACATGTTTGAAAAAACACCAAGTTGTTGAACAACGAGGATATTCTAGCTTTGCACAAGAAAAGAAAGCAGTAGGAAAGTCAGCCAAAAAATTATATAATAGAGTCAATTTTGTACTAGTTGTATTAATTTTGATTGATGTGGTTAAGTAAGGAAATGACCAATTTTATATAATAGAGTCAATTTAAAATAACAAAGTAAAACTTTTTAAAAACAATTATAGGGTGTTAGTGTTTTAAGAATTTAATAATGGGAACCAATTTCACAGGAAATGATTAGGAAACATACCCTTAGACCAGCCATAGTTGTAAAGGCTTAATA
>CM023950.1:40732505-40742628 GCA_013407115.1 Glycine latifolia | reverse complement strand
AAATATGGTGTATGAGAAATATTAATGATGCAGGAAGCTCAATTCAGAGTAGTGTGATATGTATTATATTCTTTTAGCGTTGGGCCTTTTTTTTACATCAATGTTTACATGTTATAATAATGCTTAGATGCTGACTATAAATTATGTACGCACGTGTCCGTGTTACTATTGATTTTTTTTTTTGTTGAAACCGTGTTAACATTGTCTGCTCAACAGTTCCAATTTATATATGATAGAAATTTTCTTGCTTGTGAGAAATTGGACATCGAAGAGGACCAAATAGGTTTAACAACTACTCCCAATCATGGAGATATATAAGACATTCAAAACTTTCACAGGACAATGGCTACCAAATTTAATCGAGCATCCCAAATTTCATACGAAAAAATAAACGGCTGTTACTTATTATCTCCGAAAATCTTTCTTATAGATTTTCTTCAAAATAATTAAATATCATATTTAGCAAACTATATTCACTAAAATCTAGTACCAACTTGCAAAAAAACCGTCCAAAACACTCAAAATTTCATCTACACAAATTGAATCAAATTGAATGTAAGTAAAATCTTCATCTTTGGAGGAGACTCTGTCATGGTTTTAGGCGTGCTTAGTGTTTTGAGCTTCCAGCCTAGGTGCTGTTATATTATGATTTACCTGAAGTAGCTTCTTCATCATGTTGTCTTTGGCTAGCATCTTCAGCAACATGATGACGGTCTTGATTCTCATCTCCATCACCACTGCAATCAGATCAGCAAATACTTGGTATATTAGAGAAATCGAACTACAGCAGGCACCTCGCTGTACTCGTGAGGAAAACTTGAAAACAGGATTGTGAACTTAAATCAACACTGGCCAACGGTACATGCAGATAGGCCTTTTTGATAGAAACTATGTCAGTGATTCAGCATGCAAAGAATATGAGTAATTTATGCTTACAAAGTGTGAAATTACATACCCGGAGTAGATAATAAGACCAACAACAACAGCACCAAAGGCCACATAATACATCCAATCAACCTGTAAGGAAAAATTCTCACAAGAAATGTTAGCACACTACATGCCACTTACATCTGAGTGCAGAAAATATAGACAGTGAAGGTTGCTGTCGGACCTTCTCATGGTAAGCAAAAATGCGAATTAAGACAGCCCACATGTCAGAGGTCAATAGAGACAGATTTAACATAGTGGAACCATTGATCTGTGACAAAACAACAGAGAATATTTTAAAATGCTAGTTCTCCTTTTGGTAAAGATAAATCTGAATTGTATGATGGTTTAATGCCATTTCAACACTATAAGTGATGCACAAGAGATACTATCATCAGTCAAGAGAGAATGGACCAAATACTAGCAACTTCAACATCAACATCAACAACACCTTTAACCCAAACTAATTGGAGTCGGTGGTAGATGAATCAAATGATAGATACGAGGAGGTTGAAAAAAAAAGTGGAAGGGGAAGGGGAAGGAAAAGGAAAAGGGGAAATAAGATAAAAGAAAAGAAGAGAGAAAGAAGGAGGGGGGAGATGAAGAGGAAAAGTACTAAAAAGGGACCATCTGGAGCATAGAGATGACAACGGGTCTAATCCTCCACCAATCTTATAGTTTTTCTCCATTCCATCCTAAGACACACCGTCCGTCAATTTATATCTCACTCCTTTATGTCTTATTTAACTACCTTTTTCCTGGTAAGTTTCGGTCTACCTCTACCTCTCTTTGTGTCGAGTTCTTGGTAACAAACTTTTGTTCTTATGGGAGCATCCAGGGGCTGTCTCATTATGTGTTCAAATCACCTTAATCTATGTTCTCTTATCTTTTCACTCACTGGTACTACTACTACCTTTCTTCGAATATCTTCATTTCTTATTTTATCCATCTTCGTATAACCACACATCCACCTTAACATCCTCATTTCTGCTATCCTTATTTTATGTTCATGTTGCCTATGTGCTTCCCAACATTCAGCTGCATGTAACATTGCAGGTCTTACAGTCGTTCTATAGAGTTTCCCTTTTAGCTTAAGGAGAATTTTGCGATCACACAAAAACTCAGATACACTCCGTCATTTCATCCACTCTATTTTGATCCTATGATTTACATCCTCATCAATCTCTCCACCTTTTTGCAAAATCAATCCCAGATATCTAAAAACATCTTTCTTAGGTACCTTTTGACCAAGCAACTTTAACTTAAGGGTAAATAATTTTTCACAATGCTAACTATTATTGAATCTTTTAATCCAAGAAATAAACACAGACACCAGCATAAATATAATAGAAAATTATTCAATAAAAAAAGAAAATAAAACCAAAGAATTACTTTCATCTAATGTGATAGGTTTTTCCTGTGGTGATAATAAATATGAATTCAAAGTAAAAAATCTGCAGAATCAGTATAGTTTGAATCCAAACCTTAAGTAGGACAGGGACTAAAGAGTAAAACATAAACATAGCCACTGCAAATCCAACAAAAGGAAGAGCCTGCAATCAGCGTGGCAAGAAAGAGACATAAATAAGAATTTGGCATGTTGCTAGAACATAAACAATTTGATAATTGATATACAAAACAGACAACATTTAAGGGATGTAGCAAAATGGAAAACAAAAGTAGAGAAGAATCTAAAATCATTAAGCCAGTTGCGCGTGGGGATGGTTCTAAATATTTACCCCTGATCCCAAGAGAAAGGGCACATCACTAGACTAAGGACCAAACTCATTATTCCATTCCATGAAACAAAAAGCAACTCAGGATTTTATGGTTCTTCCAAATGGAAAGAGAAGGACTGTGCGTATGTAGTCAAACATGTACATATGAGAGTCTGAGACAGACTTACAGCCTTGCAGACATCTTAGCCAAAGTGGTGGAACTTTGTCAATTTCTTAATGTGTGTGTGTGTGTGTGTGTGAGAGAGAGAGAGAGAGAGAGAGCTTACTGCCCCAGCTGACCAGTGAATAGATTTGAGCTCATTGCGCTCAAGTATGATTCTGTAATAATAACCATTAAGGCCAAAACAGGAAAGAGAACTAAGAATGTAATGAGTGCAATAAATGCAAGTGTCTTGTTTTCCTTTTTTCTTTTCACTTCCTGAATTTGAAGGGAAATTTTGATGCAAAAATTATCTTTATCTCATCCCATTGTTATTAATTTAAAACTACTTGATCTATTTTAACATTTCATAATTAACTCTAAAATTATAACATAGTTTGATTTATTTAACCACTGAATAAATCAATATCTGAGTTTAGCTTAAAGATTGCAATTCTATGCAACAAATGAACATAATGAAGATGTTGGAAACAAAGTTTGAGCAAGTGTCATAAAATGGATTTCTAAATGCAAATTTCATAAAGCACAAGATTGAAAACGGACAAATAAGTAGAAGTTAAGAAATCAAGGATACATTTGAATGGCACTAATAATGCCACCAAAGAGTCCCAACATTGCCATCAACTCAACTCTATCAGCATTTTTCACTAGAAACTCCTGTAATTGGAAGGTCATAACAATAACAAAAGAGATTACACATAATGAAATGCTAATATACTCAAGTGTGGAGGAATCATGTGGGAGCATCTCAATTAACCCAAATTTGCAATGCAACACATTCTTACTTTGCTGTCAAGACTCAAGATCCCAGATTCAAGATCAGTACTTTAGCTTGAAAGTTTGGATCAATTAAATAAGTTTTCAATATCAGTATGTGCACATCTTGTGCGCATAGTAAATTGAAAATAGCAATATGTTGCAAAATGTGTTAAAAGCAGAAGTGAAATCAGTTTACCTCACTGACGTTACTGACAGCATACAATGTAGCACCAGCAATAACAAGAATGTCCCCTATACGAGGGTTGGTTCCCCCTATAGCATGGTACATATACCATTAGACAACTACCATAAAGAGAAAGATGTACTTTACTAATTACAAATGACAAGATCAACATGTACGCAGATGAGTTTGAAGAACAAAGATAGTGAACACACAACTCTAGCTTTCTAAATGTGCCTGTGTAAGTGTTGGTGTTTACATATGCACAAGGTATAGGGGTCAATCTCAAAGAAATTATAAGCCACCAACCTGCTCGGTCGCCTGCATGGACATCTGAAAATACAACCAGGACAAGGCCAGCAATGCAAACAACTACGCCAGTGATCTTTTTGAATCTATATTTTGTTTTTAAGAAAATCCATGTAAAAAGCATGACACATGGGATGGACCAGCAGTCAAGCAGCATCACACTTGTTAGTGATGTGTATTGATATGCCTTCACAACTGTTCATTAGATAAGAATTAGCATGTAAATCATAAAAAGTAATATGATGCAACTCAACAGGTAGCTTGCTTCAATAGAATAAATATGAATGGTCCAGCAGTAAATGTACTTCCATCGAAAACACTTACCAAGAAAATTTGCTTCAACATCAACCAATCCAAGAAGTATGTAATAATACCATTTTGCCTGCACCAAAACCATATGAATTTCGTGAAATTGTCTTTAAATGTTTAATGCTTAAAGGAAAACAGAGTAAAAAGAGCATATAAGTATATCTTTTAAAGGAAAACAGAGTAAAAAGAGCATACAAGTATATAAGTATTTATTGGATCTATATTCTATACAGTGTTACATCAAAACTTCTCTATGCAAATTCCAAAGCAACCAAATGGCTCTGCAAATTCATTGTTTCTTTCTGTCCCTTAAACCATTATCGCTTTTTTATTATCAAAGTAACAAAAAGAAAGGGATAATTATAAGCATACCACCAATATCAAACCTTGTTTCACCAGATGTTTATCATTTAAAATGAAAGCACTGATAATAATAAACATACCACCACCAATAGCTTCCTGTCATCTAATCTAATTTAAAAAGTTTTGGATATTCTTCCTTCAATTTCACTCAAAAAAAAATTAAAAATTACGTACCCCGTTGCCCAGTGTCTCCTCACTATACGAAGGTAAGGGGAAGGGATATTGTACGCAATCTTACCCTTGCATATGCAAAAAGGCTGTTTTCGGATTCGAACCCATGACTAACAAGTCACCAAGACACAACTTTACCGCTGTGTCAGGGCTCTCGCCCTCCTTCAATTTCACTCAAAATAAACAAAAATTAAAAATATTAATTGTCTAAGGCACTGCTGCATGTAATGTACTGCAAAAAAATCAAAGCTTCAGTCTATAACCTTGAGTGCTTCCCTTCTGTATAGAACAACAATCCCATAGACAATTGCCAAAAACACATAGTTTAGAAACGACTGAGAAGTTGGTGCATTAATTCCTGTAACAACATAATAAAAGGACATTAAAAAAAATCTGCATAAAACGAACACAAGTAAAGAGAGGGGTAAAAGAAGGAAGAAAAGAAAAAGAAGATGTTATCATGAAATTTAGTAAGCAAAAGGCACATTTACAATAATTCAAGCAATTAGCATGGATGGCTGTAGAATTTTGAAGATGCAGGCAAACAAACCTTTTTTAGCCAATTCAGAAGAGGTGAAGCCAGTGGAAGTGATGAGAAGAGAAAGAAACTGTCCCAAGCCAAGGCCTAGTAACGTTTTTCTGGTCCAAAATTGCTTGAAAGTGGCCATCTTTTCCTACTCACCCAAGTTTAGCAGCTAACACCCTTTTGCAGAAACAACTACGATATTATTTATCATTTAAGGACGGAATTTAGGGTTCGGGAGGAAGAAGAAGAAGACTGACACTAATTACAGACTAAGAGAGAATGGAAATCAGCAATGCGGAGTTTACAACTGACTGTTTCAACCGTCCCACCTTGGGAATTCTGTTTTGTCATCAAATTCAACTTCGAATTTTTGTTTTCTTGTTGCTTAATTTTTATTATTTTATAAATTGTATCTTAAATTTTATTTTTATATATTTTATCATCAAGGAGTACTTTTTTGCCAAACCATGGAATTTTGTAAAATTATATATCAATATAGGTGGTTCAAAAATTATTTATAAAAAATAAATAATTTTAACTTTTGATATGATGGTAATTATATCAATATAAAAAAGTATTATTTTATATTAATTATAATGGTAATCGTCATAGAAAATCACTTTTTTATATTGATTATAATCATAATTAATATACAAAATAAAATAAAAATGAATGCTAAAATCCACAAAATTTTTCTGTGATAAAATTTGTAAAAATAAAATTTGAGTCGTAAAATTCGTAGAATTATGAAAATTTGATGGTAAATTTTGAAATTAAGACTTTTTTAAAATGAGCTAATTTGATGAAAATTTATTTTTATTAACATTTGACTTTAATTTAAAATCAATTTTGTTTATATTTTTAGATTTAATTACTATTTTAATCCTTGAGTTTTAGATATTTATTTTAGTCTCTAAAATTTAAAAATATTTTTTTAGTCCTTGAATTTTGATTAATTATTTTTTTAGTTTCTGACATAATAAATTGTCATTTTATATCAGTTTTTAATATTTCATGACAATTTTTTAGCAGTTTATTTAAAATGTAACTTCAAAACAAACCAATATTATGATTTAATTTGGAAAATGAATCCATTTTCTTGTAATATGATTTCAACAACTTTTAAAATAAGTATAAATATTGGATTTTTGGTATCAAAACTAATTTTAAACCAAACTTAATTTTTATTTTAATCTTTAAATTTGGGTTTGTGGTTTTTTAATCCCTAAAATTTAAAATTATTTTTAAACCCTAAATTGATACTGTGTAATAATTTTTAGTTGTCAAAAATTATTTTTTATTTTTTAATCACTTGGTTTTATATTTTAAAACTGTCACAAAATACTAAAAAATTATTATAAAATATTAAAAATCAACATGAAATATCGATTTATTATGTTAAAATTAAAAAATAATTTATTGAAATTTAGGAATTAAACAAATATTTTTAAATTTTAAAGATTAAAAAAAGTATATTTCCATAATTCAGAGACTAAAACAATAATTAATATTTTTAAATGAAACAATTATCCGTAATCAATTACCAACAAACACTAACTTCGAAGAAAATAAAGAAATTATTGCAAGAGCATAATTCCGTAGATATAACCAAGGAACAATTCTGTAATTAATGTTAAAATAAAACAATACCAACACGTAAAATAATAAATAACAATAAAGAATCAAATATTTTTTTATAAAAAAAAAACTCAGATCCCCTCCATCCATGTAAACTTCTTCCTCTCATCTCTCTCGTGAACTAGAACCCCATCAATCTAAATCCACACATGCAACTGATGCAAGGCATCAACGTCCTCTTCCTCTTATGGTGTAACTGCCCAGAACTCACAAATAGGACACCGGATTAACGTTATGATTTAGTTTCTATACCTCTCATAAACATTATAATTTGGAAAAATTTTGTTTTGCCTCTGCCTCCGCATTCAAGAATCCAGATGAATTTCTAATCACCTGTCAAAGAAAAAAAATAAAAGAATAGCTTTATATTAATAGAATCTCATCATCCATACATAATATATTAATGTAATATATTTAAATCAAAACATATGAAAAATAAAAATTAATATTCAGTAAGAACTATTACAACACAAAAAACACCAAATTATTAAAATTATTTTAATAAAAATAATATTTATAAATAATTCTAAAAAAATTATTTATCCTTCTCTTTAAAAAATAAATAACAAATTTATCATTCTATCCGAGATTTTAGCCCTCATGGATACTCTATTACCAAAGGGGCTTCAATTTTTTCTCACTTTCATATCTAATTGATGATTGGGATCCGTTTGATGGTTGTGAGTTTTAGGTTTTTGAATTTCAAATGCAATTCTAAAAGTAAATCATGTTTGTCAAAAATGAAGCTTAAATTATTTTTAAATTATTTTTGAAATATTTTTACACTCATTTTCAAAATCAAGAAAAAAAAGTTTTTTAGTTTAAAAAATACATTTTTCACATTTGACAATAATACTTTTTGTTACCACCATCATTATTACTATCACTACCACCTCCTCCACCATTGCCGCCACTACCACCACCTCCATTATTGTCACTGTCACCACCATTGTTACCATCGTCATCATTGTTACCACCATAACTAGTTGCAACCACCACAACCACTAGCACCAATATTGTCATTACCATCGCCACTCGTGACATCACCATCATTAGTGTCACCACTACCACCACTATCACCATTGTCATCGTCATCGTCAACATCATTGTCATTGCCAATACAACTACCACTGATATCTCTATTACTGTTGTTACTGTTGACATCATTGTCATCATTGGTTTCACCACACACAAAAGTACTTTGAGTAAATTACGTTCGCACCCCTTGAGGTTAGCACTTATTACACAAAACTCCACTCATTTTTTATCATACACAAAAATCCCTTGATTTTTTACTATCCATTACACTGTGACTCCCTGAACCGCTGACCCACTAACACTATCAAAGATAACGAGAAAAAGGAGAAAGAAGTGAGAATCTAGTGTCGTTGCGGTCACGTCCTCAACCCCTATGAAGATGACATTGTCGTACTTGACGAAACAACTTTCGAGTTGTAAAGTGTCGTCGCAGGAGGTGAAAATAGGTCGTCGAGCTAGGTGATTGCATGTAGCACGTAGCAAGAGCACTGGTTGTTGGTGAGGTCGTTTCAACACTGACAGAGGTCGTGGACGACATCGAAGGAGGCAACGACGATGAAGTAAAAAAGGTGATAGAGGTGAGGAGTGAGTTGACAGTGTTTTCATAGGCGAAACTCGATGTGAACTTGGACTAGGAGCAAACTTGCATAAGAGTGAAAAGGATTCTTAGGGCATTTCACAAAAAAATTAACACAGTTAAAAATAGTGACCGTTCATGAAAGACAAAAAAATGCAAACTTAATAAAGAGATGTAAATTGTAAGTATGTATAATAAACACTGACTTCAAATAGAACTGATATAATTTACTCAAGTACTTATAAACTAATTTTAATATGATCTAAAATTTTAAAATAAATTTATTTAAAACTAATCATATTTTAAAAACTGGTTTAATTTTATAAAAAAAACTAAAGCTAAAAAGTATTGTTATTTTAAAAAATTTTAAAACTCAAAATTAAAAACCACTCCCAACACATATGTCCTAATATAGTAATATCTAACTATTTGTAAAAGATGCATTTCAATTAGAACTCACGAGAAAATAAAAAACGTGCAGTAGCAAATCAGATGATAAATATACAAAGTTGTATAAATTGTCGTAGAAATTATTACACGTGTATTACTTCTCATATATAAAAGGGTCCTTTAAGTTGCTTTATCTTCTGAAAATCACTATGCAATTCGATTCTAAAGTTTTTAAAAAGTTCCTTCAGTTACAAAATCAGTAACTTTATCCAATAATTAAGAAGACCCTTTAATTTAGGAAAAAAATAAATAAATTTGCAGTTATAAATCAAACCCAACACATATCATTCGTACTTTTAATACGAAAATTATTTCGTACCTAAAAGTACTTCCCCCACATTCAATTGTTTTAGTCTCAAACTGTATCCCGATCTTAAAAAAAATAATTCAAACCGTATTCCTTTGATTCAATTTTGTAATTCCTTTCTCCAAATGTGAATTAATTATATGGCTGCAATTTCCTTTTAACTCTTTTTAGTGCTCATTCTAATGCCCCATTTCAAGAAAAAATTGTTGCCCTCTGTTTCTCGAGCGGCTTTAACTTCCTACACCAGCAATATTCCTTATACACCCAGCACTTAATAGTGGAATTCCGAAACTACCCCTCATTAAAATGGTGACTTATACATCAGTTTGAAACATTTCTAATACACCCAGCACAGCACTGTTCTTCTTCTTCTCCGCGCCCTCTGCCAGTCGTGCCGTTCGCCTTCTCCACAGCCGCACTCGCCATTAATATTGAACAAGGAAGAAGGAGGTTAAGGAAAACAGTTGTCTCTGCTGCCGCCATTGTCGAATCCGTGAGTTCTAGCTTGATTTTTATTCGTTTCCATTTCCGTTACGTTAATGTGAAATCTGAATGGGCGTTGATGGCTACGGATTGACAATCCGTAAGAAGCAAATTCAAAATCCGTATGCATACGGATTGGCAATCCGTATGCACCTTACGGATTGCCAATCCGTATGCACCTTACGG
>CM023950.1:40718831-40732405 GCA_013407115.1 Glycine latifolia | reverse complement strand
TTTTTTTCAGGGCATATCAGATTGGGGCCCTACATTGTCCGTTACCAGCCGGAGAGGGTGCTGAGACAGTTTGGGTTCGTGCAGGGCATACCGGACTTCGATAGCTGCCCCTACCCCCCATCGATAGAGGAGGTGGACGATAGGTGGACCCACTATTCGGAGCATTTGGTTATCTCTGCAGACACAGACAGGGCCCCAGGGTAGTGTCATCCTGGTTACATGGAGTGGTTCTTTACCATTTCTCATCCATTCATGAGCCCTCCTCAGCCAGGTGAAGATGGTCGTCGTTCTCATGCCATGCATCCATCAGTCTCCATACCAGCTCCAGGGACAGTGCCTGGTGATGATGTTCCTGACCTGACGCCTCGCCATGCAGTGGTAAAGTTTATTTTCATACACGTTTGACAAACACATTATCCATTTAACCTTATATTTAAACATACCCATTCTTCTATGCAGGCTGTGTGTGAAACGATTGCAGGAAAGTTGCAACGCATGATAGATGCTGGGATGGTCACCGCTGGCACTGAAGCATTTGATATTACTGACCAGTGTATCCGGTTGGCGCGAGGTGTCACAGATGATAGATTAGTTTACGTTCGTTCTAGACGGGGAGCCAGTAGTCGTCCACGTGGACATTAGGATGATACAGTTTGACATTTTAAACATTTACATTGTATAACACAATTTTGACATTTCATTGCATTAATTTACGCATTCACATTACATGGTTGTTTCAAAATTTGGTTCCAAATACAAAACAAAGTAATGTCAACCAATTCACATTTGACTTCCTAGATCAACGTAATCTGTTGGTAATGTTGTCAAAGTTTTATATCTTTGCATGCGACTGATATAGCTTGTTGGCCACTGCTGTGCTTGAGAATGACAATGTCTTGACCATAATAAAGCAGTTGGTGGCATAGGACATCCGTTTTGCAAAGTGACCTGAACAAACGATAACTTGTTAATACGTTGTCGCTTAACATCATTTCAACCGAATTAAATTGTTTTCAAAATGATACCTGCACAAAATGATTTCCATATACATGACCAATGCATATGACGCGATGTACAGCAGCATCTCTAGGCGGTTGGGTTCTAAGCGGGAAAAAACGTCATACTTTGTTGCTTAGAAACAGAAACGAGAACGAGGTTATAACGTGAAGCAATGACATAACCCATGTCAGTAATATCCATCCATTTATCCTGTGTTACCTGCAAAACACAGAGTATAAGTGTAATGGTTGACAATAGTATGACAATTCTTATGAAAAGACAAACGAAAAGGTTTACCATTGACAATCCGTCTACAAGTAGTGACCTCTTCAACTCCTCATATCTCTGTAAGCCACCAAACAAAATAGCATACTCTTCAGACCATTCGGTAAGTTCCTTAAGCAAATGGTTGCGGACCATAGCCCAGGCATCTTCACCAAAACCCAGTAATCCTGCAATAACCCGATATCCACAGTTGCCATCGGCTTTAACATCACATACACCAACAATGTAATTTCTCATGCATGGAAGGAATTGATCTAGCATTGGAATATTACCCGTTGGTAAAGGACCTGAAGATGTTGAAGCAGACTTTGGTACAGTCGAGCAACTATCATGCTGAGAATGTAACGCATCGACGTACTCAAAATACGATGGATCCCGCTTGGTTGATCTTTGGTGTTTGGTCAGGTTTCTCTTTTGAGCCCCTTTTGTCTTCACCTTTTCAGCAGGAGGACACATGGATGTTTTATCAGGATATGCAATTTCTTTCAATTTAGTCTTCAGAGTAACTTTGCCACACATGTCAAGGATTTCAAATCGCTTCGATATTGCTTCCATCTCTTCTGTTATGGTGACTTCGCACTCATCAACACCTTGGTCGGAGAAGTGCAACCTCCGCCAAAACATGTGCACCGCACCCAGTGGTATGCTGCCAAGATTATACATTCCTAACTCACATGCACAAGGCAAACCATGCGTGCTTCGGAAGACACAGCCACAACGAGAACTATCAACACCTACATGCTTAACTCGCTCAAACTCCGCAGCAATTTCATTTAAGGCATACCTGGAAACCATGCCTACGAGTCTTTTGTACAAGGTACTTTTAAACATATGACCAACAACATGTGTGCTTGTCTCAAAAGAAGCCTTAATCTCACTGTGTTGCAATGTGATCATGTTGTTCATCGCATCCCATACATTACATAGATCTCCAAGGCTATCCTGCAGTAGTCTCTTTAAGGTCCAATGAGCAGACTCAACCCTGTAGTTAAAGGTTCAAATAACACCAGTTAGGAAAACAAAAGATGCAGTGAAATGATACTGCAGGGATACTTTGGTATCAAGGAGTTACCTGTTTGTAGTGGTGTTGCCACAATGCATGACTTTATTAGTCCATGCTGTGACAAATCTTTCTTTGTGGGGAATCAACCACGTGTCTTTGACATATTTGACAAATATTGGCCACGGTGCACAAACACATTCAAACCTGATCAGACACTGATCCCAATCATTTTCAGAATCACAATCTAGAAGAGTTTCCCACGCTTCCATGACATAGTCCCATGCATTGTTTTGTCCCACAAGCGTTTTACATTTAGCCTTTACATTCTTGTCAATGTGGAACCGACACAACAAGTTCGTTGTCTCAGGGAAAACCTGTTGGATGGCATTTATAAGTGCTGCATCTCTGTCAGTGACAATAACTTTAGGGAAAACATCACTCTTTAAAAAAAGCCCTCTAAATCGTTCAACAGCCCAAACAAGATTGTTAATACGTTCACCCTCCAAATATGCAAAAGCAGCTGAAAATGTCATCCCAGTAGGTGTGACACCAACAATGTCAACCAAAGGGAGTCTATACCTGTTCGTCTTGTATGTGCTGTCAATGAGGAATACCAAATTACATGAATTTATCAATTTCACTGAATCAGGATGTGCCCAGAATATGTCTCGTACAACATCTTCATCCTTTAGTCTATGCCAATGGATATATGCATCGCGCTCAAGAAGCTTCATTAACTGTTGCATTTCAGTATTGTTGCCTCTTACAGAAGTCCGGTATGCATATCTTGCATTGTACACTTGTTTCATTGTTGTATAACTTTCGGGATTGCGATCTTTTAAAGTCAGCATAATATTCTTTGGTTTAACCCTTGACTTTGTCATTTCAGCAACAATTACCTTCTCTTCCTCAGTTAAACGACCAGCATATGGATGTCCTGTCATTGACTTAGCCAAACGATGGTTATGTAACCCACATACTAACCTCACCATCCAGCCCTCACCTCCTACGACAGGTTTCCCTCGCAACTTAAATGGACAACCACACTTTCTGGTGCTAGTGGTCGTCCGTACCAAATCTTTGGTGAATGCTCTATACTTTCCACTCCTTTCACAACCTATCAAAAGAAATGAAGTTCTTCCCCTCTTGCCCGTTGCTGTGTCAGACCTCATAATCACAGTTACAAATCCAATCTCATATGCAACGCTACGAGCCCATTCCAATAGCTCATCACGAGACTTAAACACCTACAAAAATTGATAGCATCATTTTATTTAACAGTGCTTAAATATTTCATTTGCTAGCTTTTATGAAATATCACATCATATAAATACCTTTGAAGTTTTGAAAGCATCGGAACAATCAATTGAACAGTTGTCATTGTCATTGTCAAATGGTTTACCTCCGTTGTCTTCACTCATATTCATTTCTTCAGATATGATATTATCATACATCCAATTATCATTATCCATCTTCACAAACAAATTAAAAAATAACCATCATTAAAAAAGTATATGCCTAATAATCATATTCACCAAAATATCTTATCAAAAATATTATTTTTAGCCTAAAATTATTTTAAATAAAACCCTAAAAGTGTCCAGTCATATTATTTTTATAAAAAAATGTCCAGTCATTCACAAACTTTTTTAAATAAAACCCTAAAACTAACTACACAAAATTTACAATTATTTTAATCCAAAATCAATAAATCCATCTAAAAGGACAAATACATTAATTATTAAAACTTTTCAAATATTTAAAACAAATAAAAAAAAATAAGGAAAAACACTTATACGGATTGGCAATCCGTAAGGTCCATACGGATTGGCAATCCGTATGACTCATACGGATTGCCAATCCGTATGATTTCTGCTACAGTGATCAAGTTGCAGAACTTACCTCCGACGACGGCAGCGGCCAATGCAAGCTCCACCAATGCTAACCACGACCTCCCGAAGCAAACCAACAACGCAAGAGGCACCAACACGTAGCCAGCAAAAAAAAAGAAGACGCAGCAAAGAAGCACAACAGATGAAAAGCATGGAAGAAAATGGAAGAGAAAAACCTGCTGGGTGTATGTTTAAAACCAACAAGGGTAGTATTGGCATTTTTTGAAATTGTTGGATGTATGGGAAATTTGGCTGGTGTAGGAAGTTAATGCCTTCTCGAGCCGTCAAAATGGTCCGATAGGCTCGACCTGGCCCATGCTTGCCAAGGGCAAAAAAGTCCATAAGGCCGAAAGGCCTACATTATACAGCTCACGAAGCCTTGTGGGTTAGGACCGACTCCATGCCCTAAATTTTATATTTTAAGGGCTTTTTGTTAAATGCTTGAAAGCTTACAATACAACTTCACAAAAAATTTAGATGTATTTGACATGCCTAAAGGAAAAAAGATTGTAGATGTAAATAGAAGTTTGTAGTTAAGTATATACCCAATAGCTAAGCTTAATCATGATCGCATTTAATTTCACAGTTTCATAAATCCATGATATCCTTAACAAAGTAGAAAAATAAGATATTCATGAATTAATAATAACGGAAAAAAAAACACATGTTGGACCAAAGAAAAAATAAATAAAACAATACTTCAAGCAAAACAAGTTAACCGTTTTAATCTTTAAAATTCACAATACTTTTTTATGATAAAATAAATTTTTAAAATCATAATCTAATACACACCCTTATTTCTATTATTTTAAAATATTGATTAAATAACTCATATTTTTTTATAGAAAAAAATAATCTTTTAAAATCCTTTAAAATCTTAATTAAATATAATTTCCTATGAATCTTAAAAGAAACAATAAAATATCAATAAATTATTTGATCCAAATGATTCACTTAAATAAAATATCAAGTTTAAGTTATATACATTCAAAAAATATAATTGGAAAACAATATTTAATACTAATATCATCATAAAAAAATAACAAAACATATCATAAAAACATTCTCAAAAGTATTTTAGAAATAAAATACCTACTTTTTAATAGTAGGAAGAAAATTATTCTTCAAAGTCCCGTTACAAATTGGTATGAAATGGGCAATGGGGAGTGAATGATGATTTTTCTTTTCACTTTTTATTTTAATTTATTAAAATTTATTATTATTTTTTAAATCAAATAATTTCATATTAAGAAAAAAAGGTACCTTTTTTAATTATTATAAAAATATTTATACTTTTATCTACTTTTCACTCATTCAAATAAATAAGGAGAATTTATATTTTCTTTCCTATTTATATCCATCCAAATAATGTTATTTTGATTTCTTTATTTTTTATTTTACTCAAAATATTTCCGTAAGCGGAGTGTAAAAATAAGAAAATAAAAAGAAAACATGTGAGATAAAGAATGAGATAGATAGATAGGGTATGACGTCCATAGATCTAAGCTTGGGAAGGTCGGTCGCCTCACACACATATATAGTGACTGACTGACTGACTGGATGATGTAAGACAAGAGAGATAGGTTCCGCTACGTTCACTCTGTCTGCTGGGCTTTTAGGGTTAGGGTTAGGGTTAGGGTTTGGGTTTGTGGATCTATTGTTGTCGCTGCGATGGATCGCAAGAGGGGAAGGCATGAAGCTGCCTTCAATTTCAATGGCGGCGCCAAGAAATCGAGGCCTGGTTTGTCTTTACTCTTCACTCTTTTTCAGCTAGCTATCTCTTTACTGCTTTCTTACCTGCTATCAGCTATTACTGTTCCAATCTGCTTTTACTTTTCTATGTTAGTTTCCTCTCGTCAACTGTTACTTCTAAGCTCCTAATTAATGGACCAAGAAAAACGCTAGGCCAATATTTCATGTTCTCTTCTACCAATTAGACACACTGTTTCAATATCTCACTTTTAGATAATAATATCTTAAAATTTACGTTCTGTAATTATTTTTATTATTATTATATTTGATTTTTTTTATCTCGTGCAACTTGCTCTGAAAAAATGAGCTAAATGTTGGTCAAATAATAACAATAAATGGTTGTTGGATCTTATCCTAGTTGAATCATAAAAAGATCAATGAAATTTTAACTGAGAGGACTTAATTAATGTTCTGTAACAGAAACGGACTCCTTTCCAACTGGTTTAGGAAGCAAATCGAAGCCATGCACAAAGTTTTTCAGGTTCAAATCTTTAACTTATCTAAAATGAAATCTAATGCACTTTGATCATGGTATATGTATAAGTTTTCTAATTTTTACAAAATTTTCAATACACAATCTCTGCAAGCTTAATCCATATGATTTGACTAATGAATTGGGTAGTTAAAGCTGTGATACAGGTCCTACTTCTAATTACGATAACAAGACTATGAACAGAAAATTGTTGATTATCAAGAATCATCACTTCTATAAGTGCTTCCTGGGCTATATATAAATGAAAGCAGTTCTATGGGATGCATAACTTGATCTACATACTTGGTTTTATACAATTTTCTACAATCTTTGCAAGAGGTCTGGCACAGATCTCTGAAATGACTAGAGCAGTACATGGCTTAAAACATGTTCTATTTCTATCTATAGACCAAAATATAAGTCGAATGATGCTTGAAAGCATTCACAACATAGAACATACTTCATTCTGATTTGTGTGTGGAATTGGGGAAATTATCTAAAGTTTAAATGATCTCTATGATATAATGATGATAATGTTGTTACTTATGTTGACTATAATGATTAGCTGATATATATAATGTACAGTTGACTATTATGATTTGTTTTGTATTTTTCTCATCCTGATTGCTACTAAGTTATATAGAAGTTTTGACATCCTTCTCCTGCTTGATGGTGGGCAAGGCCATGCTATACTGATGCTGAATTTTATGTTGATAATTTGCAATCTCTTTCACCCTTCTGTGTTAGAAAGTGGCCTCTGCTGATTGGAGCTTAACATATGTTTTCAGTCCCTTCTACAATACATATTCTGTTTCTGTTTCCTTTATAAAAGTAGATCCTTTACGAACACTTGTAGAATATTAGGATTAAACCTGTGTTTTCTGGCACAAGATTTGACTTGACTTTGCTGTCTTCTCTTTCTTTGGGTATCTCTCTGACTTGAAATATGGAGAGGTTGTGAGTTTGTTCCTGATGGTTTATCCGTTAATGTTTTCTATAGTTTGAGTCTGAATTGATAAAAGCCTTTGATAATAAAGTGGGTCATCCTTGAACATTTAGTAATTGATCACATTATTCTGACAATTACTATACAATGAGGGAGCTGCTGATTTGCAATGATTCACGCATTTGGATTTCTGTTCAAATTTGTTGTCATTCCTGATTTATTCTGGTGATTATATTTGGATTGCAGATGAAATTGTGCAGGTATTAGTTTTTATGGAAGAATTAGAAATTGTGTTGTTGCTTTCTGCTTTAGAAGACAGATGTGGTCTGTGAGTGTTTGATAACTGTGTCTTACAAGTTACAGCCCTTGCTTCCCTCGATAGTATACTATTGTATTTGATTTCTTGTTAATGTTAACATTGGGAGTGTGATCTCTATCCCTCTATTTGTTTGGGTAGAAATGGAGTGGAAGGAAATAAGGAGGAGGGAGATAGGATAGAAATATCAAATATCTGCCATTTGTTTGAGAGGAGAAATAGGGGAAATTATTTCTGCAGTGCTCTATCACCACTATGCTGATGGTGTCCAAAATCTTGTGAATACTCTCCAATAATTAACATTAAGAGGGGTGTTTTTATGAAGTTGATTTTGGGTAAAAAAAGGGTTTCAGCTTGTAGAAAACCCTGTCAAAGTTCATATACCTCACTTATCTCCTCTCCTACCTTGCAACTACTGTATGACCGTTGTACACCCTCCTGCGACCATTATGTGACCCTCCAGTCTCTCTCTGGCAAACATTTAGTGATTTTTTTATTTCTCTCTTGTTCTCATTTTCCCTTTTTTTTTAAATTCAATTTTCTCTTGTTATTCTGTCTCTCATGGGTCTTGTATTCTCATTAATCTATGTTTTCTGTGTTTTTCGTCTCTTTATTCTTGAGTTTTTCTCTCTCTTTGTTCCATCAGTCTGTTTCTGTTTATTGTCTCTCTAGTCTGATTCTCTGAGATCTGTTTTTTGGTCATCTACTCCTAAAGACCCAAACTTATTCACTCCTTTTTTCTTCATCTCTTTGGTTAGCCATGGCATCCTTTGTTACTATCTACTTGTATGTTTGCTTAAGAGGTAAGACCTATAACTTTTTTTTGTTTATGAACATGTCAATTTTTTTAGCATTTATATGTATTTAGTATGAATTATATAAACTGTATAAAAAGAATTAAAAATAGCAGTCATCCGGCAATGTGCTATACTGCCATTGTGTTTTTGGGGTCAGCCGTTATGTGCCACTATCCAGGATTGATAACTGCTTCCTCTCTCATTTCTGAACTGTTGCTCCTAAGGCAGTCTGGAGTGACCCGGTTTTTTTTGCTGCTACCGTTTTTTTTTTTTGTTGCTGAGTCTGGAGTGAACAGGCTGAATGAATTTATGTTGTTGAAGGAATATCAGATAGTATCATAGTCATATATGCCTTTGTTCCCAAGTTACATAGAAAAAGGGATTACTTGCAAAGAAGGAAATGGAATTAGGCTATGACTTCGGATATTTTTATAAAATACACTTGACTGTGTTGTATGGATATTTGATTTTCTATTATCTTCTGTTGTTTTTTTTTTTTTTTTTTGAGAATTGTTAAATGTGTATTATTAATGTACTTGCAATTAGCAATTTGATGTTTGTAGCCTCTCTATGTTTGCTGCTTCTTTTATGAGAAATCAGATTGAGCATTGTTGCTTTGCTGCTGAATACTGAGCAGTATTATTTTAGGCTTGAAGATGATTTATGGTTTCTCTATTATTGTGAATTTTGTGAATTAAACATACCATGCTTGAATCTGTTTCATATTTTTCTGTTCATATAAGAGGTGCTCGAATTTCTCCATTTTAGTTATTTGTACTTAATTGTCAATTTATCATGTAACGATGCACTATTCTGTTATTTCATCATTAGAATACTTGAACTTCCAAGTGTGCCATCTTATTTGTGATATACTGTATAGGTCTGGACCCATTTTTATTTTCCGTCATTGGGTATTCAGTATTGTGTTACTTTGGTCATCAATCATTGTGATTTGATACGTTTTAAGTGAATAGTTTTTGGAATCTTATCAGTTAGTTATATGTTAGTCTTATGTAATCTGTTTTCATTTATTATGCAGCACCTCTGGCTGTCCATTTGGTGAAGGATGCCACTTCCTGCATTATGTTCCTGGTGGATTCAAAGCTGTCTCTCAGCTGATCAATGTTGGTAGCAATCCTGTTATTCCTCAAGTTGGTAGAAACCCTGTTCCACCATCCTTCCCAGATGGGTCTTCTCCTCCAGTTGTTAAAACTCGATTGTGCAACAAGTTCAACACAGCTGAAGGTTGCAAATTTGGTGACAAATGTCACTTTGCCCATGGTGAGTGGGAGCTTGGCAGGCCTACAGCCCCATCATATGAAGATCCCCGTGTTATGGGACAGATGCCAAGCAGCAGGGTAGGTGGGCGAGTTGAGCCCCCACATCCAGCTCATGGAGCTGCTGCCAGCTTTGGAGCCTCGGCTACTGCAAAAATCAGTATCAATGCTTCCCTAGCTGGAGCTGTCATTGGAAAAAATGGTGTCAACTCGAAGCAAATATGTCGTGTAACAGGAGCTAAACTTTCCATAAGGGATCATGACACGGATCCTAACCTTAGAAACATCGAGCTTGAAGGCAGTTTTGATCAGATCAAACAAGCCAGTGCCATGGTTCACGAAGTTATTCTAAATGTTAGTTCTGCCTCTGGGCCTCCAATGAAAAGCTTTACTTCGCAGAATTCTGCCCCTGCAAGCAACTTCAAGACTAAGCTGTGTGAAAACTTTGCTAAAAGTTCCTGCACTTTTGGGGAAAGGTGTCACTTCGCACATGGAAATGATGAATTGCGCAAGTCTGGAATGTGATAGTGTTATAATTTTGTTTTAGCGAGGTTTGAATTGTGCAGAATTTTCTAGTTTTTCAATTTTTTATCAAACAGCTTCTAATTTGCTACATGATAAATAATAACTTAGCTCAGCTTCTAAAATTCAACTGCCTTCCGCTATAACCATATTATGTTAGCACATTCAAATTTGAAATTTCCTATTGTCACTTTCTCCCTCGCCCTCGCCGTCTCCAGCCTTCCTCATCCTACTATTTTATAAAATATATTTGGTTATTTAAATTTCTTAAAATTTTAAAAGTTTAATAATTTTACAATCAAATATCAAGAGAAAGTTTTATGTCTACCTATTACTCGCGGGAAAATTTTATTCCAATGTCACTTTCTTAGAGATGTTAAAATGTTTCTTGTATCAAACATCCCCTAAGTTTTTTTTTATATTGTGTACCCATGAACGGATAATGGAAATAAATAAATGTTTATCTTATAAATTAAAAGTAAAAGTCATTAAATACTAAATACTTAAAAAATCAACCTTTTGCATAATTACTGGCTGTTCAATACAGTTAAATAACCAATTTTTTTTTTAAAATTTCTTTTTGTTTTAGATAACTTTTTTAAAAAAATCTAAAGGGGTCCGATTCTGAGAAATCTCATTCTCAAAAAATTGTTTTAGTTAAGAATATAAAAAATGATTATTTATTATATTAAAAACTCATTAAATGCCTAATATCAAACATGATTTCTTAAAGTGATTTAAAATATATAAAAAAAATGTACTTAATGCATTTACATGATATATTCGTGCATAAATAAAATATTTATTTCAAAATATATTTTTGCTGATAAATTGAACAATTACAAGTATTTTTTATTAATATTATTATATTTAAGGTTACTTAATACTTAAGATTAAATATGATTATTATTTATGTATCAAAAAATAAATTGATTCTTTAATAATTTATAGTTTTTTATTAATTAACCCATGTCCAATATTTTTGGCATAATAACACATTACGTTTGTTCAAGTGAAACTGATTAAAAATTATTAAGTAAGGTATTAAGTTTGTGTATAGTGAATAAATAAACAAAATTGGAAAGTAAAAAAACTTCCTAAAAGTGTCCGTTAGTTTCTTTAACAAAAATAAGCCATCAATAGAACCGCAAAAAACTGCAGTAAAAAAAAACTGCAAAAACTTCGCACTTATAATATATTGTGGAAAAAAAAATCCTAACGACATCGATTTTTCTTCATATATAATTCCTCAACCCATGTAAATATGTAACCTTCATTAATTTGCAATGTTGAATATGATGTGAGAACACGTAACCATGACAGCTTGCTGTGTCATCGGTGGAGGCAAACAATTCAAGGGATCTTTAAGTAATGCTTGGAATCTTCATGTTCTTGCACATGTATTTGGCTCCCTATGTGAATGATTAGCTTGCATGCCATGGCATTTGGCAGCAGCACAGCCAAGAGAAGATGATACATTCTTGCCTTATAATTGCATTGATGCTTCATATAATATGAAATCTGTCCTAGTATCTAAAAAACAAGAAAAATAAATCTGTCCCATGTCTCCTTAGTTGGCTTTCAAATACGACAAATGCTAAATAATATATTTTATTTCATGAATTTTATTTAAATCTTATTATAAGAAAATGTAGTAAAAATGTAAACAGTCCTCATGAAATATTTGGTAAAAAAAAGATATAAGGTGAGTATGATAATTAAGAGAGAAGGAAGAAAATATTGTAGGTTTAATCTCTCCTATTAAAAAAAACTTAACATTTATCGATAATTTTCTTTTAAAAGGTGAAATTTGACATGGTGTTCTCTCTATATATTTGATGAACCCAATTTAGTGACTTTATTCACCAAAATTCAGGCACGGGAGCAAGCGTACAATGTTAGAATATTTTTATTTTGACTGATAAAAAAAGAATATTTCTATTTCAATATTCTTATGGCCTGTGGGCTTCTACCAATTATAACTTTTGGATTTGCAAACAAGGATTAATATTTTGATTCATAAGATCGATAACACTAAAATTTGCTAATATAATGATGATTTAATAATTTTGAATACCTAATATTGATCCATGTGAACAATAGTGTAAGTCTTAATATTTAGGTTTATGATGAGAGATGTTTAAGCTAGATTGTAAGTATAAGATTGTATAGTTGATGATGACTTAAAATAAATTAATTGATACTACTTAAATCAATAAAATGTATCTACTTTTCGATAACTTATTATATAAGAACTCTACATTTAGACATGTTTGACTTGTAGTAGTTATGAGATAGGTGACATTTTGATAAGTTTTTCAAAATGACTACCTACGAAGGATTCTGACCGATGGAGAGTGGAGAGTTCTAACCAACAAAGATGTTGAGTAAAATATCACGGGTCGTAATGTAAAAGTCACAGAAAAATTAAAAATTAGAGATGTTATAATTTGCATCATTGATAGTTTAGATTAAAAAGTATGATTAGATAAAATATTTGGTCTTTTCATTTATAATTTTAGAGAATTTGATGTGCAACAGTATTAATGATGATGACTTCAACAACTAAGTAGAAATCTCATTGTATCATATTTGTATATAATTTTATGATTGTTTCATGATTGCTTCTTTTACACGCAAGGCCTACTTCACATGAATTTACTAGCATATGTCTTTTTGGACATAAAGTATAAATACATACCCTTTCAACGTAATTACGAACAAGAGACACCAGTATTTAATATTGTGGTTACATGTTAGAGTGTCTTTTCAATTTTGTGTTCAATTTCTTGTGCTATGGTGGGGGATTTCTTGCGAAATAGCTTTTGAATATAAGATTGTGTGCACTTCACATGTTTCTTCTCTTAACAAACGAGATAAAGTAGATTAGGATTGTGTATTTGTGTTGAATGGTTGATCAATGATCATGTAATGTGAGGTGCAACTTCATGAACCATTGTTTAGTGACCTAAATGTTGGCTAAACAAAATATGTGGATTGGGAGAGTTGACAAAATGGACTGACTTGATTTAATATATTTTGAATTAAAATTAATTTTGTAACATCCCAATATTTTACTATTTGAATATGGATTTAAGGAAATATTTAAGGATGATTAGAAAACTATAATTCACTATCTAGAGGGATTTTTATCACTTAATACACATTTTAAAATAAAATGCAATTTGAGCTATTCTAGTTATTAGAAAATTTTATAAAAGTGATAAACATAACCTTAGGAGTTTTCTTGTAATTATAAGGTAAATAAATTTATTTATTAAGATGGATTAGTGAGGCTATAAATTAAAACCAA
>CM023950.1:40434650-40713831 GCA_013407115.1 Glycine latifolia | reverse complement strand
ATTAAGACCGGAATGGTCAGAGCCGGGAGGGCTAGAGCCGAGATGGCCAGGGCCGGAAGGGCCAAGGCCGGAATGGCTGGAGCCGGAATGGCTAGATATATGTATGCATGTTTTAATGCTTGTATCTCGGAAGTGAACCCGGGGGAAGGAGAGGCCTTCCAGAACCCGGAGTTTACTGAGATGTTTATCTCACCCCGATTGGGGATTATTTATGTATTGCAGGTGCTGAGCACAGAGAAGACTGTGGATCCCGGGGCAAGAGGCCCGAGTAGCAAGGCTGTCCGAGGGACTCCGGACCAGAAGCCGAGCTAGGATGGGTTCATAGTGGAACCGTTGTTTCGGGGCATGCCGGCTCTGCCGATATGTGTTTTGTGATAGCCCGGCAATGTAATGTGGATATGCCCGGCCTTGCTGATGAGCTCGGTCTTAGGGGCGTTTTTGCTTATTTGCACTATGCACAATGTACAGAACTAATTTGTATATACATATTGACGTGTGCGGACGTCACTCTTTTGAGCTTCCGGATTAATTGTTATTAATTTTTAATTGCTGCGCTTAATGATAAGATTTGAATGTTAATACGTCGGATGCATACGGGGTGTTACATTTGATGATATCTCTTCTTAAGACTCACAACTCTTTTCTCACGTTTAGAGGATAAAGTGTAAAGAAGAGAGACTGATGGGTTAGGTGAGAAGTGACCCTTACTTTACTTATATGTACCCTCTGTGCCAGTGTACGTTACTAAAATCAATCAATCACTAAAATATCTTGGCAGTTGACATGGGTCACGTGCACAGCACAAGCCTGTGGAAGCACCCACTGCCGATTTGTATAAACAAGCTTTGACCTCGGTTTCACACCTCGGTATAAGGAGCCATTCACACCCCTTGTCTCTTCCGAGTTCCAATTACTCTCACTGTATGACACCCCGGTCATACGAACTCGGTCCTAGGGATTGCAATCAACGCTCTCCTCTAACCCGAGCTCATTTCGCAACCCTCATTATCATGCTTACCGCCCTCACAGGTCGGTGATCACTATCATCATAACCTTAAAATGCCACGTGGCCGCCCGAGCCCTTACAAAAGTAATTAAGATTCAAGACAGGCAAGAAAAAATTAATAACAAAAAATTGAAAAGTTAACTTTTAAAGAAATTTAACTAATTTTACTTTATTTAATGAAGGTATTTTTATAATTTTCTTCATTTACGAGGTGTATTGAAATCTTAAAAGATTATTTTAGTATAAAAAACTTGTGGATTTTAAAGATTGTGTAAGAATATTATGACTTATCATATTTCTTTATAAGACTTTTATGATAGTTTGAACTTTAATGAATTTATATCATAATAATTTAAAAGAATCGATTTTTTTTATAAATTTATAAGATTTAAAAGGACTATTTCAATTTTTAAAAATACATTCAAAATTATAATAGTTGGTGACAAAGTAATAAGAGATGATGATGTTTGGATAAAAAAGTAACATCAATACAATTTCTTTTAATCTTTTAATAGATAATTTGTTTCTAGCTTTAGTTTCTCATATATACTAACCTTTTTTACAATAGTATATTCTCATTTTATCTTTTGGATTTGAACAATAGATTTAAAATTATACATTAATTTTTTGATTTTTTATAATTATTACAATTATTTCATAATAAATCTACTGACATGCTTACATCGTGTGCAATAATAAGCTTATACTTAAAAGGGAGTGACGAGAGTGAAAAATTTATAAGAGAGTTATTGAGTTATAGGAAAGACAAAATTAAGGGTGATAGACATAAAAACATTGTGTCAAACAAGTGATTGACATAACTACTATAAGAAAAACATTATTAGCATTGACACATGATAAACATTAATTTAATTTAGAAAGCAAATAAAAAAGTGCAAAGTGGAAAAAGTATATTTGACATTTTTTTTGTTCAAAAAGAGTAGGAAAAACATATAGACACACACATAATGAAGAATATTATTTTTTGGCATTTGTTAGGTATTGCTTTCAATTGAGTAGATCTTGTTTATGTATAGGGTATTGAAGAAAGAAAAAGATATGTGTGATGAAAGAAAAAAAAAGTCTGATAACCAATATAAAGAGAAAGTAAAGAGTCTAGCAAAATCTCAAAGGTTTGAGTAAGATTGTTTAATAATTATTTTATACTAGAAAGTTAGATGAAATCTATTGAAATTCATATTAAAAAATAATCTATCAAAATTTGTATATTTTTAAATATCATAAAAAAATTTAAATTATAAAAAATTCTAATCAAATACTATTAGATTTTGTTGTACTTCTTAAAAAATCCAAAAAATCTTAACTAAATATCACAAGACTTATTTATATCATTTAAAAATCATGATTAAATAGTACAAGATTTTCTTATAATTGTTTTTTTAAAATTCTTTGAAATCTTAATCCAATACACTCCATTAATTGAGAATTTGTTTTTTTATGACTCTTTTATAGTGATACTAAGTTTCAAGAAGGATAATTTAAGAAAAGAATTTATATTTTAAATGAAATCAGTACAATTCAAAAATTCTAACCAACTTTTTTAATAAGCCCAAGTTATTTTTCTTTCTTTCTTTTTTATATTCCAGATCGGACAGATTAATTTAGAACCTTCGAAAATACTTTCTTTCTTCTTTAGAAAATGTATTCCTATATTACCTCCACAATTAGTAAAATAATTCTGTCTCAACAATCTTCAACTATTTCTTTTCATTTGTATACTTGATTTTTTTAATTATATATTCATTTTAACTTTAAAATAAACTTATACGACAAATATATATTTACAAGTATTTATTTATTACAAATTTTAATTATATTAATAGATATTTAATTTATCGAGTTCAATATACAGACTAAAAGTTAAGAAACTAACTGCAAAATAGTAGTAAGTTCCATACCACAAGCAAATAAGACATGGAAAGAGCATACATCAATTAACACATGCTATTCATCAATAATATATTTACTAATTGGAAATGTACACGATGAATTCTCATGTAATGATTAAGCTAAGGTATAAATTAATGGATAACTTACCAGCAATTAACAAATCACTGGCTAGAGAGGGAATGCAGTTCTTATTGACTGAATACATTAATATTAATGCTTGGGAACATTGGACACATAAGATGAAACACTCAAACCTTGCTATTTACATCGTCCAGCTCGTCCTCTTGGTCTCCCATGTCACTATCTTGAATATTGATGCTCTTGTACCACTTGGCACAGAACAAGTACAGCACAAAGTCAAAGGCAGCTAGCCCTGCAAGGAGAAAGAAAAACCTATCCATGTGCCCTGTGTTCAAGTTCTCTGGAATCCAACCTTTATTCTGCCCTCTTGCTGTGATTACCATAACCATGTTCACAAGCATGCTGCTTACATAGTTACCAAGAGAAATTGAAGCCATGCAAAGTGAGCTCCCAAAGCTTTTTATGCCATCTGGGGCTTGCCCATTAAAGAACTCCAATTGACCAACATACATGAAAACTTCTGAAGTACCAACCAGAACATACTGTGGGATTTGCCAAAATATGCTCAAGGAACTAGTCTTCTGGCCATGACTAATACGTCTCAGCCTTGCAATCTCTGTGGCACCAGATGCAACCATTGCCAGCATACCAATAATTAGGCCAATTCCCATTCTTTGAAGCTCACTTAGTCCCTTTGGATTACCACTCAATCTTCCAGCTAATGGAACGAGGATTTGGCGATAAATTCCAGTGCAGACAAGGACACTGCAGATGTCAAACGCGGACATGCTGGCTGCTGGCAAATGAAAACTTCCTATGTAGGAGTTCATGACATCCCCTTGCTCAACAAAAAGAGAAGCCATTTGTGTAAACACAACTGAGTATATAATGGTGCATAGCCAAACTGGTAACATTCTTAACACACATTTGGCTTCCTCCACTTGAGTCACAGTGCATAGCCGCCATGGATTCTTTGGACTATGCTCCTCAGTCTCTTTGATTGTTGCTGCCTTGTCCATGAATCTGCAGCCCAATATAATAACACATCACAGATATAAGTTTCAATTTTTCAATATGATAATCATGCTTATCAACTAGCCAGGTGTACTAATTCAATACAACCAAGTTGTTATGGAAAAATCATAAATTTTTATTTATTAAAATCTCAATTAATGCTTACTCAAAATCATCGGTGTGGCGAATCTTTCTACTGCCTTTTATAGCAGATTGTGGACCATCGACCTCATAGAGTTCTTCTGCCTTTGCTGGAGACACATTCCATTTTCTAAAAACAGCAGTGAATACCTGTGCAACCCTCATAACTGGGTTTCCACATGGCTTGACATACCTATATCTTGGAGTTCCCAATAAGAAAGCCAAGAAGGCTATGACAGCAGAGACCAATGATACCAAGAAACCCATCGTCCACATCCCTGTATCCTCATAGTAGACTAGTACAGTGTTGGAGAACAAAGAACCAACATTGAGTGCAAAGTAAAAGTAACAAAAGAAAGCCACTTTTGAACCCTTCTCTTTTGGATTTTTCTCATCATATTGGTCCGCACCAAATGTTGCTAAGGTGGGTTGGTGGCCCCCATAACCAAAAGCCACTAGATATATGGACAAGTAGAATATCTCGTCTCCAATAGATGAGGGTTTACAAAGAGTATGGCCATCACCACAACCAACTGGGTTGATCAAGAAACGCCAAGATGACAATGAGGACAGTGCTAAGCCCTATTAAACAATTCAATTCAACAGTCAGAAAAAGGGAGAAAAGTTGAACAATCAATAAAAAGACTAATATTGGTAAAGTGAAGTACCAGAACGAAAACAAGTTGAAAGACTGTGCAGGTTAAGTATCGACCCCAGTATGAATCACTCAGAAATGCTCCGATCAATGAGAACATATAAACAGTTCCTATCCACTTGCTCACATTATTAGCGGCATTCACATTGTCTTGACCAAGAACTCTGGTTAGGAACAGAACCAAGTTCACTCCAACTCCAAAGAAGGCTAGTGTAGCTAGTGCTTGATTCACTACGTATATTGACTCAAAACTTTATCAATTATGGGACCAGACAAACAAATGAAAAGAAAAGACAATGGTTAAATTAGTTTTTTAATTTATTATTTAATTTTAATTTAGTCCTTTAATTTTTTTAGATTCAATTTGATTTTCTGATTTTTTCAGTCTAAGTGATAAGAAATCACATTTGATGACAATCTAAAATCGTTATTAAGTGATTTTAAACGAAATATATATTTTCTAAAAAAAATGAATCATTTAAAAAAAATTAGATGATTAAATTGAATCATTTTAAAAATTAAAACTAAAAAATTAATTTAACTATAAAAAAATTACACAATAAATAGCTCAACACATTTCTATTTGAATTTAATTAAAATACATTAAAAGTGTCATCCAATCATGGATGATAACGTATGATGACTTTTATAATAATATTATATTTAAAATGATTTTTGGTTGATTAATCGATCATTAATTTGTTTAGTACCTAGCAAGAGGCTTGCAACTTTGGCTCCTCCTATTTTCTTTTCACCCGCTCTGCTACTTCTCTTCATGAGTACTGATTCTTCTCTGTTGCTGCTATCTCCTTCTATTAACTATTTATTTTCAAAGCAGATATCATTCAAAAGTAATTAAAAGACAATTAATTTTCTAAATATTTTTTCCAATGAAATGAATCTTTCTATGATATACTTAGCATCAATGCATCATATATATATAATCAGTTATTTTTCACCATGTTTATTACCAATTTTGAAGGAAAAAAAGATGGAGGATAAATATAGTAGTGGATCTATATGGCCGCTGTAGTTCTAGATATTTGGAATCCCTGGTTAATTATTTGACACGTTAGACCCCTTGTAAATTTAGATGCGCTGTTCAATTTACCTTTCTAAAATGTTTGAAAGGTATATTACTCTTTGTAAGAGTAAGACAGGTAACGTGTGATGGTAGAAATTATTGTAAAAAATTATTTATGAATATTATTACTCTTATTAATTATTTGATATAGTAGTACCTTGTTTGCTGCAATATTGGGAGAGTTGGCAGAAAATGAAGTGGCCATTCTTGGTGGAATCTGCATCATGCAAAGCCACGTGAAGTTAAACTACTAAGGTAGCCAAGAAGAGAATGAAGTGAATAATTGGATGAGAAATTAAGGAAAACACTTACAAATTAAATTAAGCGATGAGAAGAAAATATTGATGAATGGATGAAGAGGTCAGGGTTGATGGTATATATAGTTGGATTAGAGCATGCAATATATAGAGAGAGGGTGACTCACATATTGCATGACAAGGGGGTATATCAATATGGATATCACATTAAAAAGTAAGATTTATTATTGACGTAACTTAGCCAAAAATACGGAGTGTGAGAGAGAAAGAAATCTTAAATGATTAGAGTTGAGAAAATGACAATTTGGATGAGAATAGTGAAAAGGGATGGGGAGAAATCTTAAACTCTTTAATGGACGACTCTCTGCCACAAACTGGTCACTTCAGCCATAAAAAACTAACAGTGCATGTGGGGACTTGCCGCTTCTTTTTCCACATATAACAATGAATCTGACGTATTCTAGTCCTTTTCAAGTTTTTATTTTCTTTAAATATTTGATAGCCTCACTTCCATTTCACTTTGAATTATTTATGTGGTTCCGAATTCCTCAATTATACATTCCATTTTTCTTTCATCTCTAGTTTACTTGCATTTTTTTATATACTAATACTATTATGACATTGAGGGAATTTGAACCTAATGCATTATGCATGGGTTTGTTGTTTAGTTTCATAGCATATGGATGGAGCTTCTGTTAAACGTTGTTGACAGTTGATGAAAATTAGCTTATTCTATCTATCCACCCACAAGCTGATTAGTTGCTTGAATTATGCAATTAATACTGAATTGGACCTACCTAGAATATACACAGTTCTCAACCGTGTTAAAAAATGAAATATCGCTTTATCTTTGTTAACCTGTATAGTCATGTAAGTAACAGTTTTTTTGGACTCATCACCTTCACCTACGATGCAAAATGTAAAGTTGATATCACTTTGCTTGGTTTGAACACATAAAATTGTGCAGAAAAATACAACAATCGAGTATGACAAATCAATAAAATCTGATGTAATTGGTTTGTTTATTCAATAATTGTGTTTTTTTATCCGTAAGAAGATATCAATATATTTATAACATTCACACACCTTATTCAATTAACTGAATTAGATCTTATCCCTCTTAATAATAATTGATTTTTTTATAACCATAATTGAATTTTTTAAATATATTGTTTATAGGTCGATTGTGAAAAGACAAATGTCAGTACTGTACGCTAAAGTTATTAACATGCATTCATATTCATATGGCTAAATACAACTAAATTTACGCAGCCAAACAGACAAGTGGCAATTTATAGAGAAATTCTAGTCAGATTGGCATCCTACTGACCAGGTTGGTTAGAATTCCTCTGGTTATGAATATATGAGGTTATGGTTGTCATATTGAAAAGTATAATTAGAAGTTTCTATAAACTCGACTTGCACAGTCAGCTCATAAACTCATAAGAATTTATTTAATTTTAAATATTAAAAAACAACTATAATAGCATTCAAACATAAAGTAAAATCTATCTCAAGTCATAATAGAGACACATTGATATGCAAGGATTTTGTGCTTAAACGCAAGATTAATAATCATTCATCGTTGATCTCTCGATTCGGTCCCAAAACTAAGATTCATTAATAATGTTGTTACAATGTCCGAAGAATGTAGTGTTTGTCTAAAAATTATTCCATATCAAATCACAATAACTTAGACCTTATTGTTTGTACTTTGTACTTTGTAGTACAAAGCTCTCTGTTTACTATATAGCTCCTTCATAGCCAATTGAATTCTGCACCCCCTTATTGCATCCAGCACCTCCCAGTTTTTGAAAATCCCCAACCTACCCCTTCTATCTTCTTTTGATTCTCTTCTTCACTTCTTCCTCTTCTTCTCCATCTCAAATCTTCTTCTTGAGTCAACTCAACTCTTCTTCCTGGAATTGACATTCCTATTTTAAGTTTTGGATTTATTTCTAGAATAGTCATTTCATAAGGGTATAAATATTTTTACGGAATGATCATTTCAGAAGGAAAAATCTTACGAAACACCTTTTCCATAAGCAAAAATAGTGCTTTCGAAATGACCATTTCAGAAGATACAAAAGTACTTCTAGAAAGGCTATTTTGGATTACAATTTTTGATTCCAGAATTATTCTTCCATAAGCTAAAATAGTGCTTTTTGGAACGTCTTTTCTGAAAGATTCAAAATACACTTCTAGAAAGGCTACTCCAGATTGCAGTTTTTGCTTCTGGAATAGGCTTTTCATAAGCATGATAATGATTTCTGGAACCCTCTTTCTGGAATATACAAAATATACTTTTAGAAAGGCTGCTCCGGATTTAAAAGAGTTGCTTCCAAAATGGCTTTTTTGTAAGCATAAATGCTTCTAGAACAACCATTCCATAAGCAATTTTTGCTTATGAAAAGATCATTTCGAAAGCATTTTTTGCTTATGGAAAGATCATCCCGGAAGTAGCTTTTGCTTATGGAAAGGTCATTCTGGAAACATTTTTTCTTAAAGAAAGGTCATTTTCAGAAGCTTTTTTATAATTAATTAAATTTGATAAAGGGAGAAGGAGGAGGAAAAAAATAAAAGAAAAGAGAAGAGAATGGTGAAGGAGCCACTTACCTTCACGAAAGGGGGAAGGACGATGAGGGAGCGCATGAATGGGGGGCGAGGGGAAGGAGGAGTCACCGAAGGAGGGAGGGATGTCGTCACAGGGGTGTGTCATTGAGGGAGAGTCGTCGCGGGTTGAAAGAAGGAAGAAGGGAAGTGTTAGGGTTGGGAGATAAGAGGTGTTAGTGTTGGAAGATGTGAGATGAAATTTTCATTAAGAGTATTGTTATATTTTTACTAAATAATAGAAGGAACATGATACACATAGGGAGGTGCAAGATTCAAGTCTCACCTTCATAATAGTTTGACAACACTAAGTTCTTTTGATGTTGGGCTCATTTGTATTGTTGGATAGATAGAAGAAGGCCCATGATTTTTACAAACTCCTTTTTAATCTTCTTTACCCTCACTTTTTTATTAATTTATATTATATTTTTTCACTCTCTGAATGGATCATATCCATTTCATTTTTCCTTCATTCATAAGTTGTTGAGAAAATAAATGAAATGAAAATGATACAAACTTTATAAGAAGTGATTTATTTTCTTAAAAATTTAGTAATATAAAAAATAAAGAGAAAAGAAAATGAATAGGATCTTTACTCCCCTTCCCGTGCCCCCACTCTTTAGGAATCCCTTCCCACTTCCCAGCCTCACTCTCACTCCCTGGACTCTACTTCAAACATTTTCTCATTTTTTCTTCTACAACTATTGTTCTTCTTTAGTTTTCATTGTCTTCTTTATGTGATTTTTTTCATCCTTGTTTCTTCTTCTGCAACAATGTTTGTTAATTTTTTCCTTCTTATACGATGAAACTAGCTTCCATTGTGTCAAAATACATAATAAAAAACAATTTTCAAACTTCTTCCTTATACGAGTTAAACTATCCATATGACATTTTTTTATAACACCAGTATTACTAGTATTTTTTTTTATATTTACCTATCACTTAAATAATTTTATTGCACATTTTTCTCGGCTATGCAAAGAAAAAAGGTATACACGTTTGTTGTGAAAACACTCTGTTTCTTACTCGTACACAGCGTAAGAAAATTAGTGTTTTCTTAGAAATAAAATTTGCTAATATATATCTAACAATTAAAAAAAAAAGAATATCTTAACAAATTGTAACTAGCCAACACACGGTTAGAACCAGAGACGTGGATCCGGTACATAAAATGATAAAACAATTACATTGCAATTACAATATTTGTCATTCATTGATCAGGTGGTCTTTTGATTAATTAATCGAAGAAAATGTTTGAGGAAAATGAATCTGAAGATACTTAATTTTTTTTTTCAACCAAAATAAGATATTGATTATTAGTTATCCTAAATTAAGCCAAGGCCACTTCAGGTTTGCTCTACCGTACTTAACTTGATTAATTTTTGTATCAACTATTAGAGCATCTTTAGTGGTAGATCTCAAATTAGGATCTTAGACTACTTTTTGGTAGACCCCATAGTGCCAAATAGGATTAAAGATCTCTTTCATTTTCTTTTTTAATGGTAGATCTCATTTTGAGATCTTAAGGAGAGAGAAAAAGAAAGAAAATTTATTCTTTTTTGAGCAATGTGCAGATCTTAAGAGATCTTCTACAAGAACCCATCCTCCATATTGGAGATCTCCTCAACTCCTTTATTGGGAGATCTAGTGAAGATCAGATCTTGAGCTCAAGATCCTTGCTCAAGATCTTGCATTAAAGATGCTCTTAGACACCACACATTAACCCAAAACCTTAAGGCTCAGGTTTATGGGTCTTCTCCTCACTTATATGGTGTTCAACTTTTCTATTTCTATCCGATGTGGGACTTTTAACTCACACTTGTATTCCAACAATCTCCCCCTCAAGTGTGAGTCTCTTCCACATGGTAGCCTCCCCCTTGAGCGGAAGTCATTTTTCAATTCACAAGTAGTGGCTTGTACCGCCGCAACACTTGCGGGACTCGCTGCCTGGGATCATCCACCAGGAAGACTTTCGATACAACGGATCTCAATGTTCATGGATCCACAAACGCCTTCTTACTTGTCTGAGCTGGGCGCTGGATCAAACCATCAGCTCTGATACCAATGTTGGGTATCTCGGACCCTCAAATAATTGTTGGAATACAAGTGTGAGTTAAAGTCCCACATCGAATAGAAATAGAAAAGTTGAACACCATATAAGTGAATAGAAGACCCATAAACCTGAGCCTTAAGGTTTTGAGTTAAGGTGTGGTATTTAATTCACTTATATGGTTACTCAGGTATAAATCTCCCCGATATTTACCCCCCTCGGTATCCCAACAGAAACATGGAGGCTGGAATCGCTTTATGAAGGATAAGAAGTTGAAGGCTAAAGATGTCATTGCTGTTTTTATGTCATGAAGAGAGCAAGGGAAACATTGCAAAGGATTTGAATGCACCAAAGGGTAATTTGAAACTCTTTGGTGTGTGTATCACCTGACCAAACATGTAGTTTTATGCAATTAATTGTGCATTTACTTTACTTCCATCTATGAAATCTCTACTCCAGCATAGACACACTTTTTGTTTCTTTTATTAATTTATGGAATACTAGCTTGCTGGCTAAAACGTAATGCGAAACTTCTGAATACTAGTTGGTATCGCAATATTTCAATTCATTGCCACATAAATTAAATTTCAGAATCATAAGTGAAAATAGTTTGTTTTTGTTTTTTTTAACAGAACTCACCTGACAAAATAGGTTAATATATTCGAACTACCTATTTACTTGAAATAGAAAAATAAATATGTATTAAGCTAATATATTAACCTACTAAGGTGAGTCGGTCAATAATTTTTTAAAATTTCAAGTATTTTTTTTTATACACAATGGGATTAGAATCCAAGATCTTGAGTGAACTCTCTACATCCTTCGCTATTGAATGGATCTTAACGAGTTTTCCGATTTTAAGTTTTCTAAACCGAAACTCAAACTCTAACTTGTCACTTATAACAAACAAACAAAATACTCAATTTCTAATATTTCTTAAACTCTAGTACTCTACTTAGGAATGTCAACCGGGTTGACTGAGAACATGTTTAACTCTCCCTTCCCCCATTATTGGTTTCTTTAAAGATGGGAAAGGAAACCTACAAAACTTAAAAAAAAAAATTACTTATATATTTTAAATAAATCATATTACAAAGTTATTATTTGTATTTTGATTCAAATAAGCTCTACTTAGGAATGACAACCAGATGGAGGATATGTTTGACTCTCCCTTTTCCATTATTGTTGAGTTCTATCAAGATGGGAAAAAATTTGTAGGAACGAAAATCCAACAATTTTTTTAAAATTTTAATTTACTTATATGTTTTAAATAAATCATATATCAACATATTAATTGTATTTTAATTCAAATAATATATAAAAATAATGCATAAGAATATTAAATTATAATTTAGTTAAATGTATAATTTTTAGTTTGTTATTTAATCATTATATTATTATTATTTAACTATCAACATAATTCATCTACATTTTAATAATTATAAAAAATACTTTATTCCAATATATAAGGTGGGGAGTTCAGGAGCGGGGTGGGGTTTACACTTTACATTGATAAAGATTCAAATCCTAAAAGCTAAAAGGACCGAGAAAGAATTTGGTTCGAATTTAAAACCCCATTCCCTTTCCCATTCCCTCCGAAACAAATTAGGGTTTGGGTTTTGACACCATGAGTGGTTCGCGCAGAGGCAATGGCGATGGAGAGGAAAATGTGAAGAGGAAAGCAGCGAGCGAGCAGAACCCGGCCACTCGCAGGGTCATACGCTCCCAGTTCCTCCAACTCAAGAATCTCATCAATGGTAAGACTCTTCAATTTGCTACATTTTAATTTGTTTCGTTTTAACCTACCAACTAAGTGCCTAATCCTAACAGAGAAAAGACATGATTTGATGAACACGGAGTCTGACAAGTTCGACACCATCTTGGATGAGTTCGACAAGTTACACGTCCAAGGTAGGTATTGTTGTTGTTGTTGTTGTAATATTAATTAATAGCTGCACACGACATCGACATGGATATTTGCAGTTGAGAAGCCGAGGGAACAAGTTGCAGATGCAGAGGCACTGCTGGATCTCACACGCACTCTAGTGGGATCTGTTAAGTCGTTGGCGAACGAGGGTGTGACCCCTTCTCAATTTGTTTCATCTTTGCTCATACGCTACGCCCATACCCAACACTCTATTGATTGGCAAAAACTTGGCCTTGCCGCCTCCCCAATCTTCCTCTCCGTTCAAGGCTCTTCTACCATGTCAGTTCCCCTCCTCTCCTCCTTTCACTATTCTATAATACTTCCTTTCTCTTACAATTTTGCTCCTTTTACAGGCTTGGTCCCATGGACAACCAGTTTAAGCAACGCAAAATGGGAGTGCGCAGGAACCGTGATCCTCGCCAAATTGCAACTACTAGACCTCAGCAGGTCACTCCCCTTTTCTTATTCTTATGCATTCTTTCTTACTTCTTGTTTTCGCTATAGGACAAAACCACCCTTCAAGTTGAAAATAAGATGTTGCATACCGTGGTTGTTTCTGTGTATTTATGCCCTGTTATTTGTTTCAAGCAGCTTGATGAGGCTGTTACAGAGGAAAAAACTGATACCGACAAAAACATGGCCACTATGTTTCACATCTTAAGGAGGACAAAGCGTGTCCCACTTGAAAATTTAATTTTGAACAGGGAGTCTTTTGCTCAGACTGTGGAAAACTTGTTTGCCCTATCATTCCTAGTGAAAGATGGCCGTGCTGAGATCAGTCTTGATGAAAATCGCTTGCACTATGTTTGTAAGATGTGTTTCCACCTCAATCAACTGAATGCTTGTTTCCTATTTCTTTTTTGCACCTTGGGTACTTATGCTGTCTTCTTTTTCAGCACCTAAAAATGCTCCAGCTGCCAACTTAGTATCATCAAAAGAAGTTTCTTATACTCATTTTGTATTCAGATATGATTACCAAGATTGGAAGGTATGAACGGGTACAATGCTTGTAAAGTGTAATTCAAGCAGTATGTTGGGAATTTGATACAATAATATTTTTCTTAGGGGGATGCAGCCATTTTAGTGTTACAGCATTATTGTTGCTTAAAAAGGGAAAAACTGATAATAATGTCTTGAGTGTTTTTTTACCCGGACAGTTTGAGTGTTTATTGGATAGTACTTTGTTCAACCAATAGCCTTCAGAGAAGGAGAAATGAAAAACAATCTATTTGATTGTTTCAAAAATATTATTCTTGTAAATTTAAGTAAAGTAAATAATAATTAAGAATTTCATATTTCTAAATGAATGTCTAATTTTACATTAAATGAATGGTTACTTATAGCCATTAGATTCGTTTTAGTTCTATCAATTCTATATGAATAATTAGATTGTTTATTTCAACATTGTTCAAAAGTTTTGGTTTTTGTGGCTATTATCCATCCCTTTACATTTTTAATTTTATCAAGTGTTGAATGATATCATGTAGGCAAATAATACTATGGTTCAAATGCATTTTGATTTAAAGGCCTGGGCATGAAATTATGAGTCTCTTTGTAACTCTGTCAACATTTTTTACAGTTAATGAAAGATGTGGTGCCTGATGGAAAAGAATTAATGCCACATCGGACTCAAATTTGCACTGTAGTTGCCTCTCAAGAAGGAATGGGTGGTGATGATTCCCAACCTGCTTTGGCTGTAACACCCATCAGGAAGCTATCACGGAACCGAGGTCGGGTTGTGCAGGAGGAAGGTATTGTAGAAGAATCTCCTGAATGCGATGAGGAAAATGCTTCCAGAGCAGGGGCAATTCGTAGGTGTAAGCGTAGGCTTCGTTAATAAATGGCACGTTAGGTTGGAACAATTTACATGATTATGTTTTGTTCAGCATACCAAGCTGACCTTTTTGTGATGTATATAGGATGTAATTTCTTGTAGATCCATGGTAGCATGCCTTTTGAAGGCTGGGTGTATTGTTATATCCTGTTTCAGTCTTTTTTAGTTTGCAACTTATCAGAAGATCTCTTAATTACTTTTTTAGTGTATGTCGTTATGTTAGTGAAATGGGTAACAAAATAGATCGAGCTGTTGGTGATTGGGTTTCAAATATGAATTTTTCTTGCTATAATTTGGAAAAGCACTAAAACATTTCAATCAGGAAATGGTTCACTCGGTGGTTTGGGGTAAGAGCCGAATTTAATCATCAGTCCTTCCGTTTATCTGTAAAGGATTTGACTAGTATTCGATTCTCACTGAATCTGGCAAGATTAAGGTCAAAAAATTAGTGACCTGGGAGGCTAGTTCATATAACAAACAGCAAACATTGCTACGGTATCAAACATTTTTTGGTATATTGATTAGCACCCAAGCTTATTTTGTTAGGTAGGAAGGATATCTTAAGGTGACAGTCAATATTTTTTAAGACTTTTGAGCTAGAAACGTGAAGGAGCCTACTTGGAATGTAATGCATGAAAGATACGTGTAGTCTCTGCATCATCACATATACATGGATTACATCTAATCAGACATTAGAATGCCACTCAAAACATGTTCTCTATGGCATTCTTCTATTCAGACATACCTAGTATTTGCAAACACAAGTCTTTGATGGGGGTAAACCATCTGTACATTATTCTTTGTTAAGTTTTGGCGAACGCTTTGATGCCATAATAATTTTATTCATTTGCAACAGGTTCTTTGTAAGGCACTGGTATGACTTTCAAAGGAACGGCTTTTCTTAGCGTTATTCCCAATCCCTCTGTCATGTCCATTTCTTCTGGTTTGAGGCCATCTGGCAAGACCCAATCAAAAGAGTGCAAGAGTGAGCCTATTGCCAGGGAAAGCACACGAGAGGCAAGTGGCATTGCTGGGCACATTCTTCGACCCGAACCAAAGGGAATGAACTCAAAATGGTGTCCTTTGTAATCCGTTGTGTTTGGCTCCAAAAACCTTTCAGGCATAAACAATAAGGGAGCATCCCACACTTTGGGGTCCCTTCCAATTGCCCAAACATTCACTAAAATTTGCGACCCTTGGGGAATATTGTACCCAAGCATGTTGCAAGAGTCCATGGCCATATGAGGAACCAAAAAAGGAAGAGGTGGGTGAAGTCTCAATGTCTCCTTGATGACTGCTTGGAGGTAGGGAAGATTCTCTATGTCCTTTTCTTCCATATTCCTATCTGGTCCTATTTTACTCCTTAATTCCATCTGCACTTTCTTTAGCGCTTTTGGGTTGTGCAAAAGTTCTGCCATTGCCCATTCAATGGTGCTTCTTGTTGTGTCTGTCCCTGCAGTGAACATTTCCTACAACCAAGTATTTTGTCAATACTTACCAATGTCCTGAATATATGACAAATTAGTTAAAGATGAAAACTAAACTATCCTTTTTAATTAATTCCAAATGCTTCAATATTCTCTGCTAAGACTAATTATATGAAGCATGAGCCTAGGGACTTACAAAGACAATGACGTTTATAGTTCTTGAAGAAAAAGTATGGGGCTCGGCGACCCCATCCCCACGAAAGTCCAAGAGGACATCCAAGTAGTCTTTGGTTTCCTTTGATCCAGTTCCACTGCGGCCATTTTCCATCCTTTCTTTGATGAACAACCCGGCTATGTCAAAGGCTTGGTTAACATGGAATTGTGTGTTCCTCCTTATACCCTGAGGGTCAAGCCACTTCAGAATTGGCAAGAAATCTGCCACATTTGGCTTCCCAGCATACTCCATAACCTTGAGTGCATGGTAATAAAAACGATCTCCTCTCTCCATTTCAGAGTCCAACAAGTCCTTTGAGAATATGAGGTTTCCAATAAGGTTAAAATCCATCAAGAAAAAGAACCTGCCAACATCAACAGCACAAGTGCCAGATTGACCAGCTTGTTGTATCAAGTGCAGCATGCGGTGTATGCATTTTGCACGCACACCTTGCATGGCGTCTAAGCGAGTGGTGACAAAAAACTCAGTGGTGCACAAGCGCTTGAGCATGCGCCAGTGTGAGTTGTATTGAGACGTTACCAGGGAGCCCTCACTGCCATGGTCTCCTCTCATGGCTTCATAAATCTTCCTTCCGGCAAGAACCGCGTCATGGTTTTTGAACATGTGACGAGCCACTTGGCTGGATGAGATAACCACTGTGCACATAGAGCCAAGCCATAGGGTCATGATTGGACCATGCTTATGAGCCAGTTTTGCTAAGGACCCGTGTGGTGACCACCCTGCTAGTTGGAAAATGTTGCCCACCACTGGCCAACATCTTGGTCCTGGTGGAAGCTTACCATGCTGCCTCCTACGGTCCATTAACATTCTCCACACCAAAATCAAAATGGTAAATACCAAAAAACTCACAACCTCGTATTCCATCACGCTTTCTTGATTCTTATGTATGTATGCTATACATGTAATGGACTGTAATGGTTCAGCTAGCTGCTTCTTATACATGTAGTTGCTTCATGGTACTAATAAACAGACCCATCTCAATTAATGGGAGGAAAACATTAATTAATATTTAATTTACTGTCATTTTGTTTGGTGGGAATATATCTTCCCGGGATTTGGTATCTACGTATCCGTCATTTTTCTCATGGGTTCAAACGAATGACTTCATTTTCTAAAGTATAGTCACGTCACCTTAGTACCTTATATAAAAGAGTTAAGTGATTGGCCTCTCGCACGCGAATCATGATGGACATGTATCTGTCTATGCTTAAATATATAAACAATAACTGATGATACTTTGAAAGAGATGTCCTAATTTATTACGGGGTGAAGGAGAAAACATCAAAGTTTCACAATTATTTCCGGGTGTTGTTTTTCTCACAAACAAATAGTCTGCGTCACAGGAAGGGATACGGTTTAGATCAACAATATAAATTAACCCAATGACTTGTTCACTTTTGCTTTGAACATTATTTTTTAGAATGATCCCAAAACGAATTAGGAACCATCATGTAAAAACGACGAATCAAAGGACAATCGAATACCATTATTAATTGGTGGCGAGTACTATTTTTAGGGGACCGCCTTCATCACGGTTAGGGGACCGCCTTCATCTTATTTATAATGGTTTAGCTGGCCCATTACATTTTTAAAATAATTCATCTTCGTCGGAGTGAATGCGTCATTTTTGGTTTGGGTGATTCGATTTCGGTTTAGAGGTGAGTGGTTTTGACTGTTGTTGGGTTTGACTGGTGATTTGAGTTAATGGCAGCGGCGGAGTTCCGATTGTGAGTGTCGGGAAGAGGTGAAGGGCATTTACGTCCGTTTAGGATAATAATTTTTAATTATGGGATTCACCAAGCAAACAATGGGGTGCGTTAAGTAACTTCTGTAGTTATGACTCTCAGCCCAATGATTTATTTGTTAAGGAAAAAAAAAGTGTGGAGGAGAAGCGACCTTTGTTTACTTGTTTTTCCTACCGGCATTATTGATTCCTGTTACTTCTGAATTCTGATCTCTCCATTCCTTTTTTATCTGTTTTAAACATAAAAATTGATAAATATAAAAAAAATTCTTGATTCAAATAAAATAATTATAGAATTTTTCATTTTATTTTTCTTCGTTACTATTCCACAATAAATGTATAAGTGTAAATTTATTAAAAATCGATTGAAAAATAAAAATATAATTGACAAGAATAATTAATGTTATCTTGAATTGAAAAAAAAAAGAAGTTAAATAGAAACTTTTTTTTAAATTAAGAAATGAAGGAAATTCAAGATAGCACGGACCGGACACAGGCTAGTTTATATGACGATAGAAATTCATTTCCTTCGTGTGTGTTTTAATATTTTGATTTCACTTTTTAAAAAAATATTATTTATTTTAATTAAAAAATTTGATACTGTGATCAATTTTTACAAATAATAAAATATATAAATCCTTGTTGGCTAACTAATGAAAGATTTATTTGGATTAAATAGTAGTAATTAGTTAGAGAAATGGGTTGTGGCCTTGTGGGCATAAGTTTTGGTTTTGGCGTTTGTGATGAGTGAGGCAGTGATTAATAAGAGTAATTGATAGATTGATCGGTGTGGTTTTGATGTCAGAGAAGGAGATGGGAAGTTAAGGATGTCGTTGCTGTCTGCAACTCGCTTTCCAACACTTTCTCTCTCTTCCCAGGATTTTCTTGCTCTTTCTACGTACAAAATTACCGGACTTCTCTTTTCTATTTTTAATAATCTTTCAACTGGCTTCATTGTTTCACTAGTATCAATTGCTTGATTGCTACCTCCTTTACCAGTTAGGTCTTTTTTTAAGCTTTCTGTCTCCTTATGTTAAATTTGGACTAACTTAGTTACCAGATGCATTTCTGATGAAATGAATTACATATTTTGTTCTTGGATTTGCAGATCAACTTGTTTCCCATTTTGAGTGTTCTTGGATTTGCAGTTTTTGCCGTTGATCAGATTGAACAAGTCATTGGTTATGTAAGCACAGGTTATCCATTCGGAATGACTGCCTCAATCCTTTTTGGACGCAGCACAAAGCCATCTTACAGTCACCAAAACCAAAACTCTTCGTTAAGGGAACACAAGATGGATTCACCAGTGTAAAGCAGCTGAGGAACAAACTCAATTCTGCAGCAGGACGTGTAGAAACACATTTAATCGACAGGGTTGGCCTGGTGATGATGCTGAGATGGTGGATCTCATCATCAAGTTTATTGCATCACTATAAAGACAAATAACTGATTGAGCTGAGTGTGATTTGACTCTACTATTGGGAATTGGTATTAGTTTGTGCACAAAATCTTGTTGAATCTGCGGATTGCACTGTTTATTTCTGTCCCCTTCTAAAATGAAAGAAATCAGTTACCGACAGAGTAAACATTTCTGCTGATTGCATAATTAGAGAGAAGGGGAATTACAAGCATAAGAACCGTGTTTTTCTTAATTTATACAAGTATCGTGTCTGATGTCCCTATAGATTGATGCTACCCGCTGCACTACTTAATAGATACAAAAATAAACTACAATAATAATAGCATATTACAATAGTCATGCGTTGTTGCCAACTTCGTGCGGATACTCAGATTCTCTTGGTAATTTATCACCATTTGAACCATCTGGTACTCCAACACCACCCGAATTATACTCTTGTTTCTTCCAGTGTTTTTCCAGATCTATTGACTGCCCTTCCGAAAAGGGAGGTTCTCCATCTGGCTTAAAGCAAGAGAGTTCAAGGAACATAAAGGATGAAAGAGTCTTTGTAATCAATAATTTAAAATATCAAGGAAGTTATAAGCTAGCCAAAGAACAAAGAAAAGAACGTCCAAACGTCCATGCTTTATTCACAGCCTAGCTTTTCATCATCCTATACTTGGTAAATTCGGTGAAATTTCAATTTATTATACACGAACAAATTTCGAATTACTTAGTTATTTCCACTTTCACCCTCAGACACATCTCCGAGCCTGGCAATTGCATTGACAAGAGCCTGTTCCTGCTCCTGCATTTCAAAGGGAGAGCCATCATTATTGTTGAAATTAAAGATTTCTCATAAAATAAAGCTGGGAACTAAGAAAATGATTGATACTCACTTTTAGCATTTTCTTTGCTTTCTCCATTTCCATGGGATCAGGATGGCTTGCAGTAAAAACCTTTTCAACCTGTTTTGGTTCCATTCCATTAGGTAATAGGTAATATTAAGGAGCCAAATATTTGCATCATACAGACCTCTAACTAACACAGATTTGGAAATTTCTGTTCCAGATGCTTATACCTCCTTGATAAGGGTTTCTGTATGGAGTATCTCAATATCATTTTTAGCCTTTTTCCTGCTCCCTTTTTGTGACAAAGTGAAATCTTTCTTAGGCTGCACCTTCGTCATTCCCCTACATCTTCCAGCACCAGTAACGGCACCACCACGAGGCATAGACTTCTTCAATCCTCTACCTGGACCGGGCTGGCCACCTTTACGAGATATGCCTGGATCTTCACCCTCCCAACGAATATCTTCTGGAGATATCTACCATATCGAATAGATAGTAACTAGGATTTCATCACTGATTGAGTTGATTGTTAGCAGCAACAACACAAACTCTCAAGTCTAATTGATAAAGAATAATGAAATGAAAGTGAGGAGACACTAAGTGGGCAGATAGGAAAATCCTTGAGTACAATAATAATAATACATAATTTGCACTCAAAATGAACAAAAAGTTGTAATAAATAGTTTATATAAAACAAGCTTGCTCTGCTATGGATGTGGTAAATATTGACAGATGGAAACACTACAGCAGAAATCTATGAAAATAGAAGGATTTCATAACAATAATCCAATATCTCACAATTCAACCAATTCTGAATTTAAAGAAGTTACAAAATTGTCAAGTTAGCAGGCCTCAGGAAGCTAGTGCAAAAGATGCACCACAATATGTTGACAGTTACAGCATCATGCTTAGGATCCCAATAAATTAAGTGAACCAAAACTTGAACATGTAACTATGTATCTTTGAAGTAGAGGTGTGGCCTGATTTTTAAAAAGAATCACCCGACATATGCATGAAGTTTCATTGTTTGCATTAATTATAGATACACAGAAAGGAAATCACCAAAGTAAATGTTGATCCAAGATAGCAAAAGGACATTGACTATATGCCAATCCCTTAAACCACAAAAACATACTAGATTTTAGTTTTAGGCAGAAAAATGTTCATTTCATCAAATTCATAAGATACTTCATACCTATTTCAAGGTATGAGATTCAAATGAGACACATGGTCACCATGGGAAATGTAGCATATGTGAAAACAAAAGGCTCTGGCTATGCTTGTCAGGAGAAAAATATTGCTTAAAAATAAAAGAAAAGAAAAAAAGAACCAAGCTAAACCTAGATGAATGATAGACGGAAGAATATTAATATTGTAAAATTTTACCTCTTTAAGATTGACCCACTCCCATGTTTCATTTGCTGAATTCATATCATAGACCAAAGCATGTAGTCCCTACAAAATATTTAAAGAAATATAAAAAGGAGTTCATGTATTCCTCAGTTTCTAATAGTATACTATAATCCCACCTCAGCAGCATCATAATCTGTTATAACAGCTTCATAGAAGTGGTTGTCTTCAGGCCACCTTGTCCAAACTTTCCTTCCAATCCAGGGATCATAAGAAGCTGCTTCAGCGGGTCCTTTTGCTGCAAAGGCACCTGAAGAACCCCCCTGATTAGTGACCAGGCTTCGGCCTGTAAGTCCTGTAGAAGGGAACTGTATGGACATCATTAGGATGCACAAATCAATGGGTTTTTTTTAGAATGGGATAGAATGACCAGAGAGGAAGTGTACTCAGTATTTTGTTTTCTTGATATTCCAAAACAAAAAGGCTTACTGATATTTGCTTTTTGGTCTTAGTTCCTGATGGAGGTCCATGCTTCAATGTGGATGATGATGGTTGCGTAGATGGATGAATGGCAGGAGATGGTGCACCCAAGGATAATGAAGCCACAGATTGTGATGTCTTTTGTTTCTTATGAGATGCTGAAATGGTAGGGCTGGTATTGTGATCATGAACTTGTTGGGCAGTACTTACTGTTCCAGGTTGGAGCCCATTTCCCTTTCTCCACTCCCTAACAGCACAATTGGTTACACCCCACATTGAAATGCAGAACAAACCACAGTTTTCTCAATGCTATACAGAAACTGCTCAGTAGAATATGATAAAATATAATATGACCTTATCCTGTGGATGATGTCATTGGCATTGACTCTTGATAGAAGTTCTCTGTGTTCTTCATCTGATACTCTTAGCTCCTTCCTAAGCTCTGTAATTAAACTTTCTTTTTCCTAAAGTACATAGGAACAAAAAAAATCATTGTCAATCCTATCCAACATACTTAATTGAAAGACAAACCAGTGAATTGAGGCAAAAGTACCCAAGTGATTGCATCAGATTGAGCTTTAAAAGCCCGCAGGACAGAGGTGTATGCTTCTTGCTCAATGTTATGGATTTGTGTTTCCATGTCGTTTTGCATCCGAGGATATGGACCAGAGCCTACAACTGCAGATCTTACATTTCCAGTTCTAGCAGCATGATCTTGTCGTTGAAATCTATTTCGTCGTTGATGGGAAGGAGGAAGATCATCATCTGTTCCTGTGGTTATTCCAGATTATGGAAATTAATTGCAAGCAACCTTTTGAAATGCTCACTCATCATTCTATGAGATTTAGCTTTATCAAAGAAATTTAGGACAGTAGAACAGATCACTATCATGGTCTGTACTCAACATTGTGCACAACAATTATGCCTATGTGATAGATATCTCATGTTGAAAGGAAAGAAAAAGATAGGAAAAAAATTGCTGCCTGACTGCTTTGTGTGAATTTGGTATTAGGGAGCTGGTAGTGGTACTTATTTTGATTATTTATGGTATTCCCCCTGCTTCAAATGCTTGACAAAAAAACAAATTTGAGAATATGCTCATTTCAGTTATGAATCAGACATGACAAATGCCATGAGTTTCCACTTTTTGGTCATATAGAATGTTCTTTTCATTCTGATTTTACAGCAAGTGTTCATTATCAATGACATGGTCACTGTTTGGACTCAAGATGGCAGGCAGGTCACAAGGACAAAATACAGCTAGTTCATGCCTTTTGTTCTTGTTATTTTCCTGACCTGTTCTCAGTTAGAACCGTTTTCTTTGAAACACTATTAACTGCTCCAGTATTTAGAATTAAAAGTAATAAGAAAATTACTAAATCAGCCTTGACTGTATTCATTTCTAGGATTTAGGATATAAATAAGTGACACCAAACTTCAATAAGTGAAGAGTCAAGACCACAATCTGTGCATAATATAAAAGATTAGGATTAGCGTAAAGGAGAGGTAAAATGAAGTTATTCAAGTCACTTGCTCAGCACCTGCATAATGTTGTAACCATATATAATATGGGTGTGTATATGTTAAACAGAACGGCATGAACTACCATATAAACCAGCGAAGAATCACCAGTATATTATCAAAACAGTTCCTAACTTGAAGTTAACTTGGCAATTTAATAAAGAGGACCAAAATCCTAATTCCCAAATTAAGGTCCAAACTCGTTCTAGTGATTATCTATTCAAACACCTTCTCCAACATCACAAAGCAGCTACGATTATTCTCAATATTGAGTCAACATCTCAAATGAAAAATTCACAAAGTTGCAGTTTCAGGCAACAAAGTTTCAACTTACAACAACAGCAGCAACCAAACTGTTTCTTCAGGAATAAGAATAGCAAAATGGCTATTTCAGTCCAATGTCATTATAAAAATTGACTCTAGCTCAATAAATGTAAAAGATAAAATAAACAGAATAAAGTACAAACACAGACAATCCATCATAAAAAAAAAAACACAACCCAGAAAGGCTAGGCTAGAAAGACACAACACAACCCACAAACTCTACAGAAAAAGAAAAGAAAAATCAATTTTTTTAAATGACCCACCACTGTTATCGGAGAGATCAAATTCCATTGCGGTCCCCAAGCGTCAAAATCACAAAAACAACCAATCAGCACGCGAGCTCCTCTATGCTGCTAAGGATTGAAAAGCAAACAATTGGGAACAACACGCAGCCTAATCCGGCCGGACCCAGAAGCTAAATTCCAAGCATAGAAGCCAATGAAATGCGATCAATGTCTTCCTTTCAGCCTTGCCTAGCGATGTCAAGGGATGATGCCTACAATTTTTCAAAATAATCTGGGGCTAATTTTTTTCTCTATAATTTTAATTTAGGGGCAAAATCACCAGTTAATAAATATTTTCTCGAGATAATATTGGATTTCTTCTTTTCCTAATTAGTAAATAATATATTTTGATGAACATGAAAACAAAACATTATACTATTTATGTTGTCCCTCCATTTCAAGATTTTTTTTACAAGATTCACCTTATATTTTCGTTAATTTATTTATAAATTTTATTTTTCATCATTAATATTTTGTTAAAACATTTTTTTTTCATATAAATATCAAAATATTTAAAATTGGTTCTTATAAAATTTTAAGTAATTTTTTGGTCTTCACAAAATTAAATATTTTGTTTGTCTAAACACAAGTTAAATAAACTCTTTTATTGATTTTATCATTTTACTATTAGAATGATTATTTTTTGGAAATTAAACATAATCATAATGTATCCATCACAAATTTATTAACTCTTCTTCCCTAGCCTTTTTCATATTTAATCTCACTTCGACATGATTTGCCTCTAGCCCATATTGGCCACCCACCACCTACCTTTAGCCCAAATCCACCACTCACTACCATCCCTAACCTCACTCCGACATGATCTTAACTAGTATTTATTTAACTGTGTCACCGCAAATAGTTACCAAAGATTCAATTTGGAGAAGAGAAGAATACAGATTAGCAGAGAAATTTCATGCGACAATGAGATGTGATGATTATGGTGTTGGATGGTGATGGGTGGGGCGGTGCTGTTATTTTTTATAAAAAAAGTGATTTTTGATGATAAAAAATAATTTTAAAATTTAAATTAAAAAAATGTATCCAAACTTGAGAAATAAATAACACATTTAGATTTTATAAGAAAGAGAAGAGTACTGAAAATTTTATAAGAATGAATTTTAAAATATTTTGAATGAAAAATATATTTTAATTTTAATATTATAAAAAATATAACTATATAGAAAATTATAATATATTATATTAAAAAATAAAAAAACTAATTTTTTTGATAATTTTTTTTCTTTACATGATAATTATATGGAATAGAAAGAATATTAAAATATGTTTATGTAATGTTGTTGGATGAATTATAACAAGTATCTTTTACACACAAATGAAACTCATAAAAATATTAAAAACATTTTGGTAAATATTTTAAATTACTTAAAAAACATTGAATGCTTTTTTAAACATTTTGACCTTTTATTATATATTCATTATACAAAGAAATTCTTTATTTATTGATGGGGTTTTTAATTGTGTTTCTAATTCTATTGATATTACTTTAATAATTTTTTCATGTAATAAATGTAAATACCATATGAGATAGCACAACACTTGTACAATACTAACATTTTTTTTGTTATCTTTTTATTCGCATAATTTATTGATGAGATGAGATGAGATGAGATGGGAGTGTTGATAGTGATACATTTCCATGGAGCAGTCTTCTCTGCATGCAGCATGCTTTTTACACTCAACTCTCTCCTTCCCTTCAACTACACAACCCTCGACATGTTTTATGAGTATGCTTCCTCAACTTTCTCTTTTTCCTTTTTTATTATCTCTCAACCTAATCCTATATCACGCATGCAGTGGCAATCCAAAGGAAGAACCTGGAGCAATTGTTTGCAGAGTTGCCCAATCTTTTCTGCGTTTTGGGTCATTCCAAATACAAGCCTCCAGAAGTGATGAGGACCTAGGCCTTGTTCGTGTTTTGGCTGACTATGCTATCAGCCACCACTTTCCTCATATTCAAAATATGAGTAAGAGTGAAAGCTTATCTTTCTGCACTGGTGATGAAGATCATTCTGTTGTAGATCTCACTTCAAATAAGTATGCAGGTAAAAACTAAAATTAACTTTTTTGTAGAATTATTGGCGGTGACTTTTTTACCATTTGATTTTTGTTGAAGGAGCAAATACCATTCAACATGGTTATTCAGTTTTAAGTGGTTATTTGGTCCTCCAGCTTCAATATCAGTCGGCTTAATATCCTCAATCATTATTCTCTCTATAAACTAAATACATGACTTATTATGACTAGTTAAATTTGTGCGCAGGTTAAATATACTAGCTGCTACAAACATTAAACAACAGCCCAAATAACTGACAAATTAAGGAAAATTTCACAAGACTAAGTGTGTGTATGATTAAACTTGTTTTGGAGAAATAATCGCCTTTTTCGGTTGCCAATTTCTTGAGAGAGCTTTTGAAAAAAAATATTTCCTCTAAAAAAATATGTTACAAATCATGGGCTAAAATCTCCTTCATACACAATGTTAGTTCTTGACTTTGAGAACCTAATAGAAATTACTAAAATAATCCTAGGAGTGGAAACATGGTGTTGACTAAGTTAACTCTTCCTGACCACATACTAAACATAAGAATTCCAGATTGTAAGGCAACGAGATGTTACAGTTTGACCCAACGTCCAAACTATGAAATTTTTTAATCTTCAAATCTTCTGGATTGTACTGCTATCTTCATTGTATTGTATTGACTATCTATCCCTTCTTTTTAATGGTGTTTTATACCAGCATGGGTGGTGTAGATTGCTGAGCGTACTGCTTCCCTGATTGCCAGATGGCAGGGGGTTGGTTTCACTCATGGTGTGCTGAACACGGATAACATGAGCATTTTGGGTCTTACAATAGATTATGGCCCATTTTGGATTTTTGGATGCTTTTGATCCTAAATTTACCCCAAATACTACAGATCTTCCAGGTCGAAGATACTGTTTTGCAAACCCGCCTGACGTTGGTTTGTGGAATATTGCACAGTTCACAACAACACTACAAGCTGCTCATTTAATAAATGAAAAAGAGGCTAACTATGCTATGGAAAGGTAGTAGTAACACTTTCTGATGCCATTTTTTAACCTCTCTGAGGAGAAAATAGGTGTGAATTGCCTTTAAATGTTTCACCTCATGCATGGTTGCTTTGTTTCAGATATGGAACGAGATTTATGGATGATTATCAAGTTATAATGACCAAAAAGCTTGGCATCCCCAAGTATAATAAGCAGATGATTAATAAACTTCTTAGCAATATGGCCGTTGACAAAGTTGATTACACAAACTTCTTTCGTACGCTTTCAAATGTTAAAGCAGACACAAACATTCTAGATGATGAGCTGTTAGTCCCCCTAAAGTCAGTACGGTTAGATATTGGTAAAGAGCATAAGGAAGCATGGACCAGTTGGTTGAAAGCCTATATACATGAGGTACAGTGATTTCATGTATTTTCTTTTGGTTAAGTTATCCACTTCTAGTAAAAAAATGAATGTAGACTGATTATGAAGCATTGATTGTGACTTTTCTTCTTTCTATCTCTGTGGCTTGCATGCAAGTTGCATATGCATGACTTTTTCTGAGGAAGTCTTTTTCCATTCTTGAAACTATGTCAATATTCTGGTTTGGTGTGTATTTATGATGAACCTCTGGATTTTTTTTTTTTGTTTCTTTGTGCTGTTTTTAGGTACTCATCCATGTGCATAGCCATCCCCCATTTATTCTTTGATTTCTTTTCTCATGCCTAAAAAGTCTAGGTTGTTCCACCCACATCACATAAATCATCTTTTACATTCTTTATTTCCTTGGCTCGTCTAAAAGTTTCAAGTAACAGAATCTTGCATCAATACTGGTTAAATTTATGGTTCATTTATCTTTACTAACCACCAGTTTGCAAGAAGCATACTGATATTGCAAGTTTGCAACCTTTTTCATTCAGATTTCAGAAGGCAAGCAAGTATATAGTTAAACTAGTTGATGACTTTGCATATTACTGGGCTTTCAAAGTAGTGTCATGAGATTTGGAAACCTTAGAATTTGATTTTAGTTGGGCCTCTCATCACAACCATGGGATAATCATCAACTGAACCTTTTCTTCATATTTAAATAATGATGGGTATTGCACAAGAGAATTGGTGAGTTGATAAGATGCTGGATCTCTTATGCCATAAGCTGCAGTAATAATGTGTGCCTGATTAATAGGAATGCTCCAACGGACATTGAAGCCAATCCTTCCACTTACGTGCTTTTCTGTTCAACTGACATTGAACACGTGCAAATAATAAACCAAACACTAAATCAGATAAACAAAATGTCTGGTGCTTTTGTCATCTAGCAGAAATAGGTGATTTTGGAGAAGTTCGAAGGCTGCTCAAATTAGTGGAGCATCCTTACGATGAACAACCAGGAATGGAAAATATGCTCGCTTGCCACCAGCTTGGGCATATCGACCAGGTGCATGCATGCTATCTTGTTCTTCATGAGGCTCCCAGATACCAGATTTAGGTCTAAAGGATCACAAAAATCAAAACACAAAAACTAGGAATTAATTAAGAGCAAAAATAAAAGTAGCCTGTTTCTATTATATATATTTAGTTTTTTACATGTTTTTCTTTATTTTTTTTACCGTTGTTTTCCCCCCATATATTTCCAATAGACTGTCCCCGAGTATTATTTAACGCGTAGAATGTAATATTTGGTCAAGGGTTGGTTTGCGAGTTGATTGTTATTGTTGTGTGAAAAATTGTTTGTGATGGGCAAGAAAATAAGAAATAAGTTTTTCATAAGATAAAATTAGCTTATGCCATATGTTTAAGTTTTTACTTTTGACAGAAAACTTATGTGTAGCTAATCTTTTCAATAAGCTAACGAGGTAATTTATTATATAAGTGAACCTATGTATTTTTTCCGTTTTAATTTATAAGACTCAATTAATTAGTTTATTAATATTAGAAAAAATGGTTAACTTAATTGATAATAACAAATTTGATTTAAATATATAATCTTTTCATAATTATTCTTATAATTAATAATTAATATTTATCTCTTTTTTAATTGTTTGTTAATACATTTTTTCTTTGCTTTAAAATAGTTGAAAAATAATTAATGTAAAAGATATTATAGATTAATTTTTCTAAAAAATAATAAATATTATTTTTAACTTGGATTTTATAAATAAGAAAGAAGGGAAGAGAGTATAAACTAATTTTATATTATGAAAAGGATTGTATAATTTTTCCTTTTTATTTTTCTCTTTTTAAAATAACTTATGAAAAAGTTTATTTTAATAAACTCATAATTGCCCTAAAAATCTATATAATGTATCAAACATTAATCTTGAGATGTGTTTAATAGAAGGGAAACAATTTTATACTCAAGAAACACGATTCCTCCTGAGAATTATGATTCTCAAAAAAGATTATTAGTTGATCCTAAATATTATGGAAAATAAAATATTTTCAGTCGTTTAACTTCGATATTTTTTTTCAAATATTTCAATTATTTCTGATTTATGATATTAAATAATTTAATAAGAATAATATGGTATTTTTATAATATTAAAAAATTGTTTAGCTCGAGAATGTTATATTATTACATCTTGATGGAAACAATTTGTGAAAAATATAGATAAAAACATTATTTTTTAAATAATAAATAAAACATGAATAACAAATATTCTCATAAAATAATGTTTCTTGAAATTATTATTTTTTATAAAAATAATCCAATATGAAAAACAAACATTCTTAACTTAAAATTCAAAATAAATTACACTTTCCTTGAATCAAAGATTCTCTCAGGAAGCATTTGATCAACAGGGTAATTTTTTTAAAATTTTTTATCGAGAATTTGAAGTTGAGAATATTGATTTATCAAATGTATTCAGTTTTTAAAAAACAACATTCTCATGGAAAATGTGAAAATCTAACATTTTCTTGTTAAGAAAGTTTTATTGTGGTTGAAATACCACATTATTCTTATTAAATTCTTTAATATAATAAATAATAATTTTTTTGGTTATTGTATGGCGTTTAGTTAATGATCAAAATAAATAAAAGTAAATTATCAATTCAAGTATTTAAAATTTAGAATCAAATCAAATATATTTCATTTCAATTGAACTAAAAAATGAAATGAATATCTATTTATCCACACTTAGAATCGAAAAGATTTTGATAAAAATGAAATATTTCATTGGTTAAGGAAGGCCCATTAACGTTGCGTTCAATTCCCTAATAAATTGGGTGTTTGGTTTGGGATGAGGTTCTTTCTTTTTTTGATTTTATCATCTATAGGGCGGCTAGGGTTTTACATATCTTGTTGTTCTGTTTTGCTTGCTTCTTATACTAAGATGGAATTGATGAGATAGGTTTGGGATTAAATAAGAAAAACAAATTGATAGGAGAATGGCAAGCATGAACCCTTTTGATTTGCTGGGTGATGATGCAGAGGACCCATCTCAGCAAATTGTTGCAGAACAGCTCAAGGTTGTCACCATCACCAAGCCTGCTCAGCTTCCTACCAAGCCACTCCCTCCCTCTCAGCCTGGTCTGTTCTCTTCAATTTCCATTAGTGCTTTGATTAAAGATTACTATTCAGAGCAATTTCTTGATTTCTTTTATGCTTATAATCCTAATTCCCGAATGCTCTTTTGTATTGATTTGTCATTAACTAGTAGTGAGCGAAGCAAGAAATGAAAATTCACGCGGGGGTCGTGGAGGGGGCCGAGGAAGTGGACGCGGCCGCGGTCGTGGTGGCTTCAACCGTGACTTCCCCAATGATGAGAACTCATTTGCTGGTCAAGGTGCTTTTGAAGGAGAAAGGTCTGCTTATGGTGGGCCTCGTGGTCCTTATCGTGGTGGTGGTGGTCGTGGAGGTTTCGGTGATGGAGAAGCTGGTGAAGATGGCCACTCACGAAGACCATTTGAACGTCGCAGTGGGACTGGGCGCGGGTATAATATGAGTTTCATATTTGGCTGTTACTTTGACTTTTGGCTTTTCTATCGATGTAGCTTGTTTTACTTGCAGAAGTGAATTCAAACGGGAAGGTGCTGGCAGAGGGAACTGGGGAGTGCAGACTGATGAATTTTCCCAGTAAGCACTTCTTTCGACCACCCTCTATTTCTGTTTTATACTATTTTCATGAAATTTTATTCTTGTGTATTTCTTTTCTCTCTTCAATTTTACTTAGGGCCACTGCTGAAGTGAATGAAACTGCAAAGAATTTTGGTGATGAAAAGCAAAAGCCTTCAGGTGAGGATGTTGTTGCTGCAGATGGAAACAAGGAAAATCCTGCTAACGAAGCCGAAGAAAAAGAGCCTGAGGATAAGGTGATTGTTCAAGTTTATTTCAAGTGTTCTGATTTTATCTGCTTCTGTAAATGTTAACATTATCAGTAGACAATCAGAAGATTTTTTATTTGTCACTTATAACTGGCACATTATGAAATTTTAATTGTGCATATGATCATAGATGTAAAGGGACTTACATTTACAGGAATATTATGGAGTCTGTTGAATGAATGATAATCTGGTGAAGTTTAGCTTGGCCTTTCTGCTATGGGTTCTCACTCATTGCTTTGGATCTTTATTTTTTATTGTTTTTGTACTACTTTTATGTTGTGCACTTTTGAAATTTAACCGTGAATTTTGAGAACTCCTGTGATTATTCAATCCTTAGTCTCAGAAGAAATTCTCACTTTGCTTAGTTTCCATTTCCATAATTAAAATTTGACAATTTTCTTTTTCAAAATAGGGTGACACTTTCTGCTGTGTATTTATACTTCTTGCATTTCTTATCATGCCTTTTATTTCTATTGTTGTATGTAGAATTTCTTAGTGAATGCTTTTAGTTTGTTTAAATTTTATAGCTTATAATATCATTTCTTTCCTGCTGGATAGGAGATGACTCTCGAGGAATATGAAAAAGTACTAGAAGAGAGGAGGAAGGCTTTCCAAGCACTTAAGACTGAGGAGAGAAAGGTAGATACCAAAGTTTTCGAATCCATGCAGCAGCTGTCAAACAAGAAAGACAATGATGACATCTTTATTAAGCTGGTAAGGCTTATGGTTCTCTGTTTTCATTCTAGTTTAGTTTTACATATTAAATTTGTTGTACTAATACTTGGATGTTTGTCTCGCTTGGATTTTTTCTTTGAAGGGAGGTGATAAGGACAAGCGGAGAGAGACTCTTGACAAGGAAGATAAATCCAAAAAGGTGTGACTTTGTTGCTTGTCTATCACTCTATCTATGACTCCAGTTTTTGGTTAATAATTCCATTACTTCTGATCATTTAATTAACAGTTCCATTACTGAAATTGTTAATTCTGGACAAGGCTTGTAGTTAAGTGTTAACCCCTTATTTAATTTATTCTACCATTTTCATTGAAATTTTTTAGTCTGTAATATTCGCACATTACATGTGATATATTTTTCCTTTACTTTAGATTTTGGATCTTATCATGCACATGGCCACGAATTTTTAGTTTTTCATATCTAATGGATTTGGTTGACTTTTTACTCCATTTTGTTTATTGGATTTCATTTTGTTAGTCTGTCAGCATCAATGAGTTTCTGAAGTCCCCAGAGGGTGAAAGTTACTATAACGCAGGTGGTCATGGACGTGGTCGAGGTCGAGGACGCGGTGCAAGAGGTTATGATGGCTATGCAACTGCTAACATTTCAGCTCCATCAATTGAAGATCCTGGGCAATTCCCCACTTTGGGGGTCAAGTGAGAATTTCCAGTACTGCTGACATTTTTATGTACTACCTCTCAATTTTGGTTCTCTGCTTTGAAGCAGGAAAAATAACTACGGTACTTGGATTTCCTGTATGGGCATTTTTTTTATTTTAATTTAACGTCTAAAAGTGTAAATTTAGATTGTTTCTTTGTGGCCCCTTATTCACTTATAGTAGACGACATTCCCCTCTTTTAGATTGAACATGATAGATTTTCTTGAATTTTTTTTGTTTCGTATATTCTTTATCCTTGTCGTGAACAACGTAAAAACATGGCTAAAATATCGACCATTACCCCGTGTTTAAGGATATAGTTTTTTTTTAGTAAATTACAAATAGCATTCCTGAGGGTTGTGCTTATTACATCCGGTACCCCTTCCCTTTCCTACATTCCTTTCAGGCTTTTAGCCCCCTCCTACAAACTGACGTTAAGTTATCGTTAAAAAAAATTAAACAAAAAAAAAACGTGTTGAGTTACCTTTTTGCCCATAAACAAAATCCCTTTCCTCTTCCCTCCTTCGAGTATCGAGCGCGGTAAATGCAAGTGGCACCCCTTCTATAATGATGGTGCCAGGTCTCAGGCAACAACTCAAGGGCCAAGGCAAAGGAGATGGTGTGGTCCTCGAGGATTTTGTGTCGGGATGCATATTTAAGAGCCGGAGTAGGATGACGTTGGTGCCGTTTTGTTTGGCCAGCTTTGTTCCCTTTTACGTGTTGCACTTGAGGGATAGTTAAAAAAATATATATAAAAAAATTTGAACCAATTTTTTTGTTTCGAGAATGATGTTTGATACTAAATAGATTGTAGCAAATTTATTTTAACATGTTTACTGGAATTTTGGATTCAGAGATACACATATGCACAGATAAGTTATGCTTTCCCCAATTTTTTTGTTCTTCTTTTTCTGGGTTTTGAAGTTATGTTTGCGATTGTTTTCGGTTTGTTAACTTGGATTATCTCATTCATGTCAAAGTTGCATTCAAGGTTGCTGGCTGAAGAAGATAAGGGTTTTTTTAGAATTCTTTTTAATAAACGTCATGTGCCGCTCACATGTAATGCTTTACTTAACAATTTGGACATCATTAGAACTGCAAGGAAAGTCTGTGTAACAACCTCTAATAAATTAAGGGATTAAAAAGGGATGGGTAACAAGAGAAAATCTTAGGACGGGTATGTGTAATTTATTCTAGTTTTTTTTAACAATGGACAAGTTGTTATTATTATTTATTATTATATTTTTATCATTAATATTTTATTTTAAAAGATATAATATGTTTAGTCTATAAAAATATATTTCCCCATTTTTGTTTATTAAATTACTAATATAAATGGTATACATGCATTTAAATGTTGGGTAAATTTAAACATACGGGCCCATTATCAATTTGATGACTGTTGGACATATCTTGACCAGTTTAATTTTAAAAAATAATTGAACCAATTGCGTTTCTTATCCCTGCAATGTGAACAGTGAACGTACTATCGTTGGGTCAGTGGTGGAAGGTTAATACGAGGTCTTAGGTTAAACAGTGTAACATCCTATGTTTGATAAATTTTTGTGACTCTTCCGGTTAAATTTGGTGTCCATGTCAGCAATGCTATCCATTAAACTTCCTAGATATTTGAGAAACTTTGATTAAAAAAACACAATTTGAGAAGCAAGAAAATTTTCAATGGTTTTGAATTTTCATTATTGTCCTTGACCGGGTATAAACCTAACTTAATTTTACCGTGAAGGGCAAGCTACACACACTTGCAGCACTACTGACTTTCCAGTCGTGACATTTTACCGTGCCTTGCAAAACTCAAACGAACGCGTCTTTATTCATGAACGGCTTGTTTGTTCACTTAGCACATGCTAGTATAGAAAATAGAAGCATTTCTTCAAATCCCAAACCCAATACATATGGCTGCAAGTGACGGGGGTAAGCAATGACTGCAGGCACCAATCACTGCCAAAGTTGATGTCTACAGTTTTGGTGTGCTGCTTCTGGAGATCATTTGCTGCAGGAGAAATGTAGATGGTGAGGTTGGAAATGAAGAGAAGGCCATTTTAACTGATCGGGCTTATGACTGCTATAGGGCTGGAAGAATTGACATGCCTACCCCTTGTCCAAAGGCCCATTGCACTGCAAAGGTAAGATGAAAAAATATTGTACCCAGTCTTACCCTTTTATATATAAATATGTTATTTTTAGATTCAAATCCAATTAATAATTTATAAGGCATAAATTTATCACTGTGTTCGGACTTGTCTTAGGCTGAAAGGATTGACATACTGGTTGAAAATGATGACGAGGCTATCAATGAAATAAATAGGCTTGAAACATGCAAAGTTTGTGATGGTGGCTATTTGGTGCCTTCAAGAGGATCCCTTTCTCAGGCCAACAATGAAGAAGGTGATGATGCTGCTGGAAGGAATAGCTCCAGTCACAATTCCACCAAGTCCCTGCCCTTATACCTTTGTGTCTATTAGTTGCAGTTGAAAATAGTTTCATTTCTTGTCATGCTTTTACGTCATGTGGATTTATGATTAGATGTTTCTATTCATTTTAATTCCCTTTCTGCATGTAGCTGCTCATGGATAAAAAAGTGTAACAAAAATATAACTCGTTGCCTCTGCTTTGCCATAGACCATCAATCTCGGATGATTGATGAGGTCTCTAAATTCCTACACAATGCTTAAATATTTATGCTTTATTGACCCTAAACCAAACATCTATTCGCTGCCATTTTCATTAAAGATTATATTCAAACGATCCAATCTCGTTGGAAAACAAAGCTCCAAAATAGAAATAAATTGTTCTGAATTGCAAGCATATGTTAAGAAAGTTGCCACTTGTTCCGTTCGTTGCAAACGGAGGTCCAGTAATGAAACTGGGTCTTAATGTACGATCAAGGTTCTCTCTCTCTCTCTGAATGCTATGGAAGTTGCAGCACCCAAAGGAAGATGAAGATCACAGCAAACAACACGACACAAGTGGTGTGCAGTGTGTGCTTGTGTGAAAGGAAAAGAGAGAGTCAGAATATGTGTGTACCTTTCACCTTTGGTGCTTATGGCCTATTTATGCTTACTGACCTGTGGAGAAATAAGGAAATTACTCCTATTCTTGGTCACGATCTTGAATGGATATGGTGGATAATAACGCTCTGTATCTTCTTTGATTCTGCAAATATATGGAAACTCGATCTCCTCTGATTTTTCTGTAAATAACTTCTTTAACTGCCTTGGGCCTTTTAAACGCAGCCCAATGTAAAATATCCGTAACACCACTCTTACAGCAAGTATGGATTTAAATTCCTTGAATATTGTGTTTAAGTACTAAGTGCTCTGTTTTAATAATTATAACTATTCTCAATACTCAATAGAAGCATTTTTTATGACACCCATAGTTAATGAGTATATTTATTTCTCAATAAGAAAGATGAAGCTTTTAACTGTTCCCACAACCACTGCCAATGATTAGTTTAAGATATTTCCCACAGTTACGGTCGGTTTTGAATTTTTTTTCTTCCATTTATGATTCATTATGAATTTTGAATAATTTGTCATAATTTAGCCTAAACTGATTAGATATATGATATATTCACAACATCGTCCCTCAGCTGATATGCAAAGTATGACCATTTTACATGTGATGGGAGTAATGTCAGAAATTTTATAGTAGAGAGAGATCAAGGAACAATAAATTAAAAAACGGTTCAACGTTTAGTTTTATGCCTAACTCGTATTCTAACTAACTAATTAATTGGCCATTTCTTATTATTTTAAATAATATCAATATGTCATGTGAATAATATTTCAGAATAATTTTAAACTCTTGTAACATTTTTTCTTTAATTTATATTATAACACATACAGTATAAATTTTAAATTTAGATTAAGGAAAAACTTCTAATTTAATAATAAACACTTCATTATAATTTTTAAATTTGAAATCAAATTAAAATAAAAGGCAACATAGAGATAAGGAGAATGAGAAAAAATGAATTTGATATATATATATAGTAGTAGATTGGATGCCCTATTTTTATAGTGTTGTTACCATAGAATACAATGCATCTGGGGACTGGGGTGACGCATGTTATCAAGTATCAAGCACATCTATTCTATTAGTTGGCGTTAATAAAAGAAAGTTTAGGACAAATGTCAATACTAGATAATAATAGCACAACATGAACTGTTTTGGGATTTACAATTTTAGCCTTAAAATGAGCAGAAAAAAATAATAAAATTATCCTCACTTTTATTTATATCTATATTATTAATAAAGAGAAGATTTCTTTTTTATGTACACAAATTTTAGACAATTTTATTCTTTATATAATTTTTTAAATTTTTACTATTTTCCTAATAATTACCCGTTATTTTTATGTTGTTATTTTTTTGAACTTTTAAATCTTTTTTTTTTTACTTTTTTTATAGTTAAAATATGTAAAAGTGTCTTTTCCCTTTGGTATATAAAGATAATAAAGTGATTATTATTAAATTTGCATGAAGCTTAGTTGTTGTTATAGTGCATAAACAATATCCTAATTTTAAAATTTGGATCGATTAAACATTTATGATTAATTAACTTATTTTATTTATTATTAGTTGGTTGTTTTCATATTATACTATTTATTTTAACCATTGTGTTTATTTATAATATTTATTTTATTATTCTAAACTATGCTGCAAGATATTAAGTTAGATAATAATTTTATTTTTATTTTTTAATATATAATAAATGAATGTAAAAAACATAATTAAAATAATTGACTTATTTAATAAAAATATAAGTGTTTAGAACTAATTAGAAACTAAAATTATAAAAATCCAAAATATATTTTATCAATTAAATAAAATTAAGATTCATATAAAAATATCATATAACGTGTATATTTTATTATTTTTAACTACTTCAATATTGACAACATATACATATATTAAAAGGAAATTACATTGATATTTCTTGTATACATTAAGTATTCTTTAATTACACATGTATTATTATTTTTTAACTAAAACTCCTAACTATTTGGTGTTGCTTACACTTGCACTAGTGATCCTTTATCACCGTGAGTCATTTAACTCCCAGGTAGAGTAAAAATATATCAGATCAAGTCAGTTTTAGTGAATCTAAATCTAACTTGCATCATTATTACTAAGCTTATATCTGACTTGTTATTTGTTAAAAATAATTAATTAAGGTTTAAGTCTGACATATATAAAGTTCTGATCTAGTCTAAAAGTTTATATATAAGGCCTCATTCAAAATAAATAATTAAAAGTAAAAAATCAATATAATCAATATGTTTATCTTATAAGTTATAAATTATTAAATATGATTTTATAAATTAAATTTTAGATAAACTCACTATTTAAAATCTACGTCTAACCTTTTTAATTAAAAAAATTTAAATTTGATTTTTTTAATAAATAAGTCAAGACAAAACCAAATTGTTAATCAAACCAACACCTATTTTCACTCCTATTCAAAGCACATGTCTTTTAAATATTTTTTTTTCTTTCTAAAATGTCCAAATTTTCTTCGTGGACACTAATTAAAAGATGTGTGTTTGAAGAGTTTTTTTTAGTAGAAAGAACAAATTTCAACTCCCAACAATACATTTATATTCAACAATCCAAATAAACACGCATGGAATTAATCCAACAACAAATTCAGAACTACAAGCAGTAATATGTGAGTCTAATTCACCTTCCCAAATCCATTCCCAAAGCGTACACATTGCTAACCCAATTTCTCAAACTCAAAAAAAAAATCTTGTTTATTGCAATCGTAAACCCACGAAAAGCACAGAAAACTTAAGCACCTCTTGATATTGCTTAAAGACTAATTAATAAATGGGTGCAAGGTCCAACATATGATGAACTCACCATATGGAAAATTAGGAGACGTTCACTGTCGGAGAATTTGAAGACAGTAGAGAAGAAATAAATGTCACAGGTTGAGACTGAAGGTGTAAATATAAAACTCTTTTATAAGAATAATATAGTCAGAGCTCATCTTCTCCTCCCTCCCCTCCGTCGGTGGACACAGCGCCGCACGCACGACGGCTAGTTTCTTCCGACGCACCAGCGTCAGTTTAGGTCAAAGCGACAACCAGTGGAGAAGGAGGGTGGAGCGACATAAAAGAGAAACAGTAATTTAGGGATAGTTTTGGGTTTCTATAAAAAATTAAACGGAAGCTAACACCATTAGACAAGGGAGTGCCAAAATATTGTCTATGAAAAGAGAAGGTGCATGTAGAAAATAGTTCAGAGGATATTAGGGTAATTTACTCTTATATCAAACACTTAATAACTTCGTTTTTCAGCTGATACCTACCAGCTATCAAACATACCCTAATGAGCTTATTCACGTTTGAAAAGAAGAAAAAGTCTAAGGTGCTTTACCAATAGCAGCTGTGACTAAAGCAGAGGATCAAAGCCGCAACACTCAAAAGACGCTGTGTTATTACCGTGTCAGTGTATCTCTCATACAGTGACAAAACGACATAGAAAAAAAGAAAAAGAACTAAAAATACAACAAGAGTAGAAGACGCCAAGATTATTTTTTTCTGAGAAAAATCGTAGTAAAATACAATTAATGAATCATGTCAAAGCACTAAAACGTTAAAAAATAAAAATGGAAAAATGAAAAACCATTAGCTCTCTCTCGGAAGCAGAACAAAACAAGACGTCTGATCCTTTCTCTCTCTTTCTTCCCAACTCAACTCTAGTCCTCTTCCTTTCACTTTAATCCACCAATAATAATTATTCGCAAAAAAAAAAACGTTGAACAGATACCATCATCATTCATCATCATCACCCACATCATCAGAATTTCAAGGTGGGTTCCCTTCATTTTCTGCTATAGTGTTTGGTAGCATGAACAAAACAACAAACATACCTTTTTCTTTCACAATTAATCTTCTTGAGATTGGATTTGGTGTCTTCTTTTTTATTCGTTTCGGCATTAGGGGTTGCTGGGTTGGTGTCAAATTAGTCTTTCGCTTGTCAAAGTCTGCTGCTTTGACTTTTATGCACTTTTTATTTGGTGCCAAATTAGCGTTTTCCGCGACTTCAGCTTGTGGGCACACTGGATTGTTCCAAAGTTTGTGTTTTCGTCACGCAATTTTTTTTGTAATCTCTCGAGGTACTGCAGTTAATTTTTTTCTACTGTTTCAGATTTGTTTTCTGTTAGTATATCTGGAAGTCCAGGAATTCTCTAGATTTGGATTGTTTCAATCTCATTTTTGTCGAAGTTGAGTTTGCTGGTTATCCCTCATGTGAAGCGACATGTCTCTTTCTTTTGCAATTCATGTTTTGATTGAGAGTCAGAGTAGTTTATTAATCTGCATCCAGTCAAGCAAAGATTGTGTTTTTTATTCTGTGAATCATTTATTTTGGTCATGGTCCTTAGGTCTTGTATTGCAAGGTTATTGAGGATATGATATGATGGTGTGTGTGGAATAGAGCCGGTGTTTGTGTAGAAGATGAGAAGGGAACAGCAAGAGGGATGCCAAGCTTCAATTCACAGTTGCCCAATTCCAATGCATGGTAAATTTCCTCTTAGGCCTTAGCAGTTACTCTTAGTATTAGATTTCATTGTTTCAGAAGCGGTAGGACCTAAATTCCGTGTAGTATGCACCTTCATATAAATGTTAAATCTGTACTATTTTATGAAATCCTACTGTATACTTCCCCCCGCCTAAATTTCTTTTGTCTCGCAGGTCGTTACTCCTTTAATGGATATTTGGATTCATTGTCTAAGCAATAATAGAATATTCACTGTGAGGAGAAAAAGCATCTTGGATTACTTGTATATTGCAATATTCTAGTTTTTGTTTTTGCTTCCATCACGTTTTAGAAGACTTAGGTTTTATGTGCTGTTTGTCTGAAAAGAAAGACATGAACTGACTTGTGTTAGGCTGTTAGCTGAAATCTGACATGTTTTTTTCAGCTATACAGAGGGAAGCACAATTGATTCTTTTTGTGTGTCTGACTTTGATCAATCAGTTGGATATCGCATAGAGGATGTTTTTGCCTTGAGGGGAAGTAAGTATTCTTATTGTTGGAGATTCCATGTTGACTAGTGATATAGTGTATGTAATATAAGTGAGGGGCAACCCCACTTCATGGCTAGCTTTTGGGGTTGAGTTAGGTTTAAACCCAATTTATAAGAGTGTATTAGAGCCTATTTTAGTGGTCATTGTTAGGCCTATCTAGCCACTTGTTATTGAGTTATTGTATCACCTATAGATGTCTAGTTCTGTAAACTTCATGCTTGAGATGTCTAGCCCTTGATGTGAGGGGAGTGTGTTAGAGATCCTACATTGACTATTGATATGGCCAAAATACTGTGTATAAGTGGGGGAAAACCCTCTCATGAGCTAGCTTTAAGGGTTGAGTTAGGCCTAAACCTAAATTCTAATATGGTATCAGAGTCTATCCTATCAATTGTTGTTGGGCCTATTGGGACACTTGTTATTGGACCAGCTGCATATGTCCAATCCTGCAAACTTTACGCTTGAGGTGTCCAATTTTCAGCATGAGGAGGGTGTGTTAGAGATCCTACATTGACTAGTGATATGCCCAAAATAGTGTGTATATAAGTGGGGGGCAGCCTTCGCTTCATGAGTTAGTTTTTGGAGTTGAGATAGCACAAAACCTAAATTCTAAAATGGTATTAGAGTCTATCCTATTGATTGTTGTTGGGCCTATCGGGACATCTGTTATTCATTCCATAGTAACAAATTATTATGGGCACACAATAAAAAGCAATGGCCACACAGTGGTAACATATGACAACTCAATAAGAAGCAATATTCATTTTCAAATTTCTTCTATATATGTAACTTTACAGAAATAACTTCATTTACAACCGTTATCACTGAGGTCGATCAACTGAGATTGTTCAAACTTGATTCTGTGCATTAAACATTTGCTTTGGACATTCCCTTGCATTTAAAGCAATATATTATTTATGAAGTCCAAATATATACACCCTTCGTCAACTAAGTCACTTGTTGTTTCCATATCATATGATATTGCGCTAGGGTCCAACCAATATTGCTATCTATGTGAAAATAACAAAAGCATGTCACAAATGGGTGGGATTGCTATTGTCTTCCCAAAAGCTAGCACCACCTTAATATATGATGGAGTATATAATTAGTACAGTATAATTGTAATGCTGGTTTTGTTTCTGTTATGACAGGTATATAATTAGTTAGAAGCAGTTACTTGATTGCTATTAGTTAGCTTGTTAGAGAGCGGGATAATTCTAAAAACATATTCATTACTAATAGAAGCATGAGAGCAATTGTCATTTTTCTTCTTCTTTTATTTTTTATTTTTTTAGTACAGAAATAATGCTAAGCAAAGCACTATCTAGAAGCAATTCATAAAGTGAAATGATCTCCAACAAATTGTGAATTGTTTATGCTTGATAAGAGGGAGGGATAAGAGATTTAAAAGTTTCTCTAGGTGTTGTGTAGCAAAAGAAGCAATTAGAGAAGTGAATGAAACATGAAATTAGATTAGGGAAAAATATGGAGAATTGAACAAAAAATATTTCATTTAAGGTATTATTGTCTGTTACATGTAATTAAATGGACAAATGGACTTTCTCTCTAAATAAACTTTATATTAGTTCTTTTCAATAATTTATGTCTTTTGTTAAAATTAAAATGTCTCTTCTCACTTCTCAGTGATCTTTAATATTAATTTTCCCTATGCTATAATGAGCTTTCTGTTCATAAAATTTTATTTGTTACAATGATTGATATATGTCAGTGCATTCTTTCTCATAATCTCATCAATTGCATGACAAGGATAGCATTGATAAATATATGGCTAACTGCCGTGAAGGATAACACAAAGGAATAGTAATACTCTCACAGGTGCACGCAGCTAAAAGATACACAGGCTGTTACTCTTGAGTAAAGAGCTAGATATCTAAGTTTATAATCTGATTGATTGATCTGTTTATTTTATTCTTGCTAACATGTATAGATTTTTTCTCCATCCTTTCATTCTCTAATAATATTATCTGATATGTGATTCAGACTCAGTTTTTGACTCACTAAGTAAGTAGCCAAACAATTTCTCGGGTTCCTGTTCAAGTTGATTCCTTTGATAAGGTGACTTTTTCTAGTTCCTTTTGTCAATTGAACTTTCAGCTTGGTAAATTAGGTGATTGCTAGCTGGTTAAAACATTATTTTATTTCACAATTTTTCTTTCTCTTCTCTTTGCAATTTAGTTACCAACTTCACTCGATAAAAACCCATTAACAAACCAAACAGAGTGACAAAGTTTGCAATTACAAAAGGTTCAATTATCAAATCTGGTCAGTGGTGATACGGAACACCAGGAAGAGTCTGCTATGGCTGACGCCAGTCCTAGAACTGATATTTCTACAGATGTTGACACGGATGATAAGAATCCACGGGTGAAGTTGCATTTTACCTTTCATGGAATTTTCTTCTTTCTTGATTTTGAACCTGTTTAGATTGAACTCATCATCAAGGATTTAACTTTTCCATTTTGTTCCTTAAAATATAGGTTTTTTAGTTGATATTCCTTACAATCTGACATTTGTGCATTCCTTGTGTACAGTTTGATAGAAGTCAGTCCCTTGTTGCTGTGGCTTCTGACTCCAGTGACAGATCAAAGGATAAATCAGATCAGAAGGTAAAGTGTATTTTAAAGAGTAATTGGCCACTTTGGCACGTTAAAGATATATGCAACATTAATTGCCCCTCCAATTATATATACATCAAATGGCCCTCTGAAGGAATATACAACATCTAGTTGGTCCTTTAAGGACTAAATGACACCATTAATAAAAATTGACGGACCAATGTTGATATCAACTGATAAATGAAGGATCACTGTAATACTGTGTATATCATTGAAGGACCAAAACAAATGTTTACTCTATTTTAAATTTTGCTATGCGGTTATTATCTAAAATTTTAAATGGTATTTATTGCATGATCATTGATTTTTTAATTACTGCAGAGTCTTCGGAGGCTTGCTCAGAATCGTGAGGCTGCAAGAAAAAGTCGGTTGAGAAAGAAAGTAGGAATATGTACTTACATAATTTTTGTTAATATTTGTTGTTACAAGTGTATATTTTTTTTCTGTTTTCTTCTTTCTCCTTATAATAAATACTACTATGGCTTCATTGTAAATCACAAAGACGGGATTTGATTTTTAATGGGCATATATAAATTAAATGGAGATATTGCATGTAGTTCTGATTCTCATGGTGGTATATATTCTCATCTATGTGATTTTATGTATTTGGATGATCAGTTTGGGTCTACAGATTTTGTAGGCCTGCTGGCAAACTGAGAGTACAATGGACATTGATTTTGTTCTAGTATAATATTTTCTTTTTTCATAGAAAAATAAATTTGTCAAAGGGGAAGGTGGAATGAACAACTAGAGGTAAAATAAGATATCATAAAAAATGCAAAGTCGTAGATACAAAAAGGAATATGAAAATACTCAAGAATTCAGCTAGACCACTCCTGGCTGTTTGCTTAATTCTCCCAGGTAGGGTACTCAACACTACAGTTGAAGTATACTTCCTTTTATGGTGAGAAAATTCAGAAAGTGAGTACCCACTTTCTTTGAGCTCTTACTAATTTAAACATATATTGTAGTAATTAAATATTGTGAGTACTGCATTTATTTTTACCCTCTCTAGTGTTATATCACTGGAAGTTAGCTGGATTTTTCTTCATAACTACACTTATAATGGAATCTGTGAAATGATAAATCTGGATATTCAACCTTTATAGAATAGTGTGCTTTAGAATGGTAACTGGTTATTTTTAATGAGTAGGGTAGTAGTGCAATCCAATGATTCTTATATTGTTTTAATTTGTTTGGCCTCTGATAGTTTTTAGAAATAATTATTCTAACATCACCCCACTTAAATTAAAATGCAATACTTGATACAATAATGTCGTTACTCCACAGGCTTATGTTCAACAGCTCGAAAGTAGTCGCTTAAAGTTGACCCAACTGGAGCAAGAGCTTCAGCGAGCTAGGCAGCAGGTAGGGTTCAATTATTTATTGGAATTAGATTCTGTCTTTATTCTTCTTAATGACACTTTTGGCCAAGCAATGGGCATGGCATGTTCAATTTAAACTCAAATCTTTTGTTCTTTTCCTGTAGGGAATCTTTATATCAAACTCAGGTGATCAAGCACATTCAATGAGTGGAAATGGTATCCTTCTTCCTTAAATATTTTATTCATTCCACAGGTTTTAATATCAATGTCCATAAAATGTAGTGGTATTATTTGTGTCTGTTATGTTGTACCAAACTATTTCAGGAATGTTTTAAGTTTTAATATTTCCTGTTATATGATATGAGATAATAAAAAACTATGTTGTTTTACAGGGGCTATGGCATTTGATGTAGAATATGCAAGATGGCTGGAAGAGCAGAATCGACAAATTAATGAGCTAAGAGCAGGTGTAAATTCTCATGCAGGTGATACAGAACTTCGCATGATTATTGATGGTATAATGGCACATTACGATGAGATATTTAGGCTGAAGGCCAATGCAGCTAAGGCTGATGTCTTCCATTTGCTGTCTGGAATGTGGAAGACACCAGCAGAGAGGTGTTTTCTTTGGCTTGGTGGTTTTCGGTCATCTGAACTGCTCAAGGTGAGCTGATTTGTGATTGTTACCCTTCAGTTTGCTGTTCTCGTTGTGGCTTTTCTAAAAGGTAGTTTTTCTTGGTAACATACAGAGTAAAATCTTGCAGATTTTGGGATAATTATAAGATGTCCAACTGAGAGTTCTGTAAAAGAGTAGTTGTACACACATTGTGGGTTGACATGTTGCATCTATATTTATAGTTGCTTGCTGACATTGCTGGTTGATCAAGAATTTAGAGTGTTGGATTTAGGATTCTTATTATTGTGCTAGGAGTTTTATCATATTAGGACTGTTAACAGTAATTGTATTACACTTGTACTTGCTAGAATATTTGTCTAAATATGTTTGTTAGGTTACTCTGTGAATAACAAATGTCTAAGTATGCTAACCTAATTTACATAAGAATACAAGGAAAATGTGGAGAAGAAGAGAACAAATGATCCTCAAACAATGAAGCAGTGTATTAAGGAAAGAAAACAATTAGTTAAATTACTCGGAAGTTACAACTCAATCAATCTTAATGAGGAAAAACATTAAATTTATGTTATGTGTTAAAAATAAGAATTTATACTAAAACTTCGTAATCCTAACTCAAAGTCTCAAGCTATCATTTTTGGGGGGAAATGATCTTAACTTGAACCCAAGGGTTACACAGATGTAGCCAGTCACGTTGGAGCCATATATATCCATTTTTTTTTATTTAAAAATAATTTTGGCACATAACCGGGGATCTATCTTGTTTGGGGGTGTCGAGATTAACCTTGCTGGGAGTGTTTGCTTTTACTTTATGTACTTTCCTCTACTTGGTTGTTAATAATACAGTCTCCCTTTATTAGATAGGAATTGTTCCTATCATTTTTGAGTGCTTCAAAACCAATTGAAACCTATCTAGACGTAGTTTTGAGATGTGGAAATATTACACAGGTCAAATCTTAATGGCTTGAAACCCTTGCACCAAACTTCAATTATTCATACTAGAAAAGGTGATTCATTCTCAATTTACACATGATAATGCATATATATGGTTTATATTTTGTCTTAAAACTTCCTAAATACCTGTTTCTCCGTTTCTCTCATGATTATTGAGAATTTGTGATAAACAGAATTTTTATTTGTGAGGTCTAGAGTCAGTTAGTAGTTTGACCCTTGACTTGAGAGGCATGAATTTGGTTGCAGCTCCTGGTAAATCATTTGGAACCTCTGACAGAGCAACAGTTAGTGGGTATCACCAACTTGCAGCAATCTTCCCAACAGGCAGAAGATGCTTTGTCTCAGGGCATGGAAGCATTGCAACAGTCCCTTTCTGAGACATTATCCACTGGATCACTTGGCTCCTCTGGTTCATCAGGCAATGTGGCAAATTACATGGGTCAAATGGCTATGGCCATGGGTAAACTAGGGACACTTGAGGGATTCATTAAGCAGGTACACTTTTCTTACATGTGTGCGATCAGTTTGGTACATATTTCTCAAAGAAAATGCTCTAATCATACAGCATTTCATGGCAGATTATTGATAACAAACATCACTATTAAAATAACTTGGCTCTGTTTATTTTTGTGGTGGTCATTTGAAAGGCTGACAACTTGCGCCAGCAGACGTTGCAACAAATTCACCGCATATTGACAACTCGGCAATCGGCTCGTGCACTACTTGCAATACATGACTACTTTTCTAGGCTGCGTGCCCTTAGCTCTCTTTGGCTTGCCCGCCCAAGAGACTGATGGGGGGTAAATAGTGTGTCATTAATTTTCATGGTTCTGGCACCAGAATCCTTTGGATAGGTTTTTTACTCTTGCAATTTTACTGTGTTTTAGTTTTCATATTACTGATATTAGTTTCAGTAAGTTATAATCTAGAAACTGAATTGGTGACATGACAAGGGTATGTATTTTGTTTATTACTACTAATGTAATAATATTGTCTAGGAATTTAGATGATTTTATGCAAAAAATGGTTGGGATGTGATAAATTTGAATGTTTTGTTCTGTTGCTAGAAATTTTCCATCTATCTGAATTTGTATAACTTGGAAAAAAATGTATTTTTAATTCTTATGCTCTCGGCTAAATGTGCTCAAGATTTCTATATTTTTAATTCTTATTACATAATTGGTGATAAATATCCTAAACAAGAAGGAACCAAAATTATTTTGTATCCATTGACGATGGATAAAAAAGACATGTTTCCGTTCTCATGTATCTGAATTTTCAATATACATTTTTTCTTTCTAGTTGTCGTGATAATTTGTATATCCCATCATATTAGTTAGTGTGGATTTGGTTTACTATTAAATTGAACGGGCACACATATATGTATGTTTTGTGAAAAAGTAAGAAATCATAACTTTTGATTTAAAGACTGTTTGGGAACTTTTTAACGGTAAATCATGTTTGAAATTGTTGATCACGGTGTAAAATATTTTGAAATTTGATTTTAGTCTTTATGAAAATTTAATATGTTTTTAGTATAAGGCTAAAATTCTACACTTATTATTATTACATATTTGTATTTTGTACTTCACTTATTATTTTTAATAAAATGATCGTTTATTGCTTGAATAATTTTTTATATGCTATTTATACTATTTTATAATTAGTAATTGCCCAATAGCATGGAGTAGATATTTTCCGACAGTAGGGAGATGATAAAACATGGATCCTGGAATGCGGAAACTGTAAAATGGGACACGGTAGTCCACGTTTGTTACATCTAATATTATGATGAGTGTGAAATAAGAAAGGGAAACCCAACAAATAATAAATATTTTCAGAAAACGACAGCCAATAATTTTGTTGTAATCTTATCTTTCCCAGCTTTTGGATGCCGACTTGTTCCTTAAAATACGGTCAAATCTGTGAGTTCGCGGTGCCTGTTTCTAAGGATCTAAATAATATATTAGGACATTAAATTATAATAATTACAGGGAGGGGCTTCAGACAGTTTTATTTATTTAAACTTTTACCCTGTTGTTACATTACAATTTTCAAATAACAAACAAAACAAGTGTTATAATTATGATTTGAGACCTAGGATAAGTAGGAACAAGTTTTAAATATATTTTTTTTATAAAAATTGGATTTTTTTTTTTCCTTCAAAAGTTATTTTAAGGTACGATAAGAATATTAAAATTACCATTTTTAAAATAAAAAAAAAAAGGTCAAAAATGGGAAGTCAATAAATAAGAGATTTGATTATAAGAAAAAGACGTTACATATAAGATTTTGGGAGCGATGGCGTCTTTAAATGGTAAGGATCCTCCGAATTGTCCTATGACAGAGCGTGTCTTTCCTTTCTTTTCCTCCTGTGAATCATCGGACAAAGGAAAACGATAAAATCTGGGGAGGGTTCCTAGTTTGATATAGCTTTGGAAACAGTAAAGTTATACACATTCCTCATTTCCTAGATTGTGAATTGGTGAATGTATGTTATTGTTGTCCAATTCAATTGAGTCAGGGGGTCGGGGGAACTAGATTAGGAGGATTGACGTTGGTTTTTGCATAATTGAATTGAATTGAATTGAGGAGAATGACGATAAGCAGTATACAATCGACGCCAGGAAGCTCAGGGTATTTGGATTTGTTTCCTGAGCGGAAAATGTCATTTTTCAAGAATCCTTATATTCTGGGACTGACTGCTGTGGCTGGGATTGGTGGAATGCTTTTCGGGTACGACACGGGGGTGATATCAGGAGCCCTTCTATATATTAAAGATGATTTTGAAGCGGTTAGAGAAAGTAAGTTGCTTCAGGAAACAATAGTGAGCATGGCAATTGGTGGTGCAATAGTTGGAGCAGCAGGAGGAGGATGGATTAACGATGCCTATGGACGAAAGAAGGCGACTCTGATTGCTGATGTGATATTTATTATGGGAGCAATTGGGATGGCAGCTGCACCAGACCCTCATCTTCTCATTCTGGGACGCTTTCTGGTTGGTTTGGGTGTCGGGATTGCCTCTGTCACCGCTCCTGTCTACATTGCAGAAGCGTCTCCATCCGAAATCAGGGGTTCTTTGGTCAGCACCAATGTTCTCATGATCACTGCCGGCCAGCTCCTTTCCTACATCGTTAACCTTGCTTTCACCCGTGTTAGCGGCACTTGGCGATGGATGCTCGGTGTCTCCGCTGTTCCAGCAATTGTTCAGTTTCTTCTCATGCTTTTCCTCCCCGAATCCCCAAGATGGCTCTTTATCAAGAATAGGAAAGATGAAGCTGTTCACATCCTCTCTAAGATCTACGACCTCGCTCGCTTAGAGGATGAAGTTGATTTTCTAACCACTCAGTCCGACCAAGAGCGCCAAAGAAGAAACAGTATCAAATTCGGGGATGTTTTTAAATCCAAAGAAATCAAACTTGCTTTCCTTGTTGGAGCTGGGCTTCAGGTAATTACACTTAACACTTGTATTCTTGGGTTTGTATTTGCTTCATCACTAAAATGTCATGCTTTAATGTTTCTGCAGGCTTTCCAGCAGTTCACAGGAATAAACACGGTGATGTACTACAGCCCTACCATTGTCCAAATGGCTGGTTTCAACTCTAATGAGTTGGCTCTTCTGCTCTCTCTCCTTGTTGCTGCCATGAATGCTACTGGAACAATTCTTGGCATTTACCTAATTGACCATGCCGGCCGCAAAATTTTAGCCCTTTCTAGCTTAGGAGGAGTGTTTGCATCTTTGATCCTCTTGTCTGTCTCATTTTTATACCAATCATCATCTTCCAATGGATTATATGGATGGCTTGCAGTGCTGGGTTTAGTCCTATACATTGCTTTTTTCTCGCCAGGGATGGGTCCTGTGCCATGGACCGTCAACTCGGAGATATATCCTGAGGAATATAGAGGAATTTGTGGTGGCATGTCAGCTACTGTGTGTTGGGTTTCGAATCTCATCGTGTCTCAGAGCTTTCTTTCCATTGCTGAAGCTTTAGGGATAGCTTCCACTTTCTTGATTCTTGCTGCTATTTCAGTGCTCGCATTTCTATTTGTGCTTTTATATGTTCCAGAGACCAAAGGATTGACCTTCGATGAAGTAGAACTCATATGGAAGGAGAGAGCTTGGGGAAACAACACTGACTCACGAAACCTTCTTGCTGAAGAATGAACGCGAAATCAACCCATACATGTTTCCGCATTTCTTAATTAACTATATATATTTCATTCCTTGTATACTACACATTACCCCCACCATTTTTTTTTTTTTGGAATGTATTCATATGCCGATGCGGCGGGGTATTATTATCATACACTGTACTACTATTCGATCTTTCTTCTATCTCATTTTCATTTTCATCTTTTCTACTCTTTTTTTTCTGATATAACTGTTTAGCAAAAAATTAATCCAAACACAACATAACCTTAACTTTTTACGTACATTCTTTGATTCTTAAATGCTCGTGTAACTCTAGAAAATGAGGAATCAAATAAAAAACTTATGAATTGTGATGTTTAGAGGTTAAAAAGTGGATAAAATATAGTGCTTAACTAATAAAAATTAACAAAAGGTTAACGGAAACAATTATACAAAAAATGAACAAAATACAAAAATCAATTTCAAGTACTTAAAAATGAGAGACGAAATGGAAATTTTGATGATATTTAAAATATTTTGTGAAAAAATAAAAGTTTCATTGGCAATATATATTTAAAATATGACAATGAGAGTTGGATCTAGTCGAAAAAGTCACGGGATGTTTTGTGTGAATATAGAATTAGTATATGGAGACATATTGGGAATAAGGTGGATGCCTGTATGTGTTTTCTGTCATATATTTTGTAAGACTTTTTGGGCTTAGTTTGGCACACCTTGTGCTGTTACTAAGTGTTCTAATCAATCATTTTTTTAATAATAAAAAATAAAGGTTTATATTAAGTGAAGTGTCCATGGTTAGAGTTCAGTGCTTCGAATAAAATTGCTTCAAAAGGGGGAAAAATATTTAAACTTACATATGTTAATTAGTAACTTTGTTGTCAACTTATAGAGAACATTCTTTATCAATTATGAATCATCTACTTTTGGTCTAAACATGCAGGTCTGATTCGTTATTCACAATATTAATTGGCGTTCCATTTTGTGAATAAGATCCCATTTATATTAAAATAAATTGAAGTGTGATACATATTTTTTTAAAGAAACATTATTTCTAAAATTGGATACAGCTTATTTTTGTCCACACACAAAAAAAAAAAAAACTTGATTAGTTATTGTAATTTTTCAGTACAAAACAGTAGATCATTATCGATAATGCTGTTTACACATACACACACAAAAAGATAGTGCTGAATGCGATGTCAAAGAAAGAAGATAATACTGAACGCTTATAAATTTAGAAAATTCTTCATTAGGTATGAATTTTTGCACATTCTAATAGATTATTATATTTTATTCATATTGTCATATTTTATTGAATTAGTCTGCAAGTTGATCAAGTGGGCTCTCTCCCCCATTTCAAAATGGAAAAAAAAAAAAGTCAGATGATAAGCACGAAACGAAGGCTTAATTCAAAATAATTATGCGATGCGTTGGAGAAGAAGGATGTTAATGTTAGCATATTCTTAATGAAGCAGGTCCCTGGGAAGTAGTTCAGCTTTTCCATATGCTCTTACTGCCCGAATCCCCCAGATGGCTCTTTATAAAGGTTGTATAATTGTTTTATGTTTACGTCTGAAAGCTATTGTTGTTCATCAAGATTGTGAGTGATTGTGTTGTGGTTGCTCTTACTTTTCGCATTTTATCATACCATATATTTATTACATCTGGCATTTTTTCTTTCTTTTATTTTTCAATATCTGTGTAAATGAACACATGGCTGTTCGGTAAATATTTTCCTTTTTATAATAGTAAACAATACTTTCTTTATGTAAAACTTTTTTTTTTTCAATTTAAACGATGTTTAAATTACGCTATTTTTATTCTTTTATTTCAAAACATCCAATATGAATATAATTAATTATTAATATAAAAACTTTTTGATGGCAGTAAATAATTTTTGAACATATTTTCTATTTTTTTATTATAATTGTCAGTGTCATGAACGATTAATTTTTAGTAGTTGGTCGCAAAATAAGGTTTTAAAAAATCTTATTTAAATTTTTGTTGTTATTTTTTTAAGCCATAGCATTAATAATAGATGTCCATAATTAGATATTAATCACATCAATTAGAGAGAAAATAAATTTTAAAAAAAAACTCATTTTATATTAAAATAGATTGAGATGCGATGTATATTTAATTTTGAAGTGGCGGGTATGCTAAAAAGCATGATATCGTATCATATCAGCATATATAGATTGAGATTCAGTAGTATCTTTTAAATTAATAGATGGCATAGACATAAGATGTTGAAGTTTAAGAGAAGGAGGGAGAGAACAGAAGCTTCTGGGCATAGATAAATAGGTGGATGAGTTAAAGGGGTGTTTGGAACTGGGATTCGGGTTCAGCTATGAGGAGATACCACTTGGAAAGCCGCTTCAGATTCTCCAAACGTCGTTTCAACAGTTCAGCCCGCCTAAGCTCAGCAGCACTTGTGTTCAAAGGAGGTTAGGGAACTACTAGGAATAATTAATACAACCCTTTGTCTAAATAAATATTTTCATCTTTCTTCCGTTATTCCTCCTATAATTTTTACTTTATTTTTTTCTATTTCATTTAATTCATAAATATTTTTTTTAGATTCAGGCAACTTGGCAATCGCCATTCAAATAAGTTTATATCATCATTTATACACAGGAAATTACCAAATTCGAACTTTTATAATCATTACTATCATATTATGTGTGTTGTTATGGATAAATATTTATTTATTTTTAATTAAATTTATAATAAGTAAACATTTTAAATATAAATTATATTTTATATTTAAGATTAATAATTGATATAATATTATTTTTAATTATTGATAATTTAAAATAAAGATTAAAAAGGAGTAATACGTAGATTAAAAATGATAGAATGTTAAGATGGTACATTTACATGTAAAGATAGGAGGGTAATTTTTTTTTTTTTTTTGCTAGTTGTATGATAATGTGTGAATTGTGAAATACACATCTGAAATAAGACAAGAAAGATACTATTAACAATATTCGATTAAGAGAGTGAGTCTACTCTCTACATTTTGTATTCTAATTTAAATTCATGTTATTTACTGAGTTTTTCATTGTAAACAATTTTGACATCTTGACTTTCCATTTATTTTTTTGGTTGACTTAATATGCATTTAATTTTTTTTATTTAATAGGTATTAACATACCTCGATATTTGGAAGATGCATGATTGATTTATTTGTCGATTATTTTGACTCGCTTTAATGTTTTTTAAAATATGACTTCGGTTATAATATAGTAAAACAAATTATAAAGAATACTTTCTTACGTGAATGACAACGTGGTTGACAAAATAAATAGTTGATGATATTTTCATCCAATTATACAGATAAATCATACGAAGTAATTGATTAATAATTAGAAAATATAATATAATAATTAATATTAGTTCCGTATTTTTGAATTTATGATTTTATGTAAATTGTGAAATTATATTCATATAAGGTCTTGCTAACCAACCAATGACTTAGAGAACTGATTAAGGAATTAAAAAAATTATTAAAAGTCATACAAGAACACATTTTAAAATTAAAAAAAAAAATCATTTTACACATTTTAATAATTTTTTTCCTTACTTTCTTAACAGTACCTGGACCCTAGTTTACTGTATAATAATAACAAGGTGAGGTGAGTCTTCTACCAAATCAAAATCACACTCGATTAATTTGAAACAACATTAAAAAAATTGGTGGATTTTTTTATTTAAAAAAAGCAAGCTAAAAGGGATTGGTTCAATTTATATAGACGAGTGATTTAAGTTTCCAAAATTATGTTTGTGTGTAAAAATGATATAAAAAATATATTGAACAGCTGACACAAAACAACATATGTAACTATCATTTCTTATTGCTCTATATGCACGCAAATATAATTTTCTATAAGGGAACTCAATTTCTTTATTTACCTGTATAATTTCATGATGACGAAATGACAAAATCATGTAATAAATGTAAATAATAACACAATAGTTCTAGACCAGGATGAGGTAAATTTACCATGAAACAAAATTATAAAAAGAGAAATAAAATGTCCAAGATAAAAAAATAAATGTAGTACAAGTAAAATCCACATTGATATGCCAAAAGCTCTTGCGAAGCCGTTCTCTAAGCTCTATCAAAATCTTCAGCAACTGAAAGTCATGGCTTGTTCAGCAGCTCCCGAAGTCAAGTTTCATGCCTTTCTTCATGAACCAAGTAGAGAGAACCCATCAGAAGAAAGCTATCCCAGAAAGGCAGAAATTACTTTTTTTTTTTTTTTTACTTTAAACTGTGTGGTGTGGTCAAATGCTACCAGCAATATCACCAAAAATATTTTTTTTTTTTAAATTCCTGCAATGATATACACACAAAATGATTGGATTGTTTATAGCATAAAATTGGTCAGACTCGTAAACCTTTAGAAAGTGGGATATTTTATTTGCACTCACACAAAGGCATTATCTTGGGCTTAAAATATTATTGAAGTTAAAAATAATAAACGAGACAAGCAAAAATATTCAGCAGGGTCAATAAAATAATTAGCCAAAATTTCAAGAGATCAACAATAAAAATGGAAAGAAAACATACAGTAGATCAATCTAGGAGGGAAGAAGTGGCTGTCTCTCATCATGTCCAACACGATGAGTGGCCTGGAAAAATGCATATTAACAACAAAACCTTGAGGATTAGTTGAAAGTATAAAAAAACTCAAATTATAGAACAATGAGATAACAGATCCGCACCTCCTCATTTGCTCCAGCTGCCATATTTATAAAGGATTCCTTTGACCTGGAATGAACAAAAGCCATTTGTTATCGCAAAGGAAGAAAGAAACGTGTTTTCTTTCAAAAACTTTCTTGTCATGTTGCCATAAAAAAAAAAAAAAAACAAGACACCAATTTTCAGGAACTTCCAAATAAGGAAATGAATTATTTTTCCATCTTCTTCCATGGAATGAGCTGGTGGTTGGTCAAGCAATCAAATATACAATGAGCATGAAAAAGAGAAAACATATGAATAATAGAGTTCTCTGGAACCAAAAATAAAGTAAAACCCATATCAATGACTAAGCTAACAAAAGGGAAATTTTTTTAGATCAGTAAATAAATTAGCAAGTACCTTTGTTTGTCATGAACATCATGCAGTTCCAGCACACCATTTTGGTCATCTTTAACTTTTGAAAGTGGCGAAAAGAACTGAAAAGAAAGCATGCATGAATAGTGTGATACTAAAAGATTTTAAAAAAAAAATCATCATAGTTACCAACCAGAATCTGCCAAATTCAACTCACCTGGTGCATTGAGATGAACACAATAGAAATGCCAATAACAAAGTTCATTGTTAAAGTATGTCCAAATAGTACAGCAGATGCTATACCGGTGAAGATTGTTGCTACTGTTGATGAGTACTTCTTCAAAATTGTATCTGCAACACATTAAATAGGTTATTGGGAGAAGGGACATGCTGGACAGATAGCATGTCAATCTACAAAACATAATTTTAGATAAATTATATTATGCCAGCATCTTGTTTTAGCTTCTAATAAATGCAATATAAAGAATAAAAATATATATTTGAACATTGACCTGCATATTTGAAGAAGAAAGAGGATAAAATCCCTTGGGCAGCATTGTTTGCTATCAAAAGCATTGTGGCTTTTGAATGACCTTGTAGGATATCAAAGCTGCTAGGCCCTGGAAAATTTAAAACAGCAGAAGAAAATCAGCTAGTTTGAGCATCAGAAAACACATTATAAGCCAGGTAAAAAGCATTTGAGCTTTTCTCTATCAATAGAGATTGAATCAACAAACAGAATTAAGCCATCACTGGTTCTACTTAATAATGGAATATGGAACTCTTATCGCATGTGTATAAAAATGACTATTTGTTGCCTCATTTACATTGGAAAAGCATGATGATTTATTACAGGAACACATGAATACAATATTTCAAAGCACAGAACTGCTCATTGCTTGCATACTCCATCACATGTTCATTTGTGAAGATCAATTTTGAATTATAAAATTGATTGAGGTTAATTAAGTGTCATCTGGTTTATATACATGGTTCGAACACAAGAATTGCAGCTGGCTCAAAATGAAAGAGATTTAACATTGAAATTAATATTTTAGCTTCTAGGGAAAAATAATCGGGTCTTTTGCTTTAATTTAAAAATTAATAAATAAATCAAACAACACATGCAACTTGTTTGAGTTTTTTTTTTCAATAGCTTAGTACCATGTTTAAAATGTCCACACAACTATCCAGAAATTAGATATTTAATTCTCACCTTTGACAACAACAGTTCCAAGTATCCCAAGAAAATTGAATATAGCTCCATATCCATATAAGAATAAGTTCTGTAAATCAATAAATAGAGAATTAATATTTCTAGGTGATAAAAAATCAGTTTAAGAATCCTAGCATCACTAAACTGTGGTTCTTGAAACTACCCATTTATTTTATTTTGTTCATCTATTGTCAAAATGATGATTGGAGTTAGAAATTGAGCATCATTGTTAGTTGCTTTTCTAAGACATCTACCCAATCCCCAACCTTTGATGTAAAGCCGCAGGCCTCAGTGACCAAGATTATATAAACTATAAAATTACATTTCAATTCTAAGAATGTGTGCATGCACAAGTGTTCAAAAACATGAAAAGGCAGAACTACAATTATGTAACACTCTAGACAGTAAAGCTTTAGAAGGAAATCATAATTCTCCTTCCTTTCAGAAACACAATTTTGAACTCATATTTTCAGCACTAAATAAAGATGTAGTCCAATAATGAAAAGTTTATTAATTCCCCATGCATCACCTGCAGATAAATGCTTGTATCATATTGGCTCTTCAAAGCATACTCATTATAAACAGAGGCCAATGATGGAACAGTGACCTGCAAAATAATTTCCAGGTTAAAAATTCAACAAATAAAAAGGAATTCAAACAAATAAAAGTGGAGAACCAATTTTTAAAAAAAATAATAGCAGAGTAATAATATATCAAAAGAATAAATAACAAACATCACTTACAAAAATCAATGTATAGGCATATGCACCCATTGTGACAGGAAGACCTAAAGCTGTAGTTCCTTCAGGTAAAGATCTTAGCTGATTAACACTTATACCAATGAGCAGTAGAGCAAGAGCTTCCCACTGTAGCAAAAAGAATAAATCAATTTTCCAGCAAAATAAAAGGAGGAGAAGCAATTGGGATTTATATAAGGGTTACCACTTGCCAAGGTTCAACAGAAAAGAACCACCTAATGGCCATAAGGCACCTTTCTTATCCCTATAGACAAGACAGAGCTTAACACACTAACCTGAATGATGGAAAACCGGCGCTTCATAATCACCTTTAACAAAAGTGCTATTACTAAAACCTGAAACATGCAAAGTCAAGAGTATGTCATTACAAACTAGTTCAACTTAAGCAAACTATCAAGAGAAGAATATTTCTATTTGTTTCAAGGAATAAGTGTCAGAAAAATAATGGAAAAGAATAAAAAGTAAAAAAAGTAACAGAAGGAAGAATATATGAGAATTTCCAGAAATAAATACAAAAGAAAACTCAGTCAAGAACAATGGACCAAAACTAGTAAAGTGAGACACAAGTAGTAGGTTTACTTGAGAGGTTTCCAGCAGCCATCACAAGGGATATACCATATGCAATGCATAGGCAAGCTATTACTAAGAGCAGGCAATAATACTGATATTGAATCATACAGAACAGTGAACTAGAAATTACCTTCAAATTGCTTAACATCTTCACAGTAGCAGGATTAAAATACAGCTGCATGAAATGTGAAATCAACACGTAAATTCCCTTAGGTCCAACAATTTCTTAAAATGTGACCGAACAATCATAAATTCATAATTAAGTTATATGAATATTCATCACCTGATTCAATTCTCTTTTAAACTAATGAAAATGATTCTATACTCTCGATGGAATATCAAACATGATACAAATAAATGCATGGCTAAGCAGTGGCCATTCATTTTAAGACACAAGCTGACTATACTATGAACATTTAGATGGAAAATGATGAAAAGAGAGAAGAACTCTGAATTATATTAGATCTGATTAGAAGATAGATGTTTATCATAATACAAAGCAGCAGCATATATATTTATAATTAAGGTAAACAAGATAATAAACAAAACAAGACTGCTAAACAATCAGTAATCCTAGTATTCAGGCAAGCAACGAGCAAACCATCATGCCTTTATAATAGCTTCAGGTTTCTGTCTTTCTGATTTGGAAAAGTAAATATACAAATATGCACAACAAACATTTATCCATTTTGGGTAAAAACCCATGAATTAAAAACAAAGTTAAATCTCTAATGACTAGCATTGTTTAGGGGTTACTTCTACATACCTGCATGGTAAACTTCAGATAGTTGTTTATGGCATACAGAAGTGCAGGAACTGCCAGAAGGACATTGTTACGAGCTGCCTACAAGGGACAAAATACCAGATACAAAATAAATATCAAAAGCTATCAGGAAAAGCTACCATCTAGAATTTTGAAATTGTTTAAATTTGGTGATATATAAAGAAAAAATGCAAAAAAACTTAAACAAAATGCTATCCCAAATTCCATATTCACTGATAGAAAAGTACGAATAAACACTGCACTTCAAAATGCCCTCTATGCCCTTAAGTAGTAAAGTAGTTGATGATTCTTTATTATTTTTTACAAAACATGCTTATACAATGGGAACTGAGTAATCCAGTTCAACCCCAGGAAGCAAGGAACCCTAGACCTAGTAAATGAAAAACACTGAAGAAATGTTCTATATCTGAAAAATATATGGTTCTCAGAAATCTATACCTGCATGAATGTAGAAATTGAGAGAAGAGGCTTCTCCCCAACTTTTTGATGCCTAGCCTGCACAATCAACCAACCGTTTGATTCAGTTGCTGTTTACTCAAAAAGATAAATGACAGATCCATACTCTGACATCCGCTAAAGTAACTCAGAAAATGGTCATTACAAACCAAAAATTCATTCTTCCCACTCGTGTGTTGAGGTTATAAATTCTAATATTCTATGACCCTTAACCACAGAAAAGTAGGGATGTCCTGTCACAATAGAAAAAACAGTAACTCCCTAGTAAAATCACAATTTACTAGTGATTTACTTCAATATATGTGCCAGTGCCTCCTCCATAATCTACTTTTCACTTCACACATGCTTTAATTATAAGTAATTGAAAAGACAGAAAATACTTGAAAATAGACAAAGGGAAAGTGATCTTAACCTGGAGAAGAAGCATAACAATAGCAAAGAAAACCTTCGTAATCTCAGTCAAAAAATTAACACTAATTGGGCTAAAATTGAATTTCCCATCCACCTTGGACATATAGACAAGGATAGGCTGCCAATTAAAAAAATAATAATATATGTCAGTCACTAAACAAAAAGCATAGAGGTTGCATGAGTTAGGCAAATTAACAGCAGTGAACTCTCTAATTTACATCAGACTATTAGATCTGTAAGTTTTAAAAAGTAGAACTGCAAGTCAAAAGAAATGAAATATGCAAATGACGCAATTGTTTTAAGGACTATAATATGCTTCACATCACAATCATCATTACATCCCTAAGTTACTATTCACAATGCCAAAGCAGGAGCCAATTTCTTTCAGCTCAATCCTCTCCTAAAGCGTTCAAGTCTTGCACCCAATAATAAATTTGCAAATTCGTTTTGCCAACTAGGCATAATGCAAGAAAGGACACGGCAATAGATTAACATGCAAGATAATACTTTGACTAAGGAAAACCATCCTTGTCAAATGATACACTTCTAGATTGCCCAACCCAATTAGTTTTCCAAATCATTAAACCAAGGGGAAAAAAAAGAAGATAATTCCAAATCAATAAACAAGTGGATGCAAGAGAAATTTTGTTACCCACATGGAGGGAAACAAAGTACTGTCTGTCACTCAGCAGTACACACACTAATATACAAAAAAAGTAGCTCAGACTCTGAAGCCTCAAACACATCACAAATGTGCAGGATGTCTGTGTCATGTCTAGTGGTCAGAGATTCATAGCTATTAACTCACATTTGCATTAATATTAAATTAAGAGATGATAATCACCTGGAAGCCAACTAGAACACAATCACCAACGACCAAAAAGACATTGAGTGCACGTTGCTTGGACGATATCCTACTTTTGTGGCGATCATAAGCCCTTGATATAGTCTTGGAGGAGGGAGAAACCAATTTGGAATGGCAAACACTGCATTCCATCACGCCGTTCTTCATATATATCCTCCCACACTGTGAGGGTATGAAGAACTCGATCTGCAACAGAATCAACATTAGAAAAACCCTCTCCACATAATCTCAAAATAATAAAATAATGACAGATCTTGCTCTTCCAAAACAGCCTAAGACAACACCAATTCCAAAAGAAAACAGAGATCCCTAAGGTAACGAAAGAAGAACTGCGAAATCAAACAAAATAGGATTACGTAGAAGTGAGATCTTGCAAAGAAGGAAACGCAAAGACGAAATTAAGGCTTCACAGACACAACATGAGAGCGCGGAAAGAGTGGAATTCGGATTTGAGGAAGCAAAGACAAACCTAAATCGAGTCCAGAAGGGGCATTCAGGTGAAACCAGATTTGATCTGCAGCTGCCGGCAAGGGATTCGAAGTGCGAGGAGTGGGAATTTCAAAGACAAGGCGAGACCGATTCAGATTCCGAATTCACTCAGCTTTGTTCCTTCTTCCAATCAATGGAAATGGAAATTGGAGTTTAAATTCACTAAGAGAGAGAGAGAGAGAGAGAGAGAGAGAGAGGAGTGCGTTTTAGTTTTGTGATTTGGAATAATAAGAGCGAGAGTTATATGGTTTAATTAATTAATTTGTTTGCTTTGAAATCACTCAGAGAAAAAATAAAAGGGTGTTTGGGAGGAAAGTTGGGAATGACGCGTCTCAAAGTGAGGGGCCAATGAGATGTGAGGGAAGAAAGTAGAGTCAAAGGGGGATTTCAGATTTGTAGTTTGGTGTGTCAGTGTCGCTGCTTCTGTTCGGTGGAATTACTCCCTCTCCTCTCCTCTCCTCTCCATATTATTACACGAAATTAAATTATTCGGGTTAGACGTTTCTTTCGCTTCAACTTGCAGGGTTGTGCTGTGTGTGTGCGTCTACCAATATTTATACAATAAGCTTAGGTGTTAAAGAATAATAGACTTATTGAAAGCATGTGATTTATGTGGCAAATCTTACGAGAATATTCTTGTTCTTGTGATCTTCTCTAAATGCCGACACTATCCTTTTTCCTTTTAAACATTTCTAATTTCAGTTGATAATGTATTATCGGATTGCAGCAAGAGAACTTTATTACAGTTAGATTACAAAATCAATTCTGTTGATTAAGTGAGATTTTTCCCACAATAACAAAAGCTAAAAACTAATTGTCTTGTAAGAAAATGTTACTGGTAAATATCCTATGTATTATATTCTCCTTGTAGATGCTGGCACTTTCTTAAATTTCTTTCTTTCTTTTTTCCTTTTAGAAATTACTATTTTAATAAATAGTGTGAAAATTACTGCATTTAATTTGACATGTTCCGATTACATATTAAAATCTTATTACAGCAAAGGAGCTTTATTACAGTTGTTACAAAATAGATTCTGTTCATTAAGTAAGATTTTGACCACAACTACAAAAGTTAAAAAAACATTAATTGTTTTATAAGAAAATATTAGTAAATATATTATGTATCAATTATATTATTGTAAATGTTTAAATATGATTAGATGCATGAAAACAGAGGTATTTTGATTTTTGTCATTTAAAATTTTTTATTTTGTTTGTGTAAAATTTAATACTTTTTATTTTAAGTGGGATATAATAGCAACATTAGTCTAATAACTTATAATTAATGTTGTGAAATTTGATTTGACTTAAATGATTGTATCGATTTAATAGAAATCTGGTCAAACTTGATTGGTTAGATCACCAAATCCTGATTGAACCGATCCGACTCAACTGATTTTACAAAAAATATATTATTAATTTTGGATTTTATTTTTTTAATTTAAATTTTGGATTATTATCAATTATTATTTTAAATTTTGGAATATGAATGAACTTTTCATAATCAAATAATATTAATTATATACTTATATACAATATATGTATATATAATTTTTAATATATACCGAATAAGATAGATCAATTAATGACTTATCAGTTGAACCACTATCTCATTTGGATCAATGATCATACCAAATTCTAATAGGTTTCAATATTGTGATTTTATTAGAGACTTGTATAGTATTAATTAATATTTAGGATTTTTTTTAAAAGTAGTATGTTATTGTTGTCATTATTGGTTATTAGATTTTGTTCATTAACAATTGTGATTATTTGTCAAAATCAAACCAAATTCAACTGAACAATTTTGATTAATTTGATTTATATTGTGCAATTCAAATCCAAATTCTAATACAGGGATCATCCTGGTGTCCCATATCAGCCTGTCAAGTTTATTAGTTAATTTATTAAAGCTGTATAAAGTGCGGTAGTGATCAACTTTATGGCCAAGTCAAATGACGATTTTCTACCACATTAAAATTATTAAAAAAAACTAACATTGGAAACAATAAAAGATTCGTCTTTTGACATTGAAAATAATACGCATTACTAAAAGAAAATATCTAAAATCTAAATATTATTGAATAAACAGATATAATCTAAACAATTAAACAGGTATATATATACTCAAAGAATGCATCTTCAGTCAGTTGTTTTTGGCGAACGAGGCTGAAGGCAGAGACTAATTTTCACGGAGCGATGCTGTCTTCAAATTGGTCAGATAAACCATTTTGAGAATGCATCTACACAAAAAAAGGAGAAACAGATTATATGAGTAAGCAAAATGTAAACACCAAAGGAGGAAAGAATAAAGATAATTACCTCTAATATCCATAATTTAACAAACGTAATCAAGAAACAGCACAAGACAACTAACATGAAAACCGAGGCTTTTTTTATCAAAAGGGGGTAAAAATTTAGCATAATTATCTTTTGGGGGTAAAATTTTTTTTATTTCTCATTTAGGGATAAATCGGGCTAATTCAGAAGTCGTGAGAAATGTTACGACTTTAATTATTTTTTAAAATTATTTTAAATTAAATTAGAATGGAAGTCGTATCAAACAATCCAACTTCACTTTTTTTTTTCAAATTAGTTAAATAATATATTTTAAGAAATTATTTATTTAATTTAATATAATTTTAAAAGATATAATTTAAAAAACCGTTCTTATTAATTTAATATTTTTTTTATTATTTTTTGAGTAATTTGAAAAGGCAAATAAATTTGTTTATATATTGAGTAGGAAATTTCAAATTTTTATTACTTAAACAAAATTTAAAATTGTTAGTTAAATTATTTTAAAAAATATGCAAGTTTAAAAAAAAAAAAAATTAACGTTGTTTAAAAAAGAAAAAATTGAATAATTAAATTTAAAAAAAAAATAAAAAAGAAGTTGTGGAACATTATACGATTTCAAAGTTGTATAGCTCACACGACTTTTAAAAAAAAAGAAAAAAAATAGAAATTATTTATTTATTTAATTTAATATAATTTAAAAAGAGTTAATTTAAAAAATGTTGTTATTAATTTAATATATATTTTTTATTATTTGAGTAATTTGAAAAGGTAAATAATTTTTTTTAATAAAATGTAAGTTTAATTTGAAAAATAAAATTTAAATTTTAGGTTGTTTGAAAATTAATAAATTGGATAGTTAAATATTTTAATAAATATATAATTTTAATTATTAATTTATATATATTTTATTTTTTTTTCTCTAAAGTTTAAAAGTCATAAACATATATAATACACCAAATAATTACACCCCATTTTTTATTAAGTATAGCTGAATCTTTTCTTTTAAATCTTAAATTTTAAATGATAATATTTTTAAAATATACCCTAAATAATTATCACATTCTGTTAACAAAAGTAAAAATAATTATATTTGTAAAAATTTATCAACAAAATCAATATATTTAATTATCAAAATCAAAATAAATATATGTTATGTCATGTTTTACAAGTTAAAATTATTATCAAAATATTTTCATCCAATAATCAATCTATCAAAATTTAAATTTTAACATTACCACAAAAATTTACAAAATTAATTAAAATATTAAATGTAATTCAAAGTAATTATAATATAAATTACTAAAATACTTAATCAAATAATTTAAAATATTTACAAAAAATATTAAATCATATTAAAAAAATTACTTGCATTTTTAAATAATAAAGTTAAACTACTTTTATCTATTTTTAAAATTAATTAAATTATATTAAACTAAAAAATTTAAATTATTTTTAAATTACTCTAATTACTCAAATAATAAAAAAATATATATTGTTAATTTATTTACCTTTTCAAATTACTCAAATTACTTAAATTCCTTTTTTCATTTTTTTTTCATTTTTCATTTTTTTTTCCTTTTTTTTCTTGCTTAGAAGTCGTGTGATGCTCCATGACTTCTTTTTTTATTTTCTTTTAAATTTAATTATTTAATTTTTTCTTTTTTAAACAACGTTAAATTTTTTTATTTTTTATTTTAAACTTGCATATTTTTTAAAATAATTTAACTAACAATTTTTAATTTTGTTTAAGTAATAAAAATTTGGAATTTCCTATTCAATATATAAACAAATTTATTTGTCTTTTCAAATTACTCAAATAATAAAAAAAATTATTAAATTAATAAGAACATTTTTTAGATTATATCTTTTTAAATTATATTAAATTAAATAAATAATTACTTTAAATATATTATTTAACTAATTTGAAGAAAAAAAAAGTAAAGTCGGATAGTTTCATACGATTTTAAAGTCGTAAATATATTTACGACTTCCATTCTAATTTAATTTTTACCCCCAAAAGATAATTACGCTACAGCTGAGTAGCATTGCTTTTGCATTTTGCTTTTGAATATTTGCGTAGTTATATATCCATATCACTTGCTCATCACCATCATACACAAGCGGAATGTAATTCAGTGCAAAATCAACAGTCCACTATAAAAGCAAGAACAAAAGCACTAACTTCGAAAATAATTTAAAAAGAAACACACAAGAATGCCAAGAATAAAATATACTATTTGAGAATGAAAAACCTTCATATTATTCAATGTGGGGAATGTTCTTTCAGAAAGACTTCTCCCGGTAACACTTCCATAACAACAATTTAACAATTCTGGTAATTTCAGATGCTATTATATTACAATTAAATTCTATGCGAGTAATTATTTGTGCAAGATCTGCAAAATAGGGTTAACATGTTCGTACCAACCCAAGGGCTTCTCTTGCAATCCTGTGACTGTCCTCGCCACAAACTTTACCAAAGAGAAACATAAGGTGTTCTCTTTGTTCCAGTTTCAAGTTTTTTTCTAGGCCCGGGCTAACCATCTCCATTTCAGGCTGCATAGAAATACCCGTAGTAAGTGCTAGTAAAAAGTAGCATATTAATACATGATAAATCATATGCTGCAACAGACAAGGTTAGAAGAAAAATCCTTCCATCTACCTAATCATACTAATCAGCATTCCAAAAGAGGACATATAGCTTGTTCTAGGGTTGTATTTACTATTTATGGCATGTCTTTGGTGTACTGCCAACACTTGTTTCAATGGAGTCATTTCGGACATGCATAGATATTGGGAAGCTTTGCTGCACTTCTTACTTTCTTTTCACCCAGTGTTATTTTGTTCACTCTCCTTGGTGGATTTTTTACCCTATTCTTACTCTCCCTTTTTTTTCTAATAAAATAATGTTAGTTGGTACTCGTGTCCTATCTTAAATTCTCCCTACAAATTTTTCATTCTTCATTCATGCAAATATTAAGAATTACCAGTGAAATTACGTTTAACAAAACCAAAAACAAGATGAAAATATCTAATCTAAATTCTAAATAGAATACATACAAATGCTAATTGAAGTCACTGTAAAGTGGTCATCTCCAGTTTTAAGAAAGACTAACTATAAAGAGATGACTACAACCAAGCCTTGTGCCTAAGTGAGGAAAGAGGAATAACTATAACAAGAATAAGAGCATCCTCCAATAGTGAACACCATAGGAGGGGTTCTTAACTCTTTTTTTTATGGGTCCTACCATGCCACATCAATTTTAAGTTTAGCAACTTTTCACTCAAATGATAGAACTCTTTAAGAACTTAAAATGGGCCCCACAAGTTATCCCACATCTTTATATTCCTTTAAATTGGGTCTCACAAATTACCTCGTAATTATTCTTTAATGGTTAAGAACCAGTTCTATGTCATCCTCCTTAAATGGTGAAGAACCAAGTTAAGAACAATTCTTAACTTTAAGAATTAACCTAAGAACTACCACTGGAGAAGCTCTAATGAATAAAGTGTACATCCAAGGGAAGTGGGGGTAAATTTAATGGGAAAAAAATTGCAAATTATTATTGAAGATACACACCGAAGACTCCTCAGGAGGAAATATTCGTAGAAGAAGGCATATCTTTGACAGTTCCACCATAGCATCAACCTGTTTGCCTTGCATTTCCAGAGCCTATAATTGAAAACAACAAATGCATGAATTTAGGAGAGCATTCCAGAGGACAAATATGAACTTTCTAAAAAAGAGATATCTGATGAGGCCAAAATTTCAGACATTAATTCCAGGTTCAGCACTCATTTTTAAGACCTGCAGTCAAATTATAGATTTTACATGCATTCCACACTTAAACTGGTCTCTTTCAATGCCTGTGACCACCAAAGAGAAAAAACACAGACACGGTGGTTATATTTAATGGTGTGATGTTATACCACAATCTAAGAAAAAAGATTTCTAGACCGCCTCTGCTAATACTTGTTACAAAAATGTAATATTGTAAAAAAAAGAAAAAATACTGAAACACAATATTGTAGACTGCCTCTGCTAATGCTTGTTACAAAAATGTAATATTGTAAAAAACACGAATACTGAGACACAATATTAGCAGATCGTAAGATAGGGTAATAAAATTACCCAAGCCTGCAGAAGACAGGAGCGAGTATGAGCAGCAACAGCTGCAGACACAATTGTTGCAGCACGAACATTTTCAAGGCCAATATTTTCAGCAAATCCAGCAAAGAATTGCGGAGCATCCTCACCATTAATATCAATTGAAGTAGAATAATTTGGTGCCCTGAATAGAAACAAATTGAGCACTAACAAATTTCATAAAATAAGAGAAGACAGCATGATTAACAGGTGTCATTAAGCAGTGAACAAAGAGATAGACAACAATGCAGGGCTAATAATATCACACCTGCTGCATACATTTAAAACAAAGTTAACAGATTCCCGATACAAGGTGTCCCCAAATATTTGTTGGTTCAATAGACACTTGCACACCAGAAGTTCTGCATAGTCGACATAACTGTTCATGTTTACAGACAACAAAACTTTCAAGTGTTATAAGAAGAAAAACAAATCAATTCCCTTTTAGCATAGAAAAGATTTATTTTAAGCATGCATTAATAAAAAGAATTAGAAACCATCAGTTCCCGTTTTAATTATTTAATGTCTTTCAACATCAATTCGACAATGCTCAACATACATATTATCAGTTGCACTTCAGAGAACTTTATTTAGTACCATGCTTCATTATGCTAGTTAATATTAATTGAAAAGACATCTTTTATATAGGAATTAGGAATAATGAAGCGAACGTTAAAATTGACACAGGTTCAATATCACATAGTAATTTAACTTTTAAGTAGGCAGTGCTGCCGAGTTTACTATAAAACTATGATGTTTTCTTCTCAAAGGCACTACTTAAGTCTCAAAGGAAAGCATATATCAAGCTTAACCTAATATACAAACTAATTTCTCCAAAATAAAAATAACTGCTATATATAATTTGATAATTAAGTAAATCACCAGGGGAGAGAGAAAAAAAGGGAGAGGGAAAGAACTTACTTGAATTATATCATTCTCCATGATGTCATTTCCTCCCAATCTACTGTTGGTAATTGCTGGAAATCAAGTGGGTGAGTTGCAACTTGAAAAAAATGATGGCAAAACACTAGAGAAATTATTAAACACGTATCTATACCTACAAAAAAGCATATGAATAGAATCATTATTTATCCAGAGACTGGAACCACTAGGAACAACCGTGATAGTTAATGAAACACATCATATCATGGTTGTTGTTAACAAATTACCATTAAACAGTGCATTTTAATGAATAGGAAATAGAAATATAATTATGACCCCCTTCCCCCGCATTGCTAATACGAAGCTCAAGCATAATTATATTTTGTGTCAATATAAGTATAGAAACAAACAACCTTGTTTCATAGAATAGAAAAGAAAAAACAAACCTCGAACCACTCTATAAGCCTCCGTCTTGTATTCCTCCTGTTCATCGGCGTCAAAAACAGAAGCGTTGGAATTGATAACAGTTGGCCACCATCTGGGAAATTTCCTTTGGAACCGAATCACCTTATTCTTGGCGGAGCGCTTGACGGAGTCCCGAACTGGTGGAGATAATGGATTGGTGTCGCTTCTCTGACCCCACGCAACAACCACCTCTTTTCCACCGAGGCTTCGGTCCCTCAGCACCAAAACAGGCTTATAGCTAGAAGCGTTGCGACGCCAAGACGAAAACGTAGAAATCAATTGAGCCAAAACCGAGAAAACAGAAACGGCGAGGAAGGTCACAGCCGCTGAAGTTCCGAGGAAATGCAAGGTGGAAGGGCGGCACGAAACGACGAGCCTGCAGTTGTGGTCAAGAGTGACCAAGGTTGGCAAATCTCGGTAAGCGTCTCTGCCGGAAGATAGGAACCGCCCAAGTTCAGATTGGAAAGCGGTTAGGGGAGTCAGGTCTGTAACGGCTTCCAGCTTCGGTTCGAGTGAGGTGGAGGTGGGGAGGGAGAGTTTCTTGTGGCGTCTTCGGCTGCGACTGCGGCGGCGGAAGGGGGAGCACACGACGGTGAGGCGGCAATGGCGACGACATGGGGATGGCGGAAGGAACTGGGAGGGAAGAGTGTTGACACAGAACATATGGGACTTGAGTTAATTTGTCTTTTCTTCACACAACAAAACAGCTTCTACTTACCTGTCCCATAAATCATGAAGGCATTTGCTTCCTACACCAGTAATTTTTTTAATACACCCAGCAATTTTTCTTTAATCCCGAAAGTATCCTTTATAGTTATTTGTTACAGGTGTTACACGTTTTGGCTCATTTGGCTTTTTCAGCTTCGTTTTGGTTTTTTCTTGAATTTTGTTCTCTTCCTTGTTGGGTGTTGTTAGTGATTTGTTTGGCATTGGTGTTGATTTGTTGGCAGAAGTCGTTTTTAGTGGTGGTTCTTTGTTCATCATCGTTTGATGTCATTAGAGAAGGTAAATGAGCTTTACTGTTTTACATTCATCCGTGTTTTACGAATTACGTAATCCATATGGATGATACAGATTATAAATCTGTATGCTTCTTATGAATTATGTAATTCATATAGCAAATGGATTATACAATATGTAAGATGTATACAAATTCACCATTCATATATATCATACGGATTGCAAACAAGGAGTTTCCATCATTGCAAAAAAAACTTTGAATTTCACTTGTAAATAGCTCATGATGAATATTGTGTCAACCTACGTCTACAATATTGTTAAGAATATCATATTTAAGTTATTATTTGTTATAATATTTGTCTAAATATTTACGATTTTTTCCTTAAAAAATGTTATGGTGAATTAGAAGGAGAGCATATGTTTATTTTTTTTATTTTGGTTCAATTGAATCTTATAATTAATATATTTATAAATTATTGATTTAATTAATTTAAATGTAATAAATATAGACAAAGTTGAGAATTGGACCTAAAATTATAAATTTTTTAAAATAAGAAACACCAAAATTATAGATTAGACAAAATAAGAGGAAACAAGTTATATTTCAATTAATTTATCTCTATATAAATTATATTTAAGCCTTTATATAAACATATATGGGATAAAGACAAAGAATCATTGTGTTTGAGTTATAAAAAAATCATTGAATGGTGTTTTCTTAAAATATTTATATAATAAAATGCTCAATGTTTTATAATAATATTAATGGATGAAATAAATTAATTGAAATTATAAAATATACTTTAAGAAACACACTATTGATATTGAATAATATGAAACAAATAAGAGGGGATAAAAACGAATAATTATCAAATAAATGATTTTGAGTAGGAAAAAAAAACTTTTGAATTGTTATTAAGAAATAGTCAACTCAATTTGTTATTAAAAAAGAGCCCCTGCTCCCTTTTCTATGGATTTCAATATTTTGTTACCTTTATTGATGACTTCTCTCATTGTACTTGGGTTTTTTTAATGAAAAATCGTTCTGAATTGTTTTCTATTTATCAGAAATTTTGTGCTGAAATACAAACACAGTTTGGGACGTATCCTAAGCAGTGATAATGCTAAGGAGTATGTTTCCTCCTTTTTCTTTGAGTTTTTAGTCAAACAGGGTACCATACACCATACTACTTGTCCTCACGCTCCACAACAAAATGGAGTGGCAGAACATAAAAATAGACATCTTGTTGAGACTGCTCGCACCCTCCTCATCCATATGCATGTTCCATTGCGTTTTTGGGCTGATGCTATTATTACCTCTTGTTTTCTCATCAATCGTATGCCTTCGTCTGTTCTTAACAATGATATTCCACACCATATCCTCTTTCCTGATTCCTCCCTTTACCCTCTCTCTCCTCATGTCTTTGGTTGTACCTGTTTTGTTCATGACCTCACTCCAGGCAAAGATAAGTTAACCTCTAAAGCCTTTAAGTGTTTATTCTTGGGTTACTCTCGTTTTCAAAAGGGTTACCGTTGTTATTCTCCCGACCTCAAGCGTTACCTTGTGTTCGCTGATGTTACCTTTATTGATCAACAACCCTTCTCCTGTTCAGAATCCCCTTTATCACAGATTGACCAGACTCTACCCATTCCTATCCTTACCTTGTCTCCACCGGTTGTAACTGATCTTCGGCCTGAGCACCGTCCTCTCTTTACTTATCAACGTCGTCCTCGTTTACCATCTGATGTCCCTCCTGCTGACTCATCTCATCCCCTCCGGTTCCTACACGAGAGACTACTCCCATTGCTCTCCGAAAAGGTACCCGCTCCACTCGTAATCCTCATCCTCTTTATGCTTTCTTGAGTTATGATCGTCTTTCTTCATCACATTTTTCCTTTGTATCTAGTCTCTCTTTTGTCTCTATTCCTAAAACCACAGGTGAAGCTCTCTCCCATCCGGGTTGGCGCCAAGCAATGGTTGATGAGATGACTGCCCTTCATTCTAACGGCGCATGGGATATTGTTTCTGCTCCTCCCGGGAAATCTGTTGTTGGCTGTCGGTGGGTATTCACTGTCAAGGTTGGACCTGATGGCACCATTGACCGTCTCAAAGCCCGACTCGTGGCCAAAGGCTACACTCAGATTTTTGGTCTTGATTATGGCGATACCTTTTCTCCTGTTGCTAAGATGGCCTCCATTCGCTTATTTCTTGCACTTGCTGCCATTCGCCATTGGCCACTTCTTCAACTTGATATTAAAATGCTTTTCTACATGGAGATTTGCAAGAAGAAGTCTATACGGAGCAACCTCTCGGATTCATTGCTCAGGGGGAGTCTGGGAAAGTATGCAAACTCCGCAAATCCTTGTATGGGTTAAAGCAGTCTCCTCGGGCTTGGTTTAGTCACTTCAGTTCTGCAATTCAGGTTTTTGGGCTGATCCGTAGTGAGGCCGATCATTCTGTCTTCTATAGGCATAGTTTTGCTGGTCAATGCATTTACCTTCTGGTCTATGTTGATGATATCATTATTACAGGTAGTGATCATGTTGAGATTGACCAACTGAAACAATTTCTTTTCAGCCAGTTCCAAACTAAAGATCTTGGCAAACTTCGCTACTTTCTAGGGATTGAGGTGGCACAATCCCGACAAGGCATTTACCTTTGTCAAAGGAAGTATGCTTTAGATATCCTAGAAGAAACTGGTATGTTGGGGTGTAAACCAGTTGATACTCCTATGGATCCTAATCTTAAACTTTTACCTAGACAGGGGGAGCTCCTGTCTGATCCTGGCAGGTATCGTAGACTTGTTGGAAAATTGAACTATCTCACTGTGAAAAGACTAGATATTTCCTTTGCAGTCAGTGTGGCAAGCCAATTCCTTGATTCTCTGTGTCGCTCACATTGGGATACCGTTATAAGAATTATCAGATATATCAAAGCTGCACCGGGAAAAGGCTTATTATACACAGATAGAGGTCATTCTGAAGTGTGCGGGTATTCAGATGCTGATTGGGCAGGCTCTCCCTCAGATAGACACTCCACTTCCGGATATTGTATTTTCTTTGGAGAAAACTTGATATCTTGGAAAAGTAAGAAGCAAACTGTAGTGGCCAGATGCAGTGCAGAGGCAGAATATCGTGCCATGGGGATTGCAACGTGTGAGCTCATCTGGTTGCAATAGTTGATTAAGGAACTACACCTTTGTGAGCAGCGGCCTATGAAACTCATTTGTGATAATCAGGTAGCTCTACATATATCTTCAAACCCAGTCTTCCATGAGAGGACCAAACATATCGAAATTGATTGCCATTTTATTATAGAAAAGATTCAAGCTGGATAGATTGAGACAGCGTTTGTAAACTCCAGCGATCAACTAGCAGACATTCTCACAAATGCCTTTAGGGGACCCCGGATTAACTATATTTGTAACAAGCTTGGTGTCCATGATATATATGCACCAGCTTGAGGGGGAGTGTTAAAATATTATAGAATATTATTAGTGTTAAGGGCCCATATGTACTGTCCATATATATGTACAGCTTGTGTACCCTAATGTAGAGACAATAATTCATAAGTAAATATCCATTTCTTCTCCGTTAAGTTAAACATTACTTAGGAGAAAGAATATGTATGGACTTTTTTTAATGACTTTCTAATAATTTCAAGAAAGTCAAACTACTGCAAAAAAATCGCTGCCTCATTTATCCTGTTGTTAGTGTCTATACTCTATAATCATGCCTCTTTTTGTTAAATGCTTTTTATCTGTAGAAACACAATGCTTTTGAATTCCCATTGGTTTTACTCGTTTTAGTCAGACCATAATGCTGAGTGCTCTTAGAACTGTATAAGACAGTGGTCAACTGGTTTGATGGTGCAGATTGAAAGAACTTTCATTTGTGTTCATACTGGTGCATTGGTGGAAGAACCTACTAGACGGTCCCATCCTTATAAAAAGTAAGCATTTTTATCTTTATTTAATTTGAATGTTACCAATTTGCTTGTTTGGACAATTTTGTTCACTTCAATTTCTTTAATTTAGATTGGATTTGACAAATAATATTAACTGTACTATATGAGTCATTGCTGAGAATAGGAGTTTCTGGGATCTAGTGTTGGGAGAACTCGGTGGTGCGCGTCACCTTTCTCCACCAACTCGGCCTTCTTCTGGGGAGTTACAGACTCCACCCAGAATCAATCAAACAGTAACAAATGCGGAAACGTAAATCTGAAGCGAAAGGGAAGAACAAGAGATAAACACACACAAATGGTTTTACGTGGGAGAAAACCTCAAAGAGGAAAACCCACGGGACCTTGTCCAGAAATCTCCACTATCACAATAATGGTTACAAGCACTCCACGGCCACACGCCGGAGTAAACACTCGACCTCACCAACAATGGAGGGAGCTCTCTCTCTCTACAGCCTAATGCCGGAGAAACACTCACAGAGACACTCACAGGAGACACTCTCAACTGCACTCTCTTCTCTGTGGTCTGCCAATTCAATGTCTTCAAGGTCTTGGTCCGCCTCCTCCATCTATAAATAGCTTATTTATAGAGAGGGAATTAGGTTTAGGGATTCTGCATTCCCTAAACGGAATGGGCCGAGGTTTGACCTTGGGAATTGGGCCCAAGTCAAACATTCCCATTTTCACCACATGGGGATTTGGGCCAGCATTAAAACGGAACTTATCCAACATCTAGATCATAACCAGTTCTTTGTTCTGGGAGAAAACTGTCAATAAAGGAATATGTGAGATAGATGGATTTGTTTAATTTCTGAAAATCTAAGGGTGACTAATATGGCTGCAAATTCTTGAGTGATAATCCTTGGGCTGTTTCATTTTTGGGATTCAGTGCTTCAGAAGGTATCTAAGAGCTTCAATAGCTGGAAGGGTGGTTTTTTCTCTATGGGTGATCATATATCGTTACCCATATTCAGTCTCGTGTTTCCAGCTATACCTTTTATTCCCTTTGCAATTATTAGATCTCAGTTGAGTGGTTCATAGGATGGAGAGAATTTTTAGCAGTTTTTTTTGTTCTGCTGTGGTAGGGAAGAGTAGTAATTTCTTGCCACTTAGGATGTTTTTGCAGGATAAAGGAGGGGAACAGGGTCTCAGAAAAGCCACTAGTTGCAGTGCGTGACATAAAATTGCTAAATACATGCCTGTAGAAATACTTCAGATGCTCATATTCTAATTTTTGAGGTTTTGTTGTTTCCTTTTGGTTGTAATCATAATATATTGTTTTATTTTATTTTTCAGCCAGAATATTACATTTTCAATGAAGCAACTCTCTGAAATTAAAAGAGTTTCTACTGGACATCTACATCTTCTAGGGTTCAAGCCACTGAGTTGCTTGAGAGATTATTACAACTTGAAGCCATCAACTTTCCTTTATCCTAGTGATGAGGTTAGTGTTTTTGTCATCCATCAACTGTTGATGGAATCTTTATTTATGTTTAATGTTTGGTTTTAATTGCAACTTGTCTGCTTGGTGCTGATTTCTAATCCAATACTTTGAACGTTGTTTAATAGCTCTCAGTTTAAAGAATAACAATATATGTTCCTTCATCTCATCAAATGGGTGCTTACACTATCCTTTGAACAAATCAAGTAGTATTTGTATCAAGTGATCGATCTATCTATTGGTATTTTGGTAATGCTGACCTGTATAATAGTTGCTCCGAGTGTATCTTACATGCTTCTCTATTTAATATGTTTCTCATCTTTTCTATTTCGTAATATTTTTTCTCTGATGACTCTTTGTTTTGCAGGGTACAGACAGCAGCATGCGCATCTTTATTGCCCTTCATAGGTCCATGATACAACTCAATCGGTAATCCTTGATTCCTTGCATTTAAGGCTGTTTAATTTCACTGTCACATCTTTCTGGGGATTATGAAAATTTCAAATCTTAAAGAATGTAGTCTGATAAAATTATTCGTTTATCAAATTGAGTTTTTCCGTTGTAGAATGTTGAATGAACTCAAGATCAATAAATCTTTGCTATTTATGGGGCAGTTACATGATGTAAGTAGGAAAAGGGAAAGAGGGATTTGTGAAAGCTACAACTATTACAGATTAACTAAGCATCCTCTTGTAATACTACTAAGTTACTTAGCATGATTAATATTGTAGTTTTGTGACTGTGACATGACTGATGTTAAACGATTTGTATGTGCTAATAATTACGAATCAAAGTAATTCTCTGCTGTGTCTTTCAGTTTTGCTCTTGCATTTAGTGGTAGTTCCTCTCGCTCTTATTGGGCAGGTACAATACGTTGAATGCTAGAATGTTTTGGCATTATAATGAATGACTGCTTTGTTGACTCCAATAGCTGGCATGTGACATATTAGTTTGATGGATTTGTCTCTCAAATTCTGAATAATTTTAGAGTGCTACTTTGCTGTTATAATTGTCTTGCATTCTCATTTATACATCTCATTTTCCTGTCATTGATCTTTTTACTTATGCTCAAACTTTCTTGTGAACATCTCGAGTTATTGTCTGATTTCTATTATAGCAGCATCACTACTTGGCAGCAATGGCTTTGAGATAATATGGTTAATAGAAGTCTGATTGCTCTAATATAAAATTTGTTATTCTGGTCCTAGTTGCTTATACATGTAGAACCAACAAATGATGTAGTGATCTCCTACGAGATAATTTCTCTAGAATAAAATAACAGTTCAATCTCAATGTGTTGTTCATTCGCGGAAAGCTTGATTAGAGACTATGTATCAGACTGCCTTGTTATCTCAAATTAGATTTATCAGGCCTTGTAACTCCTGTAGAAGCTGTTTCAGCCATGGCCTGGTTGGTACTTTTCCTTTGTATTGGTCTATTGGACATCCTCACAACATTTTGCTTTTTTACTTTTCCATGAAATAAGATTACTCTGACAAGAACATAGTAGTCAGAAATAGATCGCTTATCGGTTGGACAACCTGCCCTATGTCTGGCCTTGTTATGTCAATTAGCTTCCCAACCAACCTCCTTGCCTCCAGTATCTCCTAGGATCAAAATAGGACTCCCCTTGGTTAGGTAGAAGCTGCTATTTGGGTACATAGGTGTATCATTTGGCTTATTATCCAACATGCCACTCTCTTCCAACATGCTTGTTAAAGGATGGGGATAACGTATTTCTATAGTCAGGATCAAACACAAGGGTATAGCCTTTTATGACTAAGCAAGCTTTCAATCAATCAATATAGCTAATTATCTATGGCTAATAAAAGGAAATAATTACAATGAAATCTTTCAAATGTTCTATCACAATTTCAACCTATATTTAAAAAATCTCAATAATCTTATTGCAATCTCAACAATACAATCTTATCATGATCTCCATTATTCATTTAATCTATGTTTGTATCAGATTCTTACCTTGTGTATGATTGTTAGGAAGAAGTTATCCAATCAGGTGGTAAGATTGAGCCGCCTGGAATGCACATGATTTATCTTCCATATTCTGATGAAATCAGACTTGTTGAAGAGTTAGAGAACTGCAATATTTGGACTTGTGTTTAAACCTTATATGTCAAAACAGTGAAAACTAAATTTTAATTATGAAATTATTGTTAAGGTGTGCATGATTTTTACAGCGTTATTCAGATACAAGTGGGATACAAGTGGGATGGTGAATATAGCAAGTGATGATCAAATAAAAAAGGCTGCTGATCTAATTAGGCGTATTGACTTGAAAGATTTTTCTGTATGCCAATTTACCAACTCAAGTAAACCTCTTCTTGACTCTCTTTCTCTTGCTCTTTCTTACTACACCCTCTCCTAGATGTTCTGTGATTCTGTTTATACTTCAAGTAAACTTCATTTGTTTTATAGTATATTATTCTTGCGTCTGCTGCATCTTTTAATAGGCCTCGCGTTTGCTGCATCGTGTCATCATTACACAGACCTCCTTATAGACTGTTTACTTGGAACTTCTTTAATATATTGGATTAAGCATGGTGATGATTTCTATATGCAGACTGGTTGACAATGAACAAAGATAGTGGGTTAAAAAGCTTTTCACTACAATTTAAGTATAAGTCTTACTCGAGATTTCTCTGAATATACTTTAGAATATTCATTTTGCTTGGAGATTCTGTGATCTCTGCAACACTGATAAATTACTACATTTTTTTGTTGTTGAAAGCATGGTCTATAGAATTGAATTTATACATTCAATTCCATTAGCTTTACCCAGGAATTGGACCTCATGAGTAAACCTTGTGGGGATAAAGAAGTGGCTTTGTCGTAAAAGGGGGAACCCTTTGGAGGAAAGATTATCTCCTATTTGAGTTAATAAAATTGTTCTTTTCCTTCTTTTCAATTTCTGAATTCCTAACAGTGTAAGATCATTAACTACTGATATGCTTGCTATATGTGACTTGTTATAGTTCTTCGAGTTATTATAGTTCCCAGTTGACAAAAAAAAAAACGATATTATGATTCCTGTTGTTAACAAAAAGTTTTACCTTTCAGCCTTGCAGAGACACTATGCAGTATTGCAGGCATTGGCACTAGAAGAGGATGATATTCCGGACATGAAAGATGAAACATTACCTGATGAAGAAGGTTTAGCCAGGTAAGCTCAAGGTTTTCATAATATATTGAATATTTTGTTGTGCCTGATTTGCAGACTGTAAAATGAAACTGAAAGAAAGAAAATATACCTGTTTTATCCTGTTTGGCCTTTCATATCTTTGTTGGAAAATGTTTGCTGTTCAAGAGTTCAGTATGAAATGATAACCCTTCTTATGCATCACCTGCAGACCAGGAGTGGTAAGGGCATTAGAAGAATTCAAAACCTCTGTATATGGGGATAATTATCAAGAGCAAAATGAGCCTGGCTCTGGGAAGCCTACTGAAGCCTCCAAGAAATGAAAAGCAATTGCCGAGTTTGCAACAAAAGAGTGTGAAAACTATGACTAGTGTGACCTTGCTTATACTGGAAAGGTAAACATTGAAAGTTATTTCATGCAGTGCTTTTTTATGGAAAGTTTGATCAAATTTGGGATAAGCAGGTGTGCTTAAGCCTCAAGCCAATTTTACAATGAACATAGCTAGTTACCTACCTTGGAAGGTTATGCGGTGATTGGTCCTACCTAGGTGTTAAAGTAACATAAGCCTGTAGAAAAATACAGGCAAACTGCACTGGATAAGCCATACATTTATACCTAAACTAGCTCCCCATGTTAAATGAAGTTAGACACCATATGGAAATTTGCTATCAATGATCCAGCATCGACGCAAGTTCCTGTTGGATACTTTCTATAAATCATAACAATGATAGAGCAAAAAGGGAAACTTAAGGTTACAAACTTTGTAATTACGGCTCAAAGTTCCCATACCGTAGACAAGAGGTTAGCTACACTTCAAACTTGAGTATATGAGATCTGATGTCTTGAAAGTTTAGGTGGGATGTGTAGTGGCTTAATATTTTCAGTTGGCTACCTTGTTCCTCTCTTTCAACTTTTAAAATTGCTGATACGGAATCATTTGATTTTGTTTTGCAGTTAAAGGACTTGACTATGGTGGAGTTAAAATATTATCTTACAGCACATAATCTTCCTGTTTCTGGGAAGAAGGAGGCCATAATTACCCGAATATTAACTCACATGGGAAAATGAGCAAGGGATTGACGTTTTATTAATGATTTTGTAACCTTGATAAGTAGAATGCAAGACTCCTCCTAGCTACCACCAGAGCTGCTAAATTGATGTTTTGGTATACTATTGTTGAACCGGTTTGGATAAAAGACTGTTTTGTACTTGACTGATCAACATGGCAGTAGGGTATGTAATAGCATATTTTACTGCTAGAAGACATTAGCCTTGTTAGACCTCCAGCCACAAAGTAACACATCTTATTTTGCAAAATGTAAAGTTATTTATATCTTCCTTTTTATTCACACACACCTTTTAAAAGTCTATAAGTTTGCTAACATCAGTCCAATTATGATCATAACCCAATTAATATCACTATAGACAGGGAAATTACAAATAAAAATACTTGCGATTACAAGGTATATTTTTTCCTTTGCCCAATTTATAATTTCAGTTGTGTTGTACTCATTTCGCTCGAGTTGCTCACAGCAACATGAAATACTGTCAGGTCTTTAAAGAATTAAATGAATAAATGATCAGGCTTCTGTTTCAAGCCTACTAAGCGTTAGCAAATGCAGCAGTAACCCACAAGAAATTGTTTTTATACAAAAAAAAAAAAAAAAGAATGTACCTTTGTGTTGCCAGAATATCACGAGTTTGGTTTTGGAAGGTGTTGGCTATTTGGAATGATTAAAGTAAAATACAAATAACAAGGTCTTGGTCTTGGTTTGTTTCCTTTCAAAATTCCAATTCAAATGATGTAATATGATTATTACCAGGATTGTTTTGCACATTGAAGTTACATTTATAAACAAGGTCAACTCTTACTCAATCACAACATTGACTTGATCTTTATGCACAAGAAGATCAACGTTGAATTCACAATAAAATTTGATAATAAACAGAACAAGCGTTCATAACAAACAAGTTCTTAATCTTTCAATTCTCCTGTTTCAAGCAACCCACTGGATAATACACTACATGATATAATCTAGAGGCTTGGACTGACAAAAGTCCCCATCTGCCAGATATGCAGAGAAGGAAATGACCTCCAGCTAAAAGGAGAATGAAAGAAAGTATATACAATGTTATTAAAGGAATGTGGATATTCCTTTTCTTTTTACATGACTACATCTCTCCATTAAGTGGGATATGTGTTAACAGAAAGTATATACAATGTTGTTAAGCCTGAGGGGGATGTGTGAGTGTAATTGTAAAATTAGTGAAGTGAGGAGGAGGAGGCTATTGGGTGGTTTTGTTGAGGTTGGAGTCTAAGTAGCGGTGATGGTGATTGGTGAGTCTGAGTGAAAGAAGAGGCAAACTGCAGAGCAATCATCAACCTTAGTATTGGGAAGGTTGGTTTTCCATGCCTGAATAGCTGCCTCAACCAGCATTGAGCCGCCCAAGAGCATGGAACAGATGCCACAATGGTCACAGCATCTTCGTTTGATAAAACATCCCATACCTGTGATGTGAGTGAGAAATGAAAGCATGTAATATGATGATGGATGATAAAGGAAAGAAATTTAGGAATGAATACCGACCCCATCTGTGGCTAAGACAACAAATTGATCCCTTTGAGTGAGGCGGTGATAAGAGAAATCAGGAACATAGATGACTCCAAAGTCCTTGAGACAAAAATGTCCAAAAGCACGAGACATGGCAAGGCCAGGGGAATCAATGTTGGGGAGCCATACTCGAGCAATCCCTGGTTCGTTATTAATGGCAAAGACCCTTCCTTTACAAATCCTTATCCTCTCTGCTTCCCTTGGAAGATCTGGCTTGTGGTCAGTACTCAACTGGATAGCAATAAGAGAGCCATTGCTACGGTCATGGGTAGCCAATACAGCTCTGGAGTCACCCACATTCGCAATAACAAGGTCCTGCCCATGCTTCAGCAACGTCACACCCGTGCTCCCGCTACACGAGCAACTATCTGATGCTGCAGTTTCAGCTCTCTGTCCATCACCTTGCAAGCCTTCACAAAGGAGTCTCTGAGCGTTCCAATGTTACTTGGGGCAACCGCACAAGGCGTATCATAGTTGTTGTTGTTGTTAAGCATATTCCATTGAGCAATAAGCTTGAGAGGGAAGGAATCCCTGAGCTTCTTTGCAACCATATGGCCATGAGGTCCATGTCCATCAAAAACCGCACAGAAAACGGTGTCCTTGTTTGAAGAGAAGTTGTCCCAGAGAAGCATGGAATCCTGGTTGATCCCTTTGCGACCTTGCTTACAGAACAAGGAAGCAACCTGGGACGAACCGTTCAAGAATAATCTTCCAGGAACTCTATGGAGCCGCATTTCCATGCTATAATCGGAGCCAGCTGTGGGACTGGAATTGGATAATGATTCATCAAAAGCATCTATGGAAGCTGATGCCCCCGTCACCGAGAGGCACGATCCCATCCCCAATTCAATCTTGATTGATACCCAAATGAATTGGATCGAATGAAATTCAAAGATGTGTCTTTGTCCAGAAATGAGTGTGGTCTGGCCGGTCCCTAATAAGCGTCAAGTCTCATCCTCCATGGCACAAACTAGTAGAATATGTAAGTTGTAGAAAGATAATAGAATGATTAGATCAGTTAGTTGTACTCACCTCCCATAATTCTCTCAACTTCTTATCCTCTATCCTTTCAATCAAACCAAACCTATTCCAATCCTTCAAATTTGGCTTCCTTTCTAACCAACTTTTAAAATTAATTCCATAACTTATCACAATTATAACATCTTATCACATATGCAAACGGGAAGGATTCTCTCCTTATATGTGGGATCTTATCAATTTTTTTCTGTTATTTCTTTTTTTCACAGGTATAAATAAAATATAATCGTATAATAATTTATTCAAAAAAGTTTGATAGTATGTGTAAAAGTAAATAAACTGACCGTAAACGATAACTTGTGATTTCACCATTGTTAAATTTATTTTGTCAATGTATACCTATTTCCCTCTAAAAAAACAAGAGGATTAATAACTATTCAAAATGAATGTTAAAAGTTTTACACCATCAATTAAAGTTAACAAAGTTAATTACTCCTTCCGTTCATGTAAAAAAAAAATTAATAATAATGTAAAGTTAATTTTATAAAATTATTTTTTTTAAATATTTATTATTTTTTTTCTTGAGTTGTATATAACAACCTAAAATAACTATTATTTTAGAACGGAATGAGCATTATTTTTTTTAATCTAATAGATACCTACAAAGATAACAGGCTTCTAGCAATAGCAAATCAATAAATACTAACAAATGATATCTTACCAGAATTTGTTGAGTTAGGAAAATATTTTTAATATGGTTGGAGAACGGTTCCACCACATGCTATAAAATGCCCCACACCCCTCGTCCTTCTTTGCAGTTCAATTTCAATCAAATTAGTTCCTCTCCCATCAAGGTTCGTCGATTTCTTCTTTTTTTTTCTTTATTGTTGGTTCTTCATCAGCATGATGTTGATTTGATTGTGTTTTACATAGTTTCATCGATTCTTAATTTTCATAATCAGATTCAGCTTTTATTAATGCAAGGTCCTTAATTGATGATTTTATACTCGTACATTAGGTCTAATTAGAGTTTTTTTTTTTCCATAAAAAATTTCAGATCCGTTTATAAGCATTAATTTTGATTCTGTACTCCATGAAATTGCTTCTTAAAACTAGGTGATGGATTTTGATTCTGATTTATCTGTGATTGTTGTCTCTGTGACCCATACAACAGATGCCGCCGCAACAGATGTGGCCTCTGGGGCCACGGAGAGTGACCCTGAACGTGAAATTGCCAATGTCGAAAAATCGTATCCCTGTAGAAATGGCAGATGACGACAACGTTGGGGAGCTGAAAGAAAAGATTGTTGCACTGGAAGGCATGCAAGGTGTGACGATACATAGGATCGTGTTGTGTCCGTATATACAACATACCGGCATGTGGAGTCCTGATATGGATGTGTTCTTGAGATGGTCTGTTCCGGTGAGCCGAGGCAGTAGTAGAGCTTCTGAGAAGCAGATAGTGTGTCTTATGCCAATTCAAGCTCCAGCTGACACAGAGAAACTATTCAAAAAATTGATAGAGGTGAATCTCGGAGATATTGTATATTGGGTGATGAAGAATCAGTTGGAGCAGTGGGGACTCCATCGGTGTCTTCCCCGATATGGCGGTTATATTTTCCTTTACAAGCAGCAGGTGATGAATCTACAACAATCATTTGAGTGGCACGGAGTTAGAAACGGTGACACTATCAGATTCTTTGTTGGATACATGAATGATTCAATACCAGTTATTCGTGTTGATAAAAATAATAATTACAAAATGTTGTAAATATAAGCACAGGTCAGCCCTTGAAACCCTTGATGGATGCGTTTCTGCTGAATCATGTTAACTAATCATAAACTGGCTGCTCTGTGAACAGTATTTTGCATTCATTATCATTATTAATGGTCTTGTTTTGCCCTATTATTCTCAATTTTATCCTTTGTATATCTTTCTGAAGCAATTTTCGCTCTTCCTTTAGTTTGTTATATTCTTAACGATTTGTTGTCACACTCTTATCCTTTGGATTTTTTAAAATTAAGTTTAACGATTATACATTAATAATATAAATAATTATTTGGATACACAATCATAGTTATCAAGTTGTGAAAATTTAAATAATTTTATTACTATTAGTTATATAATGAGTTAATGAGAGAATTAAAAATAATATCAGAGAGAATTTCTCTCATATCTCACCTAACTAATTAAGTTAGTTGTGGTTAATGACATTTATAAATTAATGGTGAATTAGAAAGAGAGCATATTTTTAATTTTTTATATGTTGGTTCAATTGAATCTTATACTTAATATATTTATAAATTAATGGTTTAATTAATTTAAATGTAATAAATAACTAAAATAAATATAGACAAAGTTGAGAATTGGACTAAAATTATAAAAAATTTGAAATAAGAAACACCAAAATTATAGATTAAATAAAATAAGAGGAAACAAGTTATATTTCAATTAATTTATTTCTATATAAATTATATTTAAGTCTTTGTATATATGAGATAAAAATAAAGAATCATTGTGTTTGAGTTTTAAAAAAATCACTGTGTTTGTTAACGTGATAATTATGTTTTCTTAAAATATTTATATAATAAAATGCTCAATATTTTATAATAATATTAATGGATGAAATAAATTAATTGAAATATAAAATATACTTTAAGAAACGCACTATTGATATTGATTAATATGAAACAAATAAGAAGGGATAAAAACAAATAATTATCAAATAAATGATTTTGAGTAGGAAAAAAAAAAACTTCTGAATTGTTATTAAGAAATAGTCAACTCAATTTGTCTCCACTTTTACTTTTTTACTTACATGGAAGTACACAAAAGAAAAACTGGGGCACTGAAAGATAGTAAGCAATAGCAGAAAGATAGTAAGCAATAGCAGAGAGAAAGTGCTAAACTCTCATAACATTCCCATCGCCCGCCAAAGCATTCAACGGATTCATTTCTCCGTCTAGGAACCCTAGATGGATTCGTTTCTGTTTAATCAAAAACTAGCTTTTGATTCATTAATTTCTTTTTCTTTTTCTTTTTTTTCTTTTTGATTCATGCTCGTTGATTTAGTTTTTGTATAACTACTAGTTGCATAGTTACGCGCCCCAGGCCAGCTAGTGTGTAAATAATTTTTTAATTTAATTATTTAATAAATAAATGTATAAAAATATAAAATAATATATTAAAAATTAAAAAATATTAAATAAAACTATATAAAAAATTTAGAAAATATATTAAGTAGAAAATATTAAAATAATAATTTTGTATATTTTTAAAAATTATTTTATTACCATCATAAGGGTTATATTCCATAGCTTAATCAAGAAAATTACTCGTTTGGTACATCGATAATCTTTGTACATAAAATTGGTACTAAATTAATTGTTTTGTATTTACAAAAAACTAGTATTTTAGCTTCTTTATTATTGTATTTATACAATTAACTATAATTTTCTTTTGACACTTGTTATGATTGGTAGTGAATCTACTTGGATAGTCTAAAACTAAATCATAAATCTCCTATAAGTTATTTTTTTCTTACACTCAAAAGCAACACTTATAGGAGAAACATTTACACTTCGCAAAATGCTAACAAAGTACTATTTGATACATTCATTTCATGCTCTCTTATTGATTGAAATTTTTTTTAAAATCATAAAAATTTATAGATTCTATATCTTATTTAATAACTCTCATGATTTTATAGCTTTCAATAAATTTTAATCTGTATGCTAAGAATAATGTTCTCTTAACAATTTTCAAAGAAAATACCAGTATTACAACCACCAACCTCAACTTCAAGGGTCCACGTAATTACCGGAAAGTTTTTATTTTTCCACCTAAATCTGGGTCAAGTACTAAGTATTAGTTAATCATTATTTGGCTAACTCTAGTAGCAACTATTTGTGGGCATTATATGGAAATCCTTAGTGAAAGATATATTTATTGGTTACATTTACATAAGAAATGAGATATGAACACGAGGTCTTCTGAAAACAGAAGAGGTAAAAAGAGTGTTCAACAAGGAGGGACTAAGAAAAGAGAGTAGACACTTGATGCTTATCATATCCAACAATTCATCGAAGTCGAACTTCATTCCATTTCCATCATGTACATGCTGGAGAACATAGCTCTGGTGCAATACAGAAGCATGTGCTTCCTGTATTAAATGTGTACTCCCTGCAACTACTGTGTGATGCAGCCGTATCGAGAGAGAAACAGGAGATCTCTACAGGGGTTGGGGCCTTGTCTGTACGGTAAAGAGGTCTTTTCCAACAAGACATCCTTCCACATCCTATGGGCAACCGAACTTTCTCTCCAGGAAAAACCCAACTGCACAAAGGCGTTGACCAAGTTGTCGACGGAAAACTGAGTCAACTGTCAGTGGTTTCTTGCTGTAATCAACAGGCCCTGCACCTCGTACCAGCAATTCCTCACTGAAGTTTGCAAAAGCCAATGTTTGCACTTGCCCGTCAAATTTCCCAGATGCTATACGCCATGGTGTACCCCGGGTTCCAGAAGCTAGAGTTTCACCAAGGCCAGAAGCAATTTCAGCCTCCACACAATTTTTATCCTGGTTTGTTGGACTCACAGTATGTAACACAAATGATAAATCCGGTGAAAGCATTTCTTGGATCAGCACTGCCATCGAAGCTTCCTTCTGAGGAACACCAGCAGCACGGCGGCTCAAAACTGCTCTCCGAGTGTACAGTGAAGCCCATACTTGGCTAACTGCATTTCCAAATACTGTTGGATTGGAAGGACTAACATTGGGTATTGATTCATAAAGTCCAGCCGCTGACATTCCAGCTAAGTCCTCAACATTGGCACTGGCATGGATCGAACAATTAAACGTGCATTGCTTGGGAATATTCTCCCAATGCTTTCAATTATGTCTTTTGATGGCTTCAGGAAGAAATTAATTCCTGGAGTTGATGGCATAGAACATCAAGTTCAAATTTACTTTTTTTTTAAAACGTGTTAAAATTTATTTTAATTAAAAATAAAATATTAAAACAAAAAAATGGAATAAAGTGAAAGTAAAAAATTATTTTAGAAGATAAATTCTATTTTCATGCAAATATTAGTTTCCAATCCTTTTACACGGGGATAAAGAGGACAAAGAAATCATATGTAATATATATTTCTAGGGATAGATCATGTATGAGAATAATTTTTTAGAACTTGTATCAAGCATGCAAATGATACATTCCAAACTCATAAATTACTCTAATTCACAACTTCACACATTCTTCCACTTAAAAATCAACCTTTTTTTCTTCTATTTAATATTAACCTTTTTTACATATATTAACTTATTAAAAGATATTTAAGAAGTCAAAAGAATCTAGATCATTTAATTAAACAAGATTCTATGAGTTATTATAAATTTTCTCATACTTTTCAATTTTCACATATAAAAATAGATAATTAATAAATTTTGTTTTAATATAATCAATTTTTGTAAACACACAATTGACAATTTCATTCATCTTACACAATTTTTTTTAAGTGTGGTTGCATCACATAATGAAATAACCATGCTAACTTAATCATATTTTTCCTAAAAAAATTGCTTAGCAGTCGTCTAACACACTTTGTGAAGGAAGTTTTTTTTTTTATCAATACATATTAATTGTTAATTTTTATTAAATCAAATTTATGACTTTTTCATTTGTCCTTTCTTCTTTTACCAACCAACCTTATCACTCTTTGTGAAGGAAGTGGCAATAGATAATTTTTTCTTACAGTTTATTGTAACATTTTTATTATTGGCATCATTTTTTATAAGTGCATTATCCATTTATATGAGTAATATCTATGTTTTATGTCCAATACGAATTAAATTTAAATTAATAAATTTACTTAAATTATAAATTAATCATGTAAAAATAAATAAATAATTGTATTTTTGGCATATCTGATATCTTCATTTTTTAATTTGAATTTTCAAATGTTATCTATCTTTTAGGTGTAAAATTTTGAAGAGAATGAATAAGATAGGGAGCAGCTAATAAGAAACATACAGATATCATGAATATTGAATATAAAGTATAACAACTGTTTCTTGCAAAGAAAGCACAATTAAAGTATCATCACAAGCCCTTTATTCAATGATACGTATGAATACAATCCTGTGATTTACAAAGGTAAGAGAATGATAACCAAGAACCAGTTTATATGTCAATGTGAAGAACCCTAAGTGTATCACTAGCGTATCCATAAAAAACAAAGATGCTATCCCCATCCTTAACCCCGTGCCAGTCAAATGATTCATGGGGATTCATTACGTTCTCTTCATACAGAAAATAGTACATATACTGTCCCAGCAAGGATAGTGAGATGTAAAAAGCTTTGTTTTAGTTTTAAATTATTTTTGTTTCATTAAAAGCTTATTGACTTTTAAAATAACTATTGGTTAATAATGTAAAAACATTTATAAATTAAACAACAAAATTCCTTTTTCAATGGCTTAAAAGAAAGAATGAATTTTACTAATTAGATATATGGATAGCTAAATGAGACTTATAATAATACAACTCTAGTATTATTTTTTGTTGTTTTTCATTTATAATAGTTGAATTACTCATTTGATTTTAATAGTTACAATATTTTATTTTTATATTTAAAAGGCTTAAGTACAACTTTAGTATCCCTTATTTTATAAAATTTATAATTTTAATTTCTTTATTTTAAAAAACTAATATTTTTAATTAAATTTTTAGTTTTTTTACATTTTATTAATTGTATTTCTTAGATGTTGATTAACTATATATAATTTATAATTTATTGATGGTATCATAAATGAATATTTTAAGTTTAAATATTAATAAATTAATAATTTTTTTATATGTCTATTAAGAAAGGAAAAAAAGAAAAAAAAATGCTTTTGTTTTAACTAAAGATTTTTTTCTCATCATGTGTCAAGAACTGAAAAATAAAAAAATAAAAAAACATTAGAATTGGCTGACAGGAAAGTGGAGTTTCAATCCACTAGCATGTTTAAGGGCCATATTTGATATGGGGCTTGGATTAATAAAGGAAAGAAGGGTAAATAGCATGTATAGTAAAGGCATAGCATAAGATCATGATGATCTATCATAAAAATAATGTGATGTAGTAGGTGGAATATGATAATTGTGATGATTGTTTAATGTGTGGTTTTAGTAAATAGAGATACATGTTCATTGACAAGTTGTTTTGTGTGGCACTCTACAGATTATGTAATTCGTGTAACTCTTACGGATTTGCAAATCCGTTTAACTTTACAAATCAAACACGCACCAAGCACTAGAGGCGACGCCACGCGAAATGGTGCAAGCGAGAAAATGAAGATGATGACAAGACGACGTCCACCAGAGCAAATGGTGCAAGCGAGAAATGATGAAGCAAACCAAACTGGTGCGTCACAGGGAGACAAACAAAACTGGTGCAACTAGAAGAAGTGACTGGGGTATTTTTAATTTATTTAACCTAGCAACAGGGGTATTTTCGGATATCTACTGTGGAGTGCTGGGTGTATCCAAAAAATGACTGGCGCAGTAAGCAAAGGCCAATCATGAATGTTACTACTTACACCAGGCCCTAGCCCAACGACCGTTTTAGCTCTGCCTATCCGTTAATTTCTCTTTATTAACTAGCGCTTCATTCTTGCCACTTCCACATTAAAGAGAAAGAATATAAGCAATTATTTTACTTTTATTAGAAATTAAAACAAAAAAGTGTGGTAAAGAGTGTTGTTTGTCATTAGAATTCAACAGAAACTTTTACTTGCATTTAAGAGCAATAGATCGCCTATTAAAAAGAATTTATAAGTACAAACACTTTAAAAAAATATACTCCTTGCTGTTGTCATGTCATTTAAAATTATAATATATAGATAAAAAAAATTAATTTCTCCCATTTCATTAAAATTATTTATAATTTCTTTTTCACGCATCTGTCATAACTTTAAGGTTCCATACAGTATTATATTTTTTCTCCTTAATAAAAGTATAATTGAGCCTAATAATTATAAAGACAGGAATATAATCAATTTCTTTTTTGACATGCCAATATTATATCTTCGCACTCCAAAAGAACATAGAAGTAGAAGCAGAATCAAAAAAAGAACATATTAAAAAAAAACTCCATGTTATCAGCTAAACAAAATATAAGTTATTACCATAGCATACACGTCATTGGCTCCACACCAGTTCCCAAAACATAACAAAGTTACAAACTGGGAATTCAATTCAGTTTTCAGATTGTCCAAAATACCTCCCCGAAATTGTAGCCAATATATTCAGCATTACAACCTCCTCATCCAATCCAGCCTTTCCGGCACGTATGCTAGCACACTTCCTTAGCAGACTCCGGAGAGCAGCACAAGTGTCAGCATCTAGTGGAGTATCAACTGTTGCACACAGAGCAAAAAGCCACATACAATCATTCCTTGTCATAGTGTCTGCAGCCTCTAGCAACCTAATTCGTCTCAACAAACTTGATACCCGGGCTACAGAGTCCATTGCTAAGATTACGGAAAGCAATGGAAGAGTGGGGGAACTGCTGCTGCTAGTTTGATCGGCTGAACTTTTTGCTTCAGGATTCTCTGGAGACAATGTTCTATCGTTATCTTTAGCAGTCGAGTTAGTAGGTTGATCATTTGTCTTCCCAATTCTCAAATGATTATTAAGTAACACATCTCTGCTCATAGCACTAGAAAATTCTCCACAATTGTTCCCAACTAGTTGTGAGGAATGAACATGAAGATTTTCAGAATGTATGGCAGTTGAACCATCAAGGCATGAGAAATTCTGAAATCAGAAATTGGGAAAACAAAACAATGAGAATAACAGTATGATATAAACAAACTTAAATGATTCTATATATGTCCAGTTGCAGTTAAGATCTTATAAATGGGTCCAAGATGGGGTTGTAAGTGTAGGTGGTAAGCGGTGTGCGTAAAGTAGGGCAGGAATTGCAAAATTCTTAAACTCTTGGATGAAGAGAGTATTTTTGGTCAAAAAATGAATGATGAAAAATAAAAAAGACATACAGATATAGATTCTTGAAGAACATACCCTTCTCAGTGCAGAAAACTCAGCAAGAAACACATCCTCCCACTCTTTCAATGGCAGCAGATGCTCTGGACACTTGGCAATATCAGGAATCTGGGGCATGTATGCACTTTGTTCCTTGTTAAGTTTACCTCTATCAAGTTTTGCTACCTTCACTTTCGGAATATGATGTGCCTCCCACCTATTCAAGAAAACAAAATATAGTTTAAGAACCTAGTTATTTCTCTTGTTGGGTAATAGCAGTATAGATTCTCCTGCTCGCCATCATTTAACTAACAGACCCAAGATATAGAGCTGTAACTAACTCACTAACAAGATAGGGAGAGCAGAATAGCAAAGAAATTATCAGGAAGAAAGGAAATTTCAAAGCATAAATTCATTATAGCACAAGCAATCAGCTGTTGACAGTTATGATAATACCTGACACGCCTAAGATATTCCCATCCATCTTCTGGTGGACCAGAATCAAGATTAGGTTCTCCATCAACCATAAAGGCAGGCCTCTGGATGCTAGCATAATCATCATCACTACCATCATCTTCTTCACTGCACTGTTTTGCAATTGAGCACCCATCCTCACTCACAAGATTATGACTACAAGAATGGTCAACAGGAGTCCCTTTTTCACTGTCCCACACTGCACCTGAAAGCAATTGCAAAACTTTCAGCACCAACAATGTCAATTTGCTAATGATTTAAGGGTTGAAGAGGAAATAAATATATAATTTAGTATCTGTAATTGTAAAAGCACGAGTGATCTGGTAAAGCATGTCCTTTTCATTGAACCACAATGTAGACAACAAATTGAAGTTCTTATTGATTATTGAAAAAATAACAATGTAATTCTCAGCATACAAAGTAAAAGATGAACTAAAAAACAAAGCATCGTCATTATTTAAATGACCAAAGTAATCTTTCAAATCTACAATGAAGCCTACTGTACAAGGCTTTTCCTATACAATGATTTTACACAAGTAACCATGCAACTGAAGTCAGTGCCTAATTACAACAATCAGAACACAGTCAATTAATGTTGCATATTAGACATGTTCCAGATCCCTTTTGCTCATTCTTCAATGGACAAAGACATTCATATATCTCCCTCTTCCGTTAGTAGCAGCCACACCTGTCCATAACAAAAATTAAAAAAAATCAAATTGACACAATATGACCTAGCAACTGGGTGACAATTGGACTAAAAAAAGAAGAAAAATCAGAGCAATAAAGATTTAGACAGCTTCTCCAGAAAGAAATATTGATTACTTTGCAGAGAAAGGCATTTTACAACGATGGATGTAAAGAGATGAAGGTAGGTACGAGCAAAGAAAAACCATCACAAAGAACAAGAGTTGAAGTAACATGGAGAAAAGAAGAGGAAGATTCGATTTCTTGGTGAAGAAAGAAAGACTTACTGAGGATTGGTTTGTTATGGGGCGGCAGGGGAGTGGAGGCTAAAGTGTCATACTCCATGGCCACGGTGCTTTGAAAGGCAGCGTGAATTGCTTTCCAGAACTTGCGCTGTTGGGCCATGTTCACGAATCTCAGACCCTCCAACTCCTTACGCGAGTACTTTTTGTTCCCAATCTTATTTGAGGGCTGAGACTTCTGGTGATTCTTCTTGCTTCCTCCTCCTCCTCCTTTCTTCTTCGCAACAGAGTCCAGCAACGCCGTTTCGTCGATAACCTCAATCCCCAAGCCCAAGGAAGAAGAAGAAGAAGAAGAAGCCTGCGCCGTCACCGTTTTCTCACCGCTCAGCGCAGATTCCAGCTCCACCAACAGTCGCCTCTTCTTCATTTCCAGTTCCGCGGAACCAAGAACGGGGTGTTCTCGTGAATCTGAAACATCAGCCATTCCTACACTAAACACTTTTTTGCACTTCTCTCTTTCGTTTTGCAGGGTTAGGGCGCACTTGCTCTACACTTATATATAGTCACGCTATATTCCATTTTCACTTCCCAACGGATAAAAACTTACTTTACTTTCGGCCCAGCAAGAGATTTTCAAATTTATCATCAGATTCAATTTTTATTTGTATTGAAATACTTATTTCAATATAATTAAAAATTATAATAAATAAATCATTTTTTATGGATAAATCATATTATAATTAAATTTTATGATAAATAAATATCTTTAAATACATAAATTACATTTTAGATTTATATTAAACAGTTTAATTATTGGCAATTTAAAAAAATAGTATTAGAGTTAATACATTGTACAAATGCCATAAAAGAAAAACTGCAGAGCAAATTTAGGTTGAATCCTGCATCCTATCGCATTTTCTGGAAAATGAGATGACAGTGATGATGATAGGCTATTATGTTTAGTATATATAAAAAATAAGTAAGAAGGAAAAACTGTTACTTTCATTAACAAAAGATTTCTTCTTTTACAAAGAAAAAAGTATACCATCTTAAAGCCTGTTGGACCTTTTGAACTCCTAGTTATTTGACTTTTCAAGTCGCTGTTCAACAATAATTACGTATAAATAAACCTTTTTTGAGAACTTTCAACATTGCCCGTTGAACATCAATAAATTTGATAAGTCTTCATATATTAACTTCAACTAAGTGCCCTATGACACTAAACGTTATACATTTAATTTAAGAAATAATAACATATAGAACTGCAAATACTTGCGTACACGCAACTAAAAGTCTAAATGAAAACGTAAATGGAGGGGATTCACGTTCTGTACACGGTTTTAATTGTAGGATAGTCATCAGTTGGTGGCATGCAAATTAAGTCAGAAACTACTTTTATGGGAATAAGAAAATCACAAAAACACGAATCATAATCCTGTTACTCCACAACTAATGAACTGAAATGGGGTGGATGGAGAGGAGAGGAGGGGGGGGTTGGATTAATTACAAGAACAATAACTATAATCCTGTAAACACACCACAAAAGAGAGAGGGAGGGAGAGGTAAAGGTCCAACAAGTACAGGTCTTTCAAGGCAAGTATCAGCTCAGTTTGATAGCAAGAAACAAATAAAGAATATGGAGGGCATTAACGTTAAGTGACAAACAACATTTACCCACACAACCCAAACCTATTGTTGCATTATGGCTCAATGGGTGTCAGCAGACTCGGCACTACAAGTGCGATGCAATAAATACATGGAATTTAACAATTACATGAAACGAGCCAATTCAATCCTACACATCCAACAATCTCAAAACAAAAATAAAAAAATATAGATGTATAGATATATCTGCAGTATTTGATGAAATCTGGAGATAACTGAATCGAGCTGTGCAGAAGATGCAGACACCTAAGCGATTTTATTTGCTTCAACTTTCTGGAGCAGCAGGAGCGGGAGACTTCAGAAGTGGTTGGAGTGCTTTAACAACAATGCTCATATTTGGCCTAAACTCAGCTTCATACTGCACGCACAGTGCCGCAACAGCTGCAAGCTGCATGGTCAACAATAAGCATTGTTAATGTCAACCATAAAATGGAGACCCAAGCCCCAGAACTTTATTCAAGAGTCAAGAGTCTTTTTCACATGTGCTTGTGCAATTAAGAGGAGTGAGAAGAGAAATAGATACCTTAGCAACTCCTTTAGGGGGGTATTCTCCCTTCAGTTTTGGGTCAACGCACTGTTTCACTTTATCTTCACTTAATCTTGGAGTAGCCTACAATAAATATCAATGTCAACAAAATATCTATGGCCAACAACCAGCGGTAACTGATCGAAAAGCAGCAGGGATGAGGTATGAGTTTAAGCAGACACACTGACCCATGTGACAAGACTCTGCTGTCCTCTAGGCATGGTATGGTCAACAGGTTTTCTGCTGGTAAGAAGCTCAAGAAGAACCACACCAAAACTATAGACATCACTTTTTTGAGTCAACTGCCCAGTCATTGCATATCTGCAAAGTTTAGCAACACAGAAGAAGCTAAGAATCAATAAAACAAAATAAAATCTCAAAGGAGGCAAAAGAGATGAGATGAAAAACAAATTAATTTAAAGATGGAAAAACATAGATAAGCAGGCAAAGACATTAATTGTTTTCTTAAAGCTTCGGATGAATCCACAAGCCTCGGTAACTAGACCACAGCATAATCCCTAAACGACACAAACCATAAAAACAACAACAGCTATACACAAAACACTTTGTTCAACCACATGTTGAGCTAGATTGTTGGGATACTCATCATAAAAACCAACAGCAGTTTAACTTCCAGTAACTTTAAGCCAACAATTGGGAGTACTGAGAAATTAAGCAAAAACTGGACCACATCAAAGCCAGTAATGATACTATGTAGCCTCTCATTCACTCTCCATGACAATAATTACCAATCAAGACTTACAGCTTCATCATTAAGAAAAATTGAAAGATTACACATGTGAATTGAATTTATACATTGAATTCAAGAAGTTGGAAAGGGAAACAAGGTTACACAACATAACCATTAAAACATCTAAAGAAACCATCAACAAATTTAAGGTCAAAAACCACTTGATAGTCCTCAGCAAAAACCATGAAATGCAGCTGTATGTAAAAGGAACACACATAGGCACCATTAGAAGTATAAAACAAACAAACATACGCACACACAAAAAAGGAAATCCTTGTAATACAAGATAGCATGCACATGAACTCAAAGGAAATATGAAAGCAAATGTAGATATAAAATTAAATGCTAGCAGGTTCTCGAGGCTTACTCTGGAGCATGATACCCAAAAGTTCCCAATACACGAGTTGAATGAAGGCGTGCAGCCATGTCAGGGGCCTGATTAGAAAGGTTAAAGTCGGCTATCTTGGCCTTGTAATCTTCAAAGATTAGCACATTACTTGATCTGATATCCCTGTGTATAATTGATGGTTGAACTTTCTCATGTAAATATTCCAATCCCCTAGCAGCATCAACTGCAATTCTAACTCGCTGTATCCAATCAAGAGTTGGTCCTGGTTGAGCACCTTGAACTCCCTTTCTACCTGTAGTGGAAAGACAACCAAAATCATTGACGGAACTTAATAGATATGAAATACGAGATAGGACATGAAGCTACATACCGTGCAATATGTCATGAAGAGAGCCCATAGTAGCAAACTCATATGCAAGTACACGAAGATTTCCTTCAACACAGTAACCATGCAACTCAACAAAATTGTCATTCTTCAATCTTGAGACCATGGAAACCTGAAATAGAGAACACTGAATGAGACGACCAAAAACTGACAACAACCATCAAGAAACTATCATACTTGAAGTGTATAAATTATAATAGTTTGTTTAGTTTAGTTGATAGCAGAGGCTTGCCTGGGTTAAAAACTCATTATTTGATTCGGGTTCAGATGAAACATCAAGCTTTTTCACAGCCACTGCTTTTCCATTGTTTAAGGTTGCATAATACACCCTTCCATACGATCCTTCACCTATTAATGCCTTTGAACCAAAGTTGTCAGTCTTCTCCTTCAGCTCATCTAAAGATAAGGCTGGAGCTTCAATAGGTGGAGGTGCCTTTTGTGTTTCAGGCTTGACAGGAGCTGACACCTTTGAGCCTTTTTGGTTGCCTAAAGAAAATAATAATTGAAACATGAGTAATCTTTACCAGGAAGGAACCAGTGATCTTATATGGTGAACTATGAGAGCAGTAAAATTGTGAAGTCGAGATTGTTGAAGCAACTAAATAAAGCCATAATTATCAATCTTGAATATCAGCGCATAGCAGCTAGCTCTGAAACACTACAGTGGGATTACCACTATTTTAAATATTATAATACAAACTAAACACTGTACACTACAGATATAAATACTCCCTCCGGTCTCAAATATAAGAAGAAGAAAAACTAGTTCACACTAACTAAGAAAGTTAGTTAATCAGATTTAACTGCACCAATCTCAATTAAAAATTAAGTTTTTCCCCAACTTACCCTTCATTGGAACTTGGTACCAAGAATTAAAAGGAGTCACTGGAACTAAAACCTCAATTAAATGAAGGGTATTTTACAGATAGTAGCATTAAATGAAGTAAAGTTAGTTGAAATTTTCTTTATATTTGAGACCAAGAAAAGAGTTTTTTTTCTTTTATATTTGAGGCCGGAGTAGTACTCAAAATCAAAGAAATTTATGATAAATAATAAATCACAATTTAGGAGCAATAAGAGCATAGTAAATTAGTGAAGGAGTCAAAAAATTAAATAAAGGGATAAGGAAAAAAAATAACAATTTTTGATGTGTGACAGAACAGAGGTCAAACCAGAAGTAACTTTTTGTGGAATGGTCTAGGAAGAAGGCTTTAACATCAATTATGGACATAAAAAAAAAAAATCAATTATGTTTCCAAAATAAAAAATTATTAGGAAATGAGGGAGATATCACAATTTTACTCAAAAAAAGAACCTAAACAACAATGTGTTAGTGGTAAAAATGGGTTTTTGCAGCCTATATCATGGCAGAATGGTAGGAGAAAAGCCCCAATTGCAGCCACAAAGGCTGCTATTGATAAACACTCCACTATTTGAATCCCATAGCAACCCATACTTTGCTGTGGTGACATAGTGCACTATTGATTACAATGAATATAACAATGAAAATATGAATAAAAAATAAAATGGAGGATAAATGTTCAAGTGACTGGTTTAGAGAAATAAACTGAAGACATTTCTGAAAATGAAAATTAGAGTTTAGAAGCCTTAAAATTAACTGGGTTTTTTTTTGTATCCTTTGTAGTTTATTTTTATTTCTTTCTCAATTAGTAAAGAATATCTGGACAAAACAACAGAATGGATTAAATTAAGAAACTCACCATCTCCATAATTCCTTGGGCTTTTCAGGTGTTCATTTTCATTTGATGGGTAAGACTCTTCCACGTGACATGTGCAACAAAGCCACCGACGCATCCTTGTCCTCTTCCTTAAATATAGATCGTCTCTATAAGTTGTGTTCCCCTGGAGGACAAAGTACTCAGGGGGAGAAGCATGTGCCTACATATCATCACAAGAAGCATAAATATCCAAAATGTGATTTTATTAGTGAAAAACAATATAATTTAGAAACTCTTCAAACTGGTATGTTTTTAAAATATCTCCGGAATATAGGTCCACTTTCAGCATTAAATTAAAAAGTAATAAATACGAGCTCATTGCCAGCTATTTGATTTTGAACACAATTATTACTTCATAAAAATTAACGATTAGTGACAAATAAATCCGGATGCTAATAGCGTGAATTTCAGAGAATCAGATCAGAACGGTCATTGATTACGCGCAATGCATGAAAAACTCCATGCCCGAGATACGCTGATAGAAAAAGACTTGCAACATTCCCGCCCTATATTTTTTCCATGACCTTGATCACATAACGTTAAAAAAACATCATAAATCAACAAATTGAAATTGCACGAGACATGTTTAATTTGTTATTATCAGCTTATAAAAGACAACAGGTTCAAAATCAAATTGATTGAAGCAGGGAAACCACATAAGAAGAAATTGCAGTGAAATAAATGAATTATTACCAGATGAGCAGGACGATGGTGATAGTCTCTGCGGTCCATGAAAAAGAAAAATAAATTAAAAGACGAATAAAAAAAAAAAGGAATGGCGGAATTGAGGCCAAATCGGATTCGCAAAAACGCAGAACACCCGAAGAGGCCCAAAGGAATTGAAGAGAAAAGTGAAAGTGAGGAAACGGGAAAGAGGGGGAATAGGGGAAAGGGGGAAAAGGGAACCAAAATTAGGCAATGAAGAGAAGCGGAATTAGAGGTGAAAACAACGGGAGAGAGAAATTACCTTACGATGATGCTATGTTAGGGTTTGTCAATGCGAAGAAAGGAAGGAAGGAATAAGAAAGAGGAAGAGAAAGGGAAAGCCAAGCGTGGTGTGGTGTATTGGGCGCATGAGACATCCACACAAGCAACTCGGCTAACAACCCTTTTATTCGACCAATCCAATCATTTATTAACGACTCCCATTGCTTTTTTTTAACTAACAATTAATAATATATTATCTACTATTATTTTACCATATACTCATACTTGCTCTTCCTTGTCATATAACATGATTGATTCTATTTTTTTTAATATATATTTATTTTTAATTTTACAAATTAACAAAATTTAAAGATCATATCAATAAAAACAATCTTTTAGTTATTAATTTCCGGATATATTTGATTCTTTCAAAATTACGTGTGTACACTTTATTTTTCCTAAAACTAAATTTCCATAAAAACAATATTATGGTTCGGGAAATATACACTTATACTATTATTCTCATGATAATGCTTTAATTATTGAAAATATGTTATAATATAAAATAATTTTATGTTATCTTTTAATTATAAATTATTATGTATTATAAATTTATTAATTTTTATTATAATTATCTTAAAAATTATATCAACAATCTTTGTTAATAATATACAAATTTTTATATTGATAGTCATTAAATTCTTAATTATGTATTATTTATAAAACATTGTTTTATAAACATAATAATTAAGATCTTTGACTTCTCAATAAAATTATGAGACGTCTCTACAAATGAGAAACTTACTTACACTTAAAAAATTTAACAACTTTTTTGTTAAAAAAAAATCTTAACAACTTTCTAAAACCGTGCTATATAGGAATTGGAATATAGTATTCTCCACCAAATTCAAATGGGTTGTAAACTGACCCACATCATACCCGTTTAAACGCTGATATTTAATTGATTGTTGAATAATAATGTCAACACACACGTTAGAGACTGAATAAATGAATATTAAAGCGAATAATAACTCTGGGTTTATTAATTTAAATTTAAAAATGAAATAGATTAAAATTTTGACTGTGTTGACAAAATTAGATGAAAAACTAGCTGAAAATTGGTAGCTAAAAAAAGCTAACTATCAAATTGTAAATGTTTGATAAAATTAGTTGTTGAAATAGTGAAAAAGTGTAAAATGATATAAAATTAATAAAATCATGATTTATTAAAAAAATCAAAAATTTTGATAAATATATTAAGTATAAAAAAGAAAAAAATAAAAAAAAAATAGATACTAGAAACTACATTTTTAAAATCTATTTAAAGTAACATTTAAAAAATAATAAAATATATTTAAAAATTATTAAAAATCTTATTTATTGAAAAATTAAATAAATTTTTTAGTTAATAAAAAAATTATTTAGGGCACTTTTGATTTCTTTGCTTTGTAGGAAAGGAAGAAGGAGGAGGGGGGGGGGAGGGCGGGGGGGGCGATGTGATGAGTATCTGTAGCCAACTGTTAGTGATTGAGTGATTCTATGGAATCGAACTTGGGACCCTTTCTTTTCTGCGTTGGCCGGTTTTGTTCAGCAGATTGCTTCTAATCTCCCGGTGCTTTTTATTTCCTTTTTTAGTATTGTATTTTAAGTAAACTTGTTTTTTAATGTTAGTGTCGACAGTTACAATCATGGGATGGTGGAAATTGGAGCACATGCCTTTGGATTTCTTGTACTGAAAGAATCTGTTCAACCAGAGCACTAAAATAATGGATATAAGTTTTAAATAGAATTTTATGATCTAAAAAAAAAGCAATGTATATCTCAGAGATCTAACTAACTAATTTCATTGGTTGAATAAAGTATTTAAATCTTTTTATAAATAGCCTGATTTTGTATTCGATTGTGAGTAAAAAATAAACATTATGCACTAGTATTTGTTTATCTAAGTAGCAAAAACAAAAATGGGTTTTTAAATAAATATTTCTTGTTAAATTTCATAATATATATATATCGAATGAATATTTAGCATGATTAGAATCACATATTAACTAATATAATCAATAAAAATTACATAAAACATAAATAACAAAATGAAAACAAAATGTTAAATAAGCCAAATATGCCTAATGTAAATAACAAGATGGATTCTTATAAGGTTGTTCCAGTGCAAAAAGGAGAAAAATATTACGTGTTTTAATCTTTCACTAACAAAAATTAATAATTAATATTAAAAAAAAAAGATTATCCACTAGCCGTGTAAAACTATTATCTTAAAGTAAATTTATTGAATTTTAAAATAATTTAAATAATGATTTATAATTATATAACAATATAAAAATATTTTACATCGTACACATTAAACTCATTAATGTTTGTCGATAAAAAAATGAATTCTTTAAAGAAGATGAAAAAAATAAAGAAATGACAGTTAATTAATTCCATACCAATTGGTAGATGTGTGTTTATGATTGAGTTGGTATGGATGGATGTTATTTAGTTTTACACTCTTACTTTTACGTGGAAATGGAATGCTAACGCGAGTGGATAAACTGTGAAATAAGTACATATTAAATTGTAGATTTCGTTCATGAACAAAATATGTGGATTAGGTGTGCGACTATTAGAAACTTAAGTATTGCTCTAAATCAATTATGTAATTTATCTAGAGACTTGAGTCATATTTGTTGGTAGGATCAAAATTTATTTTCGTCATTTAAAGTCTAAGTTATTTTTCTTATGGTTTTAATAATAAGCTTCACCTACCTTTTAGTTCTTTTCCAAGTGTATGAAAAAATGATCACGTGTTTTGTATAAAGAAAATCAATAGAAAAAAGAATCAAGAGAAAAATCCAATGAGACACAAAGGTAATTCAATTTAAATAACCATTAGTTAATCAAAGACTAAGACCCGATCCTAAACAACAACAAAAAAGACTACATAGACATGACCATGGAGAAAACTAAACAAGAAAAGAAAAAACATCCAAACCTTAGATAAAAAAAAAAAAAGAGAAAAAATTATTTCAAATAAGTATTTTAAAAACAAGAAAAATCGTTATATAATAATCTAAAAATTACAATAGAAAAATAATCCAGAAATTACAATAGAAAAGAAAAAGAGAAGTTTGAGATGGATCAATGGTTGAACTGATGGGTCAATAATTAATCTGCATAATTTGATTTGTAATAAAAAAATATAAAAATTTTATACCTGTCTTATAATATTTACAAAAAACATCACAAATTCATATAATTTTATAACATAGTTTATTAGATACCAAAATATTAAAAAAATATCATTGTCCAAGTTCAAATAAATAAGTAACAAAGATCACAAACATAAATAAATAGTTTCATCAACATTATCATCCAAATTTAAAGAACCTATAACAAAAAATTAGAAAGATTGATTATGTAAAAAATTTAAGTTTAATTCAAAAATGTAAAAATTAAAATGTTAGATAGATTGATTATGTAGATAATTTAATAACAAATTAGTACTTAAATTTTTATAATTTATTATCAAATTAATTTTTAAATATTATACATTAATAATAATATTATCTTACAAATTTAATATTGATTAATTTATTATATTTCTACCATTTCATTTATGATATCAACATAGATATTTAATATGAGAAAAAAAGGAAGAAAAAAAGCTGAAAAAGCTGTAAAAGTCAAAATAACAGTCCCTCAAGCCCTCATTAACATCACCCCCATCTCCCAATCCCCCCCCCCCCCCCTTAAACCAAAAAAAAAATTGCAGCCCCCCCAGCCAAAAACCTCTCCTACTCTCGCGAAAATAGAAAAACCCATTACCCCCACCCTCGAGTAACGTAACACGACTGCTTGGCGCGGACGGAGAAGACGGCAGATAAAACAACTGTGTTTGCAACGTTCTTTTTTCAAATAGTAAACCGGTCCGGGTTGACGAGTTGCGCGGGTCGACTATAACCTGGCCGGATCGTCCAGATGGATTATGCTGAAAGTACAGTCGATTCAAGTCTTCATCCGACCCCATCCAGTCCCCAATTCACGGTCAGTCCGAATTTTAAAGAACTGTTTCTAATTTTATCCTTATCTGACATTTAGAGTCGTTGTCTCTGTAAAAAGAATAAAAAAAAGAGAAATAATCGTCTCAAATCTTATACTTATCTTATCTTATGCTTAGAATACCAAAGGGTTGTATTTATATTACTACGCTAACAAAAGTATAAGCCAAAATAAAGTAAAGACAAGAAAATACAAAATAACAGTCATGGAGTCGTTTAACTAGCAAATAGGTGTTCCACAAGTCGTCAATGAAATATATTGTTTAATCTATGGCACACCAACCAACAAGTTTCACTTCACAGGTTGTTTCACTGACTGGTAGTAAACCTTACAGCCACATTGTTGGGCGCCCCCAAACAAGAAGTATCACGGACAACAAGCTAATTCACTAACGAACAATGAACCGTGTTGTTCTATCGAGTTAATATGCTTATTTTGTCCATTTTTGTTACCTATTTTTCTTATACCTTATTTTTTGTGCAAGCCTATCTTACCTAAAACTTTTACCGTGTTATTCACATCCATTAGCTTTTAGCAACTCTTATTCATTAGGCATATATCAGAATACCCATTTGTGTTCCTTAGTCATAATAATGAGAAGAAAGCTTTTTTTATTTCTTAAATTTGGACCACTTTTTTTTTTTCAAAATAAAATTTGTGTTTTAAGCCATTGAATTTTAAAAACTGTTATTTTTGGTAAAAGACGGAAAAACAAAAAGCTATAATGCAGAAACACGCAAAAGATAAACACCCTAGCATCTTCAGTAATCAAAGAGTGAAGAGCACAAGAAGGATCAATTACAGTGGTAAGATTGAAAGCTCCATGATGGCCCAAATTGGCCAAGTGATTAGTACACCGATTTTCTTCACGAAAAACATGAACCATCGGTATGGCGTTAGCATCCCTAATTAGGCCTCCACACGCGCGCCTGGTTTGAATGTAAATAAAAAGAGTCCACATTAATCTTAAATGTTCTTTCCAAGGGGTCCAAGCAAAATGCAATTCTCTCTTCCTAGTGTTGATCCAAACTATTGCCTGACATAATCGTCGCTTGGGCTTTAATCTGATGGGTAAGAAAATCCTTGGTGCTAACCATCATTCTGAAAATGAAATTATTCAGGTCCTACCAGAGATAGTAAACTGCCACTGCCTTTCCAAAAAATGTGGCCCAATATGTCCTATGGAGAGAGGAAGGGGACTTCTTGAGATTAAATTCAACCCAACTAGACAACCCAGGACTAAAAATTTTAGTCCAGTTGTCAGAATTAACAAACTTAGACCAGAAAGATTGGGCATCATCACAATCTCTCAGGATGTGCATAATAGACTCAAGAGCAATGGCACACTTCAGATAGATCTCCAAATCAGTCAAATTTCTTCTCAAATGCTCTTGATTAGTGAGGAGCTTACCATAGATGAGCTTCCACAGGAAAATCCTTCCTTCATGAAGTCCATTCCGATTCCACACCGATCGAAAATTATCATCAACATGTGAAGACAAAGTATTATTCGTAGTAAAAAACAAATAGGCAGCCTCCTTAGATCCCTTCCAATAAGGTACATCATCCATACCAGGCTTGGGAAGGGAGAATGTTTTTCAGGAGCCCCCACTGCCACCCAGTATCATAGGCATAGGCTGCCACAAACAAGTCACCATCAACAACCATCCTCATTGTTAATGGCCCAAGCAATATTATCTTTGATGAGAGGCCAACATTTCCAAATAGATTTCCAAACACGAGAAGCTTTAGTTGTATGAGCAATAGACGGAATAAGCCCTACGCCGCATTTATATTTCGCTTTAAGAATACGAACCCACAACGCATTCTGGTCATCCACCAAAAGTCAAGCTAACTTCATTATAAAGCATTGATTCAAGATGACTACATTCCTGAAACCTAAGCCTCCATCGTCTTTAGCTTTAAAAATCTTATCCCAAAAAATTAGATGAGTTTTCCTATTTTGCTCGTTGTTGCCCCAATTTTTTATTCCCTACCCATAAAACAACAAGCATCTTAGTCTCCACAAAATTAATATGAGTTTTTGTATAAAAATGGACTAAAAAGAATAATATTTATAATTCAAGAACTAAGAAAACAAATTTACATTTTAGGGATAAAAATAAATAAAAAAGACCACAATTTAAAGAATAAGAAATATATTTGTTTTTTTATTAGACAGTGTTTCCTTTTTTTTCTTGGTTACGTGTACAAGGATATCCTTATTCATGTTTCAACAATTAGGAAATTTAGAAAATTAAATGAGTAATTAAAATCAAGAGAATTAAAAAGACACTTAAGTAAAGTATACATAGTAAAATGCAGCCCAAAGAAACAAAATAAAAAGTGTAATTCAAGGTAAAAATTAACTTAAATATATTCTATTACTTGATTAAATTTGCAGTATTATCGATGTATATTCATTTATTTTTTTTACTTAAATATATTTGTAACTCTTATATAATTTTGGTATTTTATTTTCTTCCCATAAAATTATTTTGGTTATTTTAGTTTTTAAATTTGTCTATTTCGTATTTTTTAAGACTATGTCACAGGTAAAACTCTTGAAATATGGGTTGATAAACAAAGTGCTACTTTCTCACACCTATGATTTATGTAGACATTTTTTTATACACTGTACTAAAATTTATGTCATCAAGTTTTAAATATTTGATAATTAGTTATATATTAGATAGTTGTAAGATTAAGTTGATGATTGATAATGGGAGATTAAGAGTTTAAGACTTGAAGGAAAAAAAAGAGAGAAAATTTATGGATATGAATATCCTACTAATATTTTAACATAAATCAACAACTAAGATAGATAAAAAAATATTATTGTATAATTTTGTTATTTTATGAATAATTAGGAGTAGTAATATTTTAAGAATGAAAATTGTGAAATTGAAGATTAATTTAAAAAAAAAAAAAAAGAGTGAGTCTACTTTTGCGAGGCGAGGTGAAGTAGAGTAGTAACTTGCTGAAGGGACAAAGGAGATGTGGTTCTGACGACAAAATAAATATAAATATTACTAGTAAATAAAAATCGATAGACACTTTTGCTTACACATATAAACCTTACTTACCTTTGGTATAGAGAAGAAGGAGAGTGATGGAGTGCGTATTCGGATTGGTGGGTAATGGATTCGCGATCGTGGTGGCTGATTCATCGGCGGTGCACAGCATCCTCGTCCACAAGTCCAACGAGGACAAGATCATGCTCCTCGATTCCCACAAACTCATCGCCGCTAGCGGCGAGCCCGGAGACAGGTATCTACTATCTAGGGATAGGGTTAGGGTTTCTTCTCTCCCACTCTCTTCCAATCCTCTGATCCCGTTCCTTTCTCTTTTAGGGTTCAATTCACAGAGTACATTCAGAAGAACGTCGCCTTGTATCAGTTTCGTAACGGCATCCCTCTCACCACCGCCGCCGCCGCCAATTTCACACGTGGCGAACTTGCCACTGCTCTCCGCAAGGTATCTCTTCTAAACCCTAACTCCTATATATCGTGTCCTTAGGCTCTCACTTATAGGAAAACTAATTATGAAGCTAAAATCAATTTATGCTCTTACTCATCTTACTTCTCCAATTTGGCTTTATGAGATCAATTCATATTATCCAAACAGTGCCTTAGACCATATAATAGTTGGTTAATGATTCATTTGATGCCTCAAACATTAATTTACTTTTTTCTATAGAACCCATACTCTGTGAACATCCTTCTTGCTGGCTATGACAAAGAGACGGGCCCTGAACTGTACTATATTGACTACATTGCAACGCTTCACAAGCTTGAAAAGGGGGCTTTTGGTTATGGCTCCTATTTTTCACTCTCGATGATGGACAGACACTACCATAGTGGAATGTCAGTTAACGAAGCAATTGATCTTGTTGATAAGTGCATTATGGAAATCAGATCCAGGCTTGTTGTTGCGCCGCCCAACTTTGTTATTAAAATTGTGGACAAGGATGGTGCAAGATTGTATGCATGGCGTGAGTGGGTCAAGGATACTCCTGTTCCTTCAGCTTGAGTAACTCTTTCCCTAATTTTCGTTGGACTTCTTTCTTTCCATTTGCCCATGCTTTTGTCTTGCTATAGTTTTTTTTACTGGTCTTGTAATGTCTCTGAAAATTATGGTCTATAGATGCTCTAAAGTAAGATAGTTTATCATTTGAATTGATATGCATGATGGCTAGTTCTATCCAGAAATGAATTTATGACATTGTGTGGAGTAGGCTTGATTTTAATGAATCCGGATTCTGGGTCCTCTCTTGTGTTTCTTTGCTGTTATGGGGTGATCTTTCAAGTGTTATATTCACCCGGGGATTCCAGTTTTTGGGCTTTTTTCCCCCACTTTACCAAAAAAAAAAAAAAAGCATCAAGATACAGTCATGTTGGAAAATCATTTGAGAAAAAATTTACTAGCTAACTCAGTGGTAATGATATCGTGTGTATATATATTAATAACATAATCCTTCAAAATAATGTTAATTAAATGTATTTTGCATGTGTAAAAAAATCCCGCTTTATTTTCAAAGTAAATTAAGATAAGCAAGGGTGTCACACTCAACAATGCTCCAACTCAACCATAGTGAATTTATTTGAGTCAAATTTTATCTATCATTATTTGATAAATTTGTGAATACTGTACAAGCCCATTTTTGTATTGATCAGAAAAACTGTGTATATAGCACATGAAGTACTGCTAGAAGAATTTAACTATCTACAGCAGTTCAGCTATCTGATAACTTTTAACAGATAACTAACTGACGCTAAAACTCCCTTTCAAGACGGGTAGTAAATATCATTGTCTCTCATCGTGGATATGAATGCTTTGAAGAGCTGAAAGAGGTTTGATTAATAAATATGCTAATTGATACACAGATTGAACATAAAATGAGGCCAGCATCTACCTTTTCTCGTATCAATGATAATCCGCCTCTATATGCTCTAACTTTTCATGAAATGAAAGATTTCAAGCCAAAATCTGCCTGGTTGTCACAGAAAACCAGTGTATTGTCTACATTACCTTCAGAGCCTTTAAGTAAGGTTATTAACCAAATGACTTCACTACTAGCGCAGGCAAAAACTCGGTACTCTACCTGTCTGAGGATGTAGTAACTGTGTTGCTTCTTAGATTTCCAGGTAATGAGTGAATTCCCCCCCAAAAAAAAAATGTATGAAGCCATAGTTAATCTTTGGGTATCTGGACGATTTCTCATATCATCATCTGCATCAGCTTTAAGATGCCAGAGTGGATGAAGAGGAAAATAGCTGACCTTGGTCAGGGTTCTCCTTTGAAAGTAAATGATGCACTGCATTCACACGTGAGGAACTTTAGGATTAGCCATGATGTTGACAGTAAAACAAGTGTTTAGCCAAGAAATGACAACATATAACAACCTTCTAATCAGTCTATGATTTTGTGAAGGATTTGGTAGTAGATCACCTTCATGGTAACTTACCTTGAGATTAGGATCCATTGGCAGAATTGCTGGTTTGCAGTGAATGAAACCAGTATCCTCATATCCTATTATTCTTTATCTGTTTATTTGAATAAAAGACGTCTAATTTTGATCAGATGTGAATATATTTTAACCTTTCTAAAACAATTTTTTTTACTGATTCTAGAACCATATTTGAATAAAGGGAATCACACATAATAGTACATACATTATCAAAGAGTGATAGATGCAATATAACATTACAGATATTATAACAAAAAAGTCAAAATCAATATATATTTTTAAAACAATGAACAAAATCTATAAAAAAAAATTCAGGACTTGTAAAGGCTTCAATCCTAGCTTATGTTTATACTACAACAAGAATTATTGGGCCTGTTTATTTAAACTTAAAAAAAAAAACAATTGTGAAAAAAGTGTTTTTCAAGCAGATAAAAATTTGCTTCTTAAAAAAAAAATTAAAACAAAAGCAAAAGTACTTTAAACAAACATTAAAAAACACAACTGCTTATTTTATTTTCTTAAAAAAGCTTTGTTAATAAATAAGTTTAAACAAATAAACGCAACATTACCATTGGTGGTGTTCAAAGTTAACTAATATTTTGAGAAAATATTACCTCTCGTTCAACGGAGAAGTGACAATTTTTGTCAATCACGTTGGGCTGCCTAGAAAAGTGAAAAAATGCTTTGGAAAGTAACTGATTTCCAAAACACTAAAGCGTGAAACTAACTAGTTTGACCTTGACAGAACTCTAATCAAGCTTGTTAATTATAAGGTACTACATTGACTTGTAAAATATAACTAAGGAAGGATTATAATCGATAAGTACAATATTAGATCCGCCCAAGAGTCAATTATCACATATCAGTACGATTATTCTAGAATCAATGTGTGAATGACCTTATTTGGATTTTGATGGTATACAACCTTGAGAAATCATACTTACACGCTTGCTTCGTATGTTTGCATGTTTGGTTGTCTAATAATTATTTTTATTCTGAAAGGAATGCTGTTCATGATTTCACCATTTTATTTAATTAAAGTTTTAAAAATAAATGTATATTAGACAAAAAAAATTTATAATTTTTGGGACATGTTCTAATGCGGTTTTAAAATAAATTGATCTCGATCAGACCAAAACATTACAGAAAGATGTAGGTTTCCATCTCTAGTTTAAATTTTGGGCTACTATCAATAATTTTCCTGGACTATTGAGTTAACGAAGCACAAGTTACTTAGAACATGAGACACTTGGAACAAGCATGCTGACCCAAAAAAGTGGCTAACAAAAATCGTAGTATCATTTTAATCCAAATTTATGTTTATGCTTTAAATGATTGATGCTACAACAAGCCAAACTTATCACCAGCTTGCACTGAGGTCAAAACTGAAATGAGTGCAAAAAATCCTGATCCTATTAAAGCTAAAAAAAGTGACAACTTGTTAATTCAGCCTTTGCTTGCTCTTGCTTCTTCTCATCTTTGCCTTAAATCTTGATTTTGCCATCAGAGTCTGTACTGTATTTGCAAAGTTCCCAACAGCCATTAAGACCAACAGGACACCGCAAAATATTACCTGCCCGAAGGTTTCTATCATTATAAAGGCTAAGGCTAATATATGAACAAAATATTACTGGATTTATTTTCTTCTGTTCCAATCAATCAATTGATGTACAAAGTGAAGTAAAGTAGCAAGGATAAACAAACTAGTACCTGCCACTCAGAAACAACCCCAACAACTGCAGTCCTGAGCAACAACAGCCCAACATATGCCTCAAATCCCTGAACCAAGAAAGGAGTACAAATATAATTGAAGAATGCCAAACCTCTGCTATGTCAGGTCAATGATTTCCAGAATGTGAATAAAAAACAATTTCAGTTTTAAAGCAAATTAACACAAGACTTGCTTCTCAACTAATCATCTGTCACTCACACAACACAACATAAATCACGAACATTAGAGGAACATGAATACCACATGAGAATAAAAGACCGGCTCAGAGTCACACATATAACTTAAGTGACATATAACAGCCATGTTACCTGCAATGTGAAAAGTATGGGACACAACAGCCACAGTTGGCCATCCACACCAGCTGTTTCCCCCCACACAACGTCCATCCTCTTAGCCTACAATACAGAAAAACACGGATCAAATATTATATATGTTCAGTCCAACTCTGAAAGATTTAACTATAAAATGCTATAAGGAAAAAGAAAAGTTTAATCATGATTGAACAGGATGATACAAAGCTTGTGAGGGTGGGTAAAATATAACTAATAGAAAAGGAAAAAAAGAAAGTAAAAGTATACTATTTATTAGTGTAACCTTTCCCAATGCAATACGAGTATAAAGTCTTTGGCGTTGATATCTATTTTGCAAAAGCATTGCAACTCCTTGCATCATAGCCCACTGTAGAAAAAGTTGTACACCTCTCTGCATGCATTATTGAGACAAACAATAGTTACACAGCAATTAAAAAGAAAGGAAGAAAAAACTATATGCGCAGGGCTAGGAAACTAACCTGCTTTTTTGCACAGTCTGGTTGTCCTTTAATCTCCCAAGTGAGACTCACGAGGGCCATCACCATAGCACAATAGTGATGATATATCCACCTGTAACCATATAGTAAGTTTATTTGCCAAAAGATTTCCCAATATGCAATGTAAGGATGACAATATTAACACGCAAACCAAATAAAATTCCTGTCCTCCCCTTCTTTGAATTTAATAGAATACAGGACAAATAAGGCATCAATTATACTTTTTTTTAGATTAGATGAGACGAGAAATTAGACAGATGAGCATCGGTTATGATTCCCTTTTTAGATGAGAAAGGAAATTACCAAGAAACGGAAAATATCCTCTTTACAGAAAGTGCCAAGGAAAAAACTACAAGCTTAAAAGAGTTAACTAATTGCTTTGAAAAAGAAAAAGAAACATGAGCTGAAGCCTATAACTAAGCTGAGAAAAGCCTGTCCTACAAAATATGAGAGAATAAACCACAGCAAATCTGGCATTTGACGCCATTCAACAGAACCAAACATCAACCAAATAAACACAGTTCTGAAATACCATATTCTGCTCACCAACAAAACCTCAAATGCAGCTTGAGGAAAATGAATGAAGTTAGGTGGACATATGACATATCCAACACTACAAATAGTTCAAACCATTTACTCTACTATACCTGACAATGCAAAAAAAAAATATTCCTATTCATATGAAAGCTTTTATGGTATACTAATATAAAACTATTCATGTATCTTCATCTAATAGCTTAAGCTTTGGGAATAGTTGGTTCGGGACAAACATAAAAAGCATATACATCTTGCAAGGTAAGCACATGATGAAAATACGGGAAAAGACCCAAAAAAAAAACTCCCAACCAAAATTCTCTCAGAAATGAAATGGAACCGTAGTACCTTCCAAAGAAAGTTAAGAAAAGAAAGAGGGCAGAGAAACAAATTTCCAAGAACTCAATTTAATAGCAGAAACCCAAAATTTAACATCCACAGCCATGTTAATGAAACCATATTTGCTCTTGATCAACTACCTTGCCATTAGGCCAACATTTATGAACACTATTCCCAAAGCCTAATCCTCCATCTATCATAGGCTTATGCATTACACACACAACCCAACTAATTAAATAATGCCTCCTACTATCCTCCACAGCACAGTCAAGTTTTAGAGTATGAAGGTTTGAATGATCAATAAAAAGTTATACAAGTTTCACTCACGTGATTAAAGAACAAGCAACGAGCATAGAACCAGGAACCCAATACCCATTAACTATGATCCATTCAAACATCAAGTTTAATGACTATACCAGGGACGAATATCACTTCCATTGACTCTCAATATGTTCTCTCGCAATGCCAAACCGGTGTAAAGGAATAGCAGCCACGCCTGATGATGACAAATGGTAATACTCAATGACAGATTGCTGACAAATGATAATACTCAATGATAGATTGCTGACAAATATTTCATCATGCAGCAAATAAATACTAACATGACATAAAACGAGAGGGGTTTAAAAGAAAATACCTGGTACATCTGAACAGGAAAAGTTGGCAAGCATCCAGACCAAATCCACGATCTTAGAATAAGCAGTGTTGCTGGAAAAAGCAGGAATAGCAGGGCAGTTCTATCCTGAACAAAAGAAGTGACATCTCCATAAATGTTTCACAAACTTTTCTGCATGGCAGCATGTGCACGTGTGCAGAACATGGTAGTAAATGGCGAGATTTCAATGTGCAGAGCATCAAGTCATGTTTTGAGCTATTGTGGTAATGCAACATTTACTGGTGATTTTGTGAATTTCACTCCCTACCCCTACCCTGATTAAGGTTGTGCTTCTCCTGCTGATTTGAGCTTCACCATTTTCGAGCAATTCACTGGCTCATCCAACCTCTGTTCTCAAGGTTTTTGTAGGGTTTGAGTGTTTCTCATCAAGATTTCCTTTTTTTTACTTTCCTCCATGTATTTATAGCTTGCTTCACAGCCACCACCTTAGAGTTAAACTTGTTAAGAATTTGATGCTGTAACCTTGTATTCCTGGACTTTTGTTATTATTTATGGCAATTTTGTCTGGACTATGTAAATGCAAATTTTGATGATTAATGATGAATACTTCTTTAGTTTTGGGTAATGTTTTGTTTTTGAGAATTTATATGATAGTGGTACAACTTATTTATCCTGAACACATAATCTTTTGTACGGTGCCCATCAAGGCATCAACCTATTTGCTATGCTGATATAGTGGTTTTGGGGAAGGCTGTCTAGGATTAACAACTACCGTGTGGAATTACTCAATTTCATGTCAACCACGTTATTTTCATGCAACACCTTTTCTTTTTTTATAATAGGCATTTTAATAAGCACAAAGTCTTCAAGTATAAACATGAAAGAATTGTAAACGAAAATAGGAAACCAATCAAACATTCAATTTCTCAGAAGCATAAGACAAGTTTCGGTATCTTCCACAATCAAGGAACTGCGTGTTGTGATGGCAAACCAAGGAGCCAGAGGTGGGAAAAAGCAGCACTCAAGATGAAAACGACAGGAAAGATATACTCATCACTATTTCATCAAATTGAAAATAAAATAATTATCAAAAGCATAAAACAAGTAAAAGCGTGGTCTAAAAGTGCAAACAACTTTTGCAACAAACATGGAATTGTGTGAAGCAAGAAGAGAAATGGCAAGAATTAGGTTGAATTAACGAGAATGTTGAGAAATCTATAAATATGTACCCTGTAACTGTTGTATTCCTCTTTGACCTTGAGCTGAACATCCTTCCTAGAGGCACGGACATTGATAGGACCCAGAAACATCCTCAAAAAGCTTCCTAAAGCGATTTAATCAATATCATGTCATTGAAAAGCAAGACGATTATGAGATGTGAAGAAAAGTAACCTTGTGCATGGCCAGGGAGGAGCGAAGAGGCGTCACCGTCAACGATGATGCATCTCGCTCTCTGCAAATCTTCATCTAACTGCAACCAAACCAAACAAGAGATCGATCGATTCAGAAAAGGAGTAATTGAAATTGAAGAATTACAGAGAGAGAGAGAGAGAGTGGCTTAACCTACCTTATCGGCTAAGGAGGGAGGGATTTGTTTGCTGGAGACAAGAGAATCGAGAGAGGAACGGAGCGAATGGATTCTGGAATCAACGGCACGGACACGTTGCCGGAGAGGTTCTTCATCGCTGGAAACCTTTAAGATGTGAGCGGAAACGGCGTCTTGAACCTCCTTCGCTTCTTCGACCACGCTCGCCACTGATTCCTCAATGGATGAAGATTCTTCCATTGCTAATTGCAAATCCCTCTCCTCGCCGATACTGATACTCACACGCAACAACTATAACCAATCTAATCTTACTTACATTTCCCCCTTTTTATTTCTTAACTAGTTTTTATAACAAATCAATAATAATTCATTTTAATAAATAAGAGTAAAGTGGATCCATTCATTAAATTAAACCATTCTCCATTTCTCCTCACACTCTCAATGCTTTTTCCTCGCCTTTTTTCACATGGATGCTTCAATTTTGTTTCCCATAATTTCTTTATTTATTTATTTTTGTGGATCTCCTTCTTTTGTTTTGTTTGCATCTTAAATAAACAAAAAACATTACATCCCCATTGTGAAAACAAAAACCCGTGTCACTGCAAAATACCAGTAGAGATCAAACTCAAACTTTCTTTAATCGTTTTTTATTTATTTATTGATAAGATGGCATTTAAGGATCCAAAATTTTTCTTACGCTACAATAATTCGCCCTTTGACATGCAAGCATTAACTTTAACACTTGCAATGGAGCAAGACGCGCGTGCAGCTTTGAGTGATTACGTTTTGTCTTGGGATGTAAATACAATAAATAGTATAATTATAATTAATTTAAGAGTATTTTTGCTATAATAATTTTTTTCTCTTTCAATAATTACATGAATCATCTTTACTAGCTTACTTTTTTTATAAAAAAAATTCTAATCTGTGAAAAATTATCAATTAATTTCTAAGTCATGATTAATTATTGTATACATATTTTTTTAAAATATTTATTACTAGAAAGTACAATGAAATGAATGCAAAAACTGATATATTTCTTGGGAGTACAAATTTACATTCCTTAAAGTATATTGTTAGATTCAATGAGACATAATCAAGTCTTGAATTTAACTTTGTCGTGTTTTCTGTTGTAAATTTTTCGTCCTTGTGTTTTCCCATATTTAAATTTTGTTTCGTAGAATTTATTTTTGTGGATGTTTTCTTCTTTTTAAATAAACAAGAATTAAATTTTGGCTTTACTTTCTTAAATTTGGCTAAATTTGGATCCTTATATTGTATACTTTCTTATTAATAAAAGATGTTTAAATAAAATTTTGGCTTTACTTTCTTATTTGTGTTGGTTTCTCAAGTATGGGATAAAAGTCCCTTTTTCTTAATTTTTCGTCCTATATTTTTCGCATTACATATTTGTGTTGGTTTCTCAAGTATGGGATAAATGTCCTTGAGTATGTCTCACTAAATTTGGGTGTCTATTTTATCATCATTCATCCAACAACTGCCAAGTGCCAACCTCCGGGCAATCAAATACAGTACAACGTTTAAAGAGAATTATGCTATGCCCGTTGAAAAGTTCTTTCAGGACAGGTTTGGTGCTGGTAGGAAGCACACCAACATCTAGAGTAGTGCATACTAAAGACTGCTATTATGAAGAAATGATGAGGGAATTTGGTAGTTGGGAATGATTAAATCACCACTTAATGCACTCAATGATGGACATGGACTAGTTTTTCAATGCATATAAACATAAATATAATACTGCTTTTATCCAAGGAAATCCTACTCAGCTTAGGCATGCATCACATTAAGAATAAGCATCCAACAAAGTTTATAGATTATTTCCTTGTAAAATAATGCTTTATTTAAACCCTTGTTTACCCTGTTTTTAGGCAAGGCTTACTTAGAATTTTTACATGATTCACCCAGACATAGTCTTGACTCTTCTAAAACCATGTGGACTTCTATATTACTATCTTTACTCTTTTAAATAAGGAGACCCTTTATAGAATAAAATGCAGTTACTGCCATTTATTGAAGAAAAAAACAACTATTAAAATTGTAATAATATTATTATAATTTATAAAGTTGTTAAAATTCTTAAATGTTATTTTTTTTCAAATAATTGTAACTACATTATCTTTTAAAATACATTTTCTCACTTTCGAGAAGCTCAATTAAAAAATAGTTATCGCCCTTAAAATTAAGAAATAATTCAAACAATTCTACAAGAGTCAAGAACCTTTCCAATGATTTTTTTCCCATACACAAATCTTAAAATCAATTTAAATCCAAAATCGCATGCTTAGAAGTTTCAAATCCCTTTCAATTGGATGGATATTCAGCATTGATAATCTCATCATTTAGTATACCAATTTTTTTGTAACACTATCAACTCTTAGCTTTCTAATGAACATTTAATACTTCTACGTTTCACGCTCTAAAATGCACTCCTCATTTTATAGATTATATAGCTCGCTCTACTTGATTCCGTGTTAAAATTAAATTCGTATTGCAGTCTTTCTGCCTCCGATTTGAGATTTCAACACAAATGTACAGCCATTCACTTCCAAATTTTTGGATTTTGACAAATATTACATTGATCCAACAAAATGGTGCCATGGCACCTTATTATAGCCACAAGTCGAAACCTTAAGATGTGTTTATTCTGGAACGGATAGGGACACTCCAATCTTAAAGCACATTTATAATTTAAAAAAAAGGGCACCCTAGAAAATGAAAAGGGAAAGAATCCCTGTAGCCTGAATATTTAAAACGAACTTAAGTTACATTCTTTGCTAAGGCTACTTGGGTGAATCAATAAATTACAGACTGCAAATATATTCCGGTCAAAATACAGGGACAACCCTTAACATAGAGAACTGCGAGAGGCAAGGATGCTGCTGCAACATTGTCTTCCTCTTTGTGGTTGAACACAAACAACTGTTACCAAAGAAGCACCACACAATTCTCAAATCTTCAATGAAAAAATTGGAACTTTTTCATCAGATTGAGATGATTCCTTGAAACCCAACATCTTGTTTAGTGCAGCAATATAGGCCTTGACACTGGAAACGGCAATATCCATTCCCGCTCCAGTCCCACTATCAAAAGAATGAAATGTCATGTCCATGGATCAATTAGAAAGATCTAGATACACCAAAATAGTCCACTTTAGAATTCACCATACCTAAATGTTCGAAGAATAGTTTCTCCCGTTAAAGCATGAGTAGTAATAGTACTTGTTTCACTCTCCCCACGAATTAAAACCCGGGTAGTGGCAATTGCATCAATGCCTTCTGTCACTGCATTCATTGAATACTCAAGAAGTGTTACTCGCTCCTGCATAAAAATTAAGAGTACAAGATTCCTCCATCATACCAATAGTGATAAGAATTCCAGTATAATTCAATTAAAAAGTACAAGGAAAATCAGGAAACATCTAAATTTACAGTCTGCCATACGACAGCTCTGCCTTTTGTCCTATTTCTAGATTGAATCACCTGAAAACAATAGTTGGCTATGGTGACTAGAATTAAAGGTTTAGGGTTAGGGAAGAAGAAAAAGAGAGAAACACAGCTGGCAATAATAAACCAATAATATGGTCAATATGATGCAATGTATTAAAATTCCCTAACCTAAAAAGCAAAGATGAATATATACAACTTCAAACCTTCACAATCAGATCAACAGCCTTGTAAGCCGAATCCACTGGTCCTGTACCAATGGAACAGGCAACGTGTGTCCCACCATCACTACTCAAAAGTTTGACAGTTGCTGTAGAAAGGCCAAGAGTTCCACAAGTCACCTGCACCAGATAGATATTGATTAGATTATGTTTGTTCTATTATTGTCAAGCCATTATATCAAATTCCAAAAAATATAGCAATTTACCTGCAAATCACCAAGTTTCCAGACAGGCTCTGCTTGAAAAACTTCATCTGATACCAATGCTCTGAGGTCAGCATCAGTAACCCTCTGATATAAAACAAAAGCAAGTTAATCAGAGTATGCATCCATCAGATATAGAACCAATTATTTCCTCCCCAAACTTTGATTCCATACAGGAAAAGAGACACTGGCTTCATTTATTACTGGCAACATTAATTACTTGATATCAAACGTTACACGTCAAAAGACACAACAACTTGTTGACTGAGCCAACACTAGCCAGATTTAATGACTTACATAGTACAACCAGTAACACTAGTTCTAAATTACCTTTTTTTGCTCAGCCACTGCTTTAAAACGCCAAAATAAAGTCTGAACTTGGTTGTCGTTAAGTTCATAACCAAGCTGAAAAAACACAGAATAACTCGTAAAACAGAAGAGAAATTCAATAAGCCTATTGTTTCAACTCAAATATTCGTATGCATACCTCTTCAAGTCGCTTTCTCAAAGCATGGCGACCACTGCAAAAATAGTAATTGAAGTTTTCATTAAAAAGAGAAGACAAATGATGGCACAAGGTATCAGAGGAAAGAGCCATTAACAAGACAACAAACAAAGAGCCATGTCTTTTGAAATACAGCAGAAAAGATACTCTAAATGACATACTAATTATTACTTAATTAAGCTAAATACAAGTTTCTGCAATTAGATGCTAGATACCCTAAATGTCAGATAATACACGTACTCTTAAAATGTTTTATAGATTAGAAGTTACTGTAGCATTACCTTAACATACAGGTGACATCTAATGCTATGTTGTCTAGTAATAAACTTCAGAATTCATGTATATTTGTAGTATATAACTCAATCCTCCACACTGCTGTCAAGTGTCAAAACTAAAACATTCCTGATAGTCAACCACCAGGCATGGATCGGATAAGATGAACAAGTAGGATGCTTCTGAGCATCAAAATAAAGCAGGCCAAGAATCATCATTGTCTGCGCAGAGTTTCACCCTGCCAAAGTCAGACAACTTCTGCACTCACTCAAATATAACTGGTATGCTTGGACCATGAGGACTTACATAGGTCCAGAAAGCTAGAGACATAAGTTTTCTCATGTTAAGATGAAGAGAACTCAATTTTATATTATCAGTAAGGCAACAATTTTCTGATCAACGTTTTGTAAGGCATGTTGTATATGACAATGAACACTTTCCAAATGTATGAATAAAAGTATGTTCTCAATGTCAGTACATTATGAAACACTATGGGCTTTCTATGTCTCTTCATGTATGTGGGCTGTTCTCTCTATACAAATATTTTTCTGACAGAGTATGAGGAACCTTCTCAAGCCTCAACAAGTGGTAAAGAGTTTGATCAAGATGAAGAACATGGCGTAATATTTTGAAACTCAGATCAACATCAAAGTTAACCAGGATTCCCTTGTACGGGGGATTCTCAAAGCTCCAGTCAATTCAGTTCACATTTTTGTTTGGCAGTGAATATTCACATTAAGCCAACTTCAAGAGTAGCGATATAAAAGGATAAACTAAACTATTGTTGCAACTTGTTTCATCATGTCATGCTGACAGCAAATATTGAGCATATAAACATAATACTTAGGAAAAGATAAATTCTAAAGAATTTGAAAAGAACATAGGAATTAGCAGTGCGTACAAGATCCATGCAGAAATAAGTGCTCCAGAGAAAAGAAAATTACATACCTAAGCTTCCCCAGTACAATACCTGCTTCATTGGTTCTTTCAAGTCCAATGTCCTCAGGTGATATTATTTCATATGTACCTTTGTGTTTTAGCATTCCATCCTACAACAGTTTTTGAAGAAGAAAAAAGGCTGAAATCAAAGGACAGTTTTTATGAGGTTTAAGGCCAAGTCACCAAAAAAATAAAAGGTATGATTTCAAGCAAGGAACTAGTGTTAAAAATATTTAATACGAAGAGGGAGAGAAAACACTAAAGTGGTTTTAGTCATCATATTATTTTGGTTTGAATAACCACACCAAGCAATCATTCTTCCTTCATGTTATGTATCAATAGTAACTTTTTTGGAATTCTCCCAAAAGTAAAATGCACAAGGACCTAAAACAGAACAAAAGAAAGGTGCTGCATCCAGGGACAAAAACAAATAGAATGAAGCTCGGCTGTATCTTATGTGAAGGAAATGCACAAATTAAATTTTTATATATAAAAGATTAATGCTTAAAATGGCAGTTTGATTGAAGCTTAAAAAGATTGCTTAACATTTATCAAGCATATCTTTCTGTGTTGCAAAATCAAAATCAAACACAGAAATCATGTTCAAGCTACTCCTATGGGATAAGGATCCATGGAATGATCTAATTTAGATCAGGATGGTATAATCACACACAAAGAAGAAATCATTTTTCTCTTAATTTAGGAAACCAAAAGATTCTAAGTAATTAGCAATATGTATAAGATTCAAATGCAAGGCACAAACAAAAGAGGAGGAGGGGAGGGGTGGTGAATCCCAGTGCATGAGGCTCCCATCACTGTGGGATTTGGAGAGGATTAGATGTACCCACATTACACAGATGAGCATAGATAGTGTTTTCACAAGTAGAAAACATCACCACGAAGTCAAAAGGCTGCAACCTTGTGCTAAGGCTCATTTTTTGTCCCATGATGCAACTAATTTTGATTTTTGGCCAATCTTTAGTGCAAGACCTTGAACAAGGATCTTGAGCTCAAAATTTGGTCTTCACTAGATTTCCCCATAAAAGAGGTGAACAAATCTCTGACATGGAGAATGAGTTCTTGTTAAATAACCCTTAAGATCTGCACAATGTTCAAAATAGAATAATTTTTTTCCTCTCTCTCTCTTCCTAAGATCTCAAAATGAGATCTACCACTAAAGAAAAAAATAGAAAAAATCTTGAAAAATCTTCAATCCTACGTGGTACTATGAGGTCTATCAAAAAGTGATCTAAGATCCCAATTTGAGATCTACCACTAAAGATTAGCTTCTACTAAGACATGTCATCTTAACAGTAATTTGGGCATACATGTTGGAGGCAAAGGGAGTAGAGATGAGAGAGAAACATAGAGAGAGAAACAGGGGGAGGAGTAGAGCGAATAATAGTTTTAGGCTTCGTGAGAGTTATCGTGGTAGATCCCCGAGGAGATCACATCTCTTCGCCGATGGGTCTAGGTACTATCAGTACCGTTCGGAAGTCGCGGAGGATGAACGACGGGGTTTCAAGTCGAAAAACTGGAGGGATGCGGTAGACGTGTCTTCTTTCTACTTCACCCATTTTCCTGAAGATATGGACTAAAGAGATATGTGGTTTGTTTTCAAGAGGTGGGGAGATGTTAGGGAGGTCTTTATTGCGAAAAATAGGAATAGAATTGGGCGCCAGTATGGTTTCATGCATTTCAAAGGTGTGGACAATGTTGGCAGACTTGAGAGGCAGCTACATAACCTGCTGGTGGGGGGTCTTAAAATCCATGTGAACCTCCCTAAACATGACAGGGAGTGGAAGTCGCGTCCAAAATTTCACTTGAATGTAACGAAAGATAGGGAGGTTTTGGAGGATCATATGGTAGAAAAGGAAAAAGGGAAAGCTAAGGTCAATACTGATCAAGTGGTTCTGGTGGATGCTTATCAGAAACACATACCATCTGTTCCGCATCGTTTTCGTTCGTACGCGCAGGTTGTTTCGAGGGGTAACCATTCTAGGATGAAGCGATGGCCAAGGTCATACGGCCAGGCAGCGGCGAAACCTTCCCAGTCGTCTGTTCAGCTCGCTATTCCCATGGCAAATCGAAAATGGTGTTGCGATGCATGGGTGGGCAGGCTTACGAAATTGTCGGCATTCGATAGGGTAGAAGAAGAATTTATGTGGGATGGCGGAGAGGAAGTTAAACCCAAATACCTGGGTGATGACATGGTACTTTTGTCTAGCCTTAGCGATTCCAAAGCGGCAGAAATGTGCAAGGAGGTAGACGCTAATGGCTCGACTCTGTTTTACTGGCTGAAAAAATGGAATCCAGTGATGAGACCAGGTTACAGGTTGGTTTGGGTATTATGTTGTGGAATTCCACTGCATGCGTGGGATAGTCAGTATATCAAATGCATTGTAATGCATTGTAGCTGGGATAGGAGATATGGTGGTATTAGACGACGACACCGATGATCTTAACCGCTTGGATAGGGCTAGGGTTCTTATCAAAACACCATGGCAACCATCCATCAACCATTTGATAGTCGCTTCTATTAACAACGTGGAGTACAGAATTAATATTGTTGAGGAGACATGTTCTCAACTATGCAAGTGTCCGAGGGTGAGGTATGCTTCGTCTTCGGAGGAGATTTCGTCCGATGATAGTACGAGTGGTATGGATGATGGTCTGGAGGTCAGTTACGTAGCTGAGACTCCGGCGACGACCACGACGCCGACTAATGTTAGGATAGAAGGTCGCAAATGTGGGGAAGACCGGGTAATAACCAGGGGGGCAAGGCGCAGTGAATGTACTGCTGGGTAGTCACAGTTCTGACCCTCGAAGCATAGATGAGGCGGATGGTAGCTGTACCATAGCTGACAGACGGCCTTTCTCCTTCACCAAAAAGGTAGCGATATTTACCGACCTACTCGCATGTCAGTTGGTAGGAGTCGACTTGGCAGGTGCGGAAATGGCTTTGAGAGAGACGGATGGAAAGGTGTTAGAGGTTGCTGCTCACGCCGGGTATGGGACTGAGGCCAATATCATAGCTAGCGGCATGGCTGAGAGGGACCCATGCCTGCAAAGGTCTCCTGCTCCTTCTGAGCAGCTAGCGGGCAACGCACATATCGAGGATGGAACTGGTTCAGACGTAGCAGAGAGGGAGGCGAGAGAAGAGGAAGCTGGGGCGATGACCAAGGACAGGCTAGAAAGGGGAAATATTGGGGTGGACCCACATTTAAATCAGTGTCTTTCTGCTCATAAGCTGGGGTCACGTGAGGAAACACTGTGCACGAATGCTGGGGTATTGGGGGAAAGCTTTTTGGGTCCAGTCAACAATATACAGCATACAGTCAACAGTAGTGAATTGGGCCACAACTCTCTTGGCCCAAACTCCACTTGGAAGGTTTACTCTAGAGGCAAAGGGTGCAGAAAGGATTCGAAGCCCAATCTATTTAAGATTTCTTGGGTTAGTTGGGATATGATTTGTCAACCCAAGGAGTGTGGGGGTCTAGGCATTAAGGACATAACTACATTTAACTACGCTTTACTTGGAAAATGGCAATGGAACATGTTCCATCATCAGGATGAGTTATGGGTGAATGTGTTGGAATCAAGATATGGAGGATGGAGGAACTTGGGAGTCACTAGAAGGGGTGGAGGTGAATCCATTTGGTGGAGGGATCTCGGTTCTGTTTGTAATCCAAATGAGGAAGGATGTGGGATTAGTAGAGGAATTGATTGGAAGGTGGGCTGTGGGTCAAAGACTCTTTTTTGGGAGGATGCATGGAAGAACGAGGGGCTGTCACTAAAGGATAAATACCCAAGACTGTACTTGATCTCTGATCAACAACAACAATTCATCCAGCAGCTAGGGTCACAAACTTCTCAAGGATGGGAATGGCAGTTTCAGTGGAGAAGATTCTTCATGGAAGGGGAGGTAGTTGCAGCTGTCAAGTTTTTAGAAGATATACAAGGGACGGTGATATGCCTACAGCAACAAGATGCTTGGCAGTGGGGGGCTGATTCAAGTGGAGTGTACACTGTGGGGAGTGCCAATAAATTCATCAATAAGGACTGGACGTCTCTGAACTTCTGTGAAGTGTACAAGTTGTTATGGAAGTTAAAAGCCCCTTCTAAAGCTTTATGTTTTGCTTGGAGACTTATCAGGGACAGGTTGCCTACAAAGCTGAACTTGAGAAGAAGAAATGTAGTACTAGATTATCTAATATGTCCTTTTTGTAGGAGGCTTGAGGAGGACGCAGCACATTTATTCTTTAGTTGTGATAAAATTTGACCTATTTGGTGGGAATCGCTGTCCTGGATCCCCATTCTTAATGTGTGTTCAGACAATCCTAGACAACATTTCTGTCAACATTCCTATTATTATCTCAGCGGGATCTGTGGCCAGAAATGGCTAGTGTGGTGGATAGCATTGACATGGACTATTTGGAGTCATCGAAACAGAATCATTTTCCAAAATGAGCCTTTTAACAGCCACAAGCTCATGGATGATGCTATTTTCTTATGCTGGATGTGGACTAAGTATCTGGAGAAAGGGTTTAATATTCCGTTTCACGTTTGGTCTAGTAATCTGGGGGACTTTTTTGTTTCCAGGGGAGGTTATAACTGTTAGCTTTTTCTGCCCCTCTCTGTTTTGGGGTTTTCTCTTATGGCTGTCTGATTTTTGGCACCCTAATTCATGTATTAGTTTGCCAAAGGTCTTGTTTTTGACTTGCCTCTTCTGTTCTTGATTTAGTACTTCTTGTACTTTTCCCCTTTATATATATATATTCTATTTTTGCCGATCAAAAAAAAAAAAAATGTTGGAGGCAAAGGTGCAGCTGTTGCTTATTAAAAACTCATTTCAGGCATATGCACGCAAATTATAAACTTGAACATTATACAATGTTAAGTACCAAAGTCTAAGTCATATTACATAGATATACAATGATATATGTATTTTGACATAACCAACCTGATGTATGCCACTTTCATGGGCGAAGGCATTAGCTCCCACAAGAGCCTTGTGTGGCTGTAATTGCAAACCAGTGTACTCTTCAACCTATAGGAAAAGGTTACGATAAATGGAACGGTCATTAAAGGTCTTTAAAAGGGAGAAGAAATAACAGAAAGATCAGTTTCAGATATAAGACCATCCTGCTCGTCAGAAAGATGTGCTTGGTATTAATTCCAGTGTAGAGATTGCCATTGACATGTGCTCCGCATCTCAAGGCCATCACAACCTTAAAGAAAATAAGAAAAAAGATTTCAAGCACAGAAACATCAAATAATCATGCTCCAATGAAATGCTACATGAACTAGGCTAGGCAACAGCAAATGGACCCTCACCTCTTCTAGGGAGGCATTTCCAGCCCTTTCACCAATCCCATTAACCGTCACTTCCAGTTGCCTTGCACCAGCACGCGCACCCTAAAAGCATCCAAGAGCACACAAACTCAGAATTCACTCTCCCTGCCTGCATGATTTAAGAAGTAAAACACAATTTTAACCATACCTCTATAGTGTTTGCAGTAGAAAGTCCAAGATCATTCTGGCAGTGGGTGGAAATAATAACATTTTCAATTCCAGGGGTATTAGCTTTAATATCAGCAATCAACTTTCCAAATTCACTGGGCATGGTTATACCAACAGTGTCAGGTATGTTGAGCGTGGTGGCCCCGGCCTTAATAACTTCTCCTAGAATTTCATAAAGAAACTCCCTATCCGACCTGGTAAGAAGCACAAACACCAAAAAACAACCAACACTCAGTGTGCAAAGTGACACCATTATTCATAAAACAATTTCACAGTGAAAGTGATCAATAGTAGTAGTAACCTTCCAGCATCTTCAGGACTGAACTCGACGTCATCGCAGCCCAAACTGCGAGCGAACTTGACCATATTGCGGGCAATGTTGACGACCTTGTCTTTGGACATTCTCAACTTGTACTCCATGTGAATGGCGCTGGTGGCAATGAAGGTGTGAATCCTGGGCCTCTTGGCGTACTTAACGGCCTCCCAGGCGGTTCGAATGTCCTTCTCGTTGCAGCGGGAGAGGCCACAGATGACGGGGATGTAGCCGTCGTCGTCCACGGCGTTGCCGACCTCTTGGGAGATCATTTTCACGGCCTCGAAGTCGTCCTTGGAGGCGGCGGGGAAGCCGGCCTCGATGATGTCAACGCCCAGCTTGGCGAGCTGCCGCGCAACGTCCAGCTTCTCCTTCGAGGTCATGGAGGCGCCCGGGGACTGCTCGCCGTCGCGGAGAGTCGTGTCGAAAATGCGGACATAAGAAGGGTCCGGAATGCGGTTCGGGATGTACGGAGGACGCCGCCGAGAAGAAGAAGAAGAAGGAGGAGGTTCCGTTTGGGAGCAGGAAACGGCGAATCGGGATTTGGAGAGGAGAGAAGAGCGTAAGGTTTGAGGGAAGCGGAGAGTGAGGAATGTGTTGTTGTGGTTTCGGTTGGGGTGGTGAGAGGTGGAAGGGAAGAGGATAGGGTTGCGGATCACGTTGGCCATGGAAAAACCCTAGATAGAGGAATATTCAGTGACGCAAACACTCACTATGGTGGCGTCTCGGATATAAACCAACTCAGCGGCGGCGCTTTTCCTTTTCTGATCTGCTTTCAGATAGAGAGAGTGACGTGGATGGACCAAACTGCGCTTTTCTACAATCTTACTTCTTTCATTGCAAATAAAATAAGTATAAAATGGAAAGATGATCAGGACAGCAGGATCGTTTGCAGTTTTTGTTTTCATTTTCTATTTTATATAATTAACGGTTAATAATTATTTTATTTCTTGTCTTTAAATCACGTGTGTTTGAATTTTAAATGAAATTAATTAGTTCAAATATTAGAAATGTGGTTTAATAAAAAGGCCAAATGTGTATATATATATATATATAAAGACAAGCAATACACTGATAAAACAAAAATAGAAGTGCCAGAATTATTGGTATATGAATACAACAAAAAAATTACCACTTGATTAATCAAGTAATTGAGTTGGCATTAACTTAGTTCAAATAAGAGGTATATTTTTCCTTTTTTCTTTAGTTTGAATTGTATTTTTTAAGTGAATTTTTTTCTCTTAATTCTTTGATTCTTAAGGAAAAAAGGATCATATCTAATTTAAAGTTTGACTGAAAATAAATAAAGTTTAATAAAAAAATATTTCCATCCAAGTAATATTTAAATAATTCAACTTTCACTTCCTAAATTTGTGACCTCAATCAGTTTGTTATTGCCTATGTCAATGAATGCATGTTCTTTTTCTCTTTCCCTGAATCTGCTGGACCACACAAACATGCCCCGAACGTAGTTCTCATCTCTCTTTTGAGAATTACTATTGTCACCTGAGTTTTTTATTTACAGCCCTAAGTGCTTTAAAAATCTTCTTATTCCAAAAATTTCATTTTTATGGAAACATGATTTCAATAATAAAATACAAAATAAAATCATATTTCTATTGTGTAAGAGAAATACAAAAAATATTCAACAAAAACTTAATTCGTTAAATATTTTGTCAACGAGATCACGTTTATGTTGTATATTTTTTACAATTTTTTAATTAACTATATATAAGTTACTTTTTTAAGTAGTTAAACTAATTGAGATATAAATTATATTTTTTAAAATGGAAATTAAATAAATCAAGATACAGTTAACCTTTTTAATAGTAGTGAGTATTATCTTTGTTAATTAAAATTGAATTAATTAGATAGAAGTTACCATTTATAAAATTAATTGAATTGATTATTTTGTGAATTACCTTTATTACTAGTAACTAAATTAATTATGATATTAATTTGTATCATAATTGATTTGATTAAAATTAAAAAGGGTAACTTGTGTACTCGTGTCATCATTAATTCAAATTTAAATAAAAAAGGTAATTATATGACAATTTGTTCTATTACTGTTAAAAAGACAATGTGTGTTTTCATTAAGATCATTTGTATATAATTAATTCAAAATAATAAGGTAATTGTAAAAAAAAATTAATCCTTTAACAAAACAAAAACGTATTTTTCGTTATAATGATTTTATAAAATCATGATAATAATTTTTTATACCATAATTATAAAAAATGAATTTTAGTCTCTATAACTAATTAATGTTTTTCCTATGGCTTTCCGCCATTGAGAATTTAGTTTGTTGGGAACTAATATCTTGACATGTTAAAGGTTAAAGTATCAGTTTGGTCTTCTGTTTTTTGCTTTTTTTATTTTAGTTTTTATGTTTAAAATTTTTCATTATAACTCTTTTATATTTGTGAATTGACTCAAAATACTCCTTTAGTCAATTTAGTATTAAAGTTGTTAGTATTTTATATTTAAAAAAATTAATTTAATATAATAACAATTAAAAATCGCTACAATATTTTTTTATTAATTTTCTTAAAAGTACAATTCTTCTTGGGGATTATAATAATATTTACTAGTAATAATATTAATATATATATATATATATATATATATATATATATATTCTACATAAATATTTATAAAATAATATTATTAATATACTATTAAAAAATAACATTGTGGGAGATATGAATTGAGTTAGAAAAAAAAAAGAATTGTTTCAAATTGGCACCAAAAAGTGATAATATAAATGTTTCAAACTTGAAAAGCAAGTGTTGGTAATATATTCAGATAATATAAAATAAAATGAATTTTAATTTTGTGGGAAATATGCTTATTTATTCTTATTTGACAATAGTGTTTTAGCTTTAAATTTGAAAGTTTTGCATTAAAGGGCACCCTGCAACAAAAAGAAACATTTTTACTATCATTATTTTCTTTCTTAAAGCACTAAACTTATTCACACAAAAAACTAGTATAACAAGTTGCTTTTATTCTACTTATGGAAAATTTGATCGTAGAAGTCAATGTCAATATGAATACACATAAAGGCCTTGCCCAATTTTAAAAAAAAATCTTAATGATCCAAGAACCAAACATTTGGCTTTTTTTAATAAATCTAGATGCAAAACATATATTCCTTTTATTTTGGTGTATGTGTCAAAAACATTGTTTAAGCCTTCCACGATATCCTTATCTAATTAAAGCCATGAGAAAGAACCCTGCATACAATAGCTGCAAAAAGACACAATAAATCAATACAAAAATATTATATTCAACTTTGTATCAACAAATACAAATAATTTAGTGCAAATAATTTGAAAACAAATAATATACAAATAAACAGGCAATAATTCACGTCTCAATATGTTTTGCACTTTTCACAAGAAAATGAAATCACATCGATATATGATTATTAAGTGCATAATCTCAATCACAGAAATTCATGTTCCAAAAAATAACTTTAATTTAGCTAATTTACACATGTGTTTTGCAACTCAATTAGAAGTCTGAAGACAATAGAAATCCCACAACTTTATTTCTTAAAAGATAAAAAGTATTTGGATAGCTATTTCTCTTAAATATAAATCTTGATATTAAACTCCTCAAATGACAAACAATCTTTAAGAGTATTACCTTCCAGATGAACATATAGAAAGATCCAGTGGAAGCTTTGTCGCTCAAATCTACGGACTTGGCTTGGTACCAGAGAATTGAAGCAAGAACAACATTTCCCATACCCTAAAACAGTGGCACCAAATAAGTTTCAACCTTTGTTGAAAAGTTTAAACAAGTTTGTATTCACATATATCCGTATGTAAAATAATAAATGTACGCTTTATTTAAAGATCATTTTTTTACCCTTTGACTACTGATAAGATCATTTTTTTTTTTGGAAATGGAATACTTATAATAATAAAATTATATCAATATTGATGTGAAAAATGTATAACCAAAAATAAAAACATTAATTTATATAATATTATATTATATTAATAATTAATAATAGACCCATAATCCTAATTACTTAGGTCAGAAAATCAATCCTAAGAGATAATATAAGCCGCTATAAATTACTTAAGTTACAACCAAAAAATTATAAGAATTTTGTAATATATTCCAACACTTGCTAATCAAAATCACACCATGTTGTTCAAAACAAATAACTTCTTAAAGGGAAAAAAAGACACAACACACCTATAATTGCAATTACACATATAATAAACATGTTACCGTGACAATTTTAGTCCAAAAGTGTGAAGATGATGCTCCCGCCAGGAGGCCAACTCCGAAAGCCATTTCGAAAAAGGAAACGCAAATCCAAAATGCCTGAAAAAATTAGTTAATAACAATTAAGGGATATACAAGATGTCACAACCAATTTTGCTGAGATGTTTGATTTGAAAAACATACCCGTTTCTGACCTAGACGTACTGCAAAAGAATCAATGCCATGCTCTTTATCTCCTTCAACGTCAGGTATATCCTATATAAAATCCAATAAAAGGTTTTACATTATATATACATATTGAATGGAAAACTTTGATGGTGGAAAGAAGAAAGATGTGTTTAATTTGAGAAACTATAGGTTTTCACCTTGGACAATGCCAAACCCAAGGAGTAGAAGGTCATGAACGCAACAAGAAAACCCAAAGATCTTGGAAAGCCAATTGGCCTCTTCAATACAACAGTCTGGACAACGTTACATGTGTTAGCAATAAAAAAAAATACCTAGCTTACTTTCATCTTTCTTACTCTAATTAATAGCATGTGGAAGGTAATAAGAGAATATAAAACTTCAAGGACTACATGGCGATAATATATTAATAACATAGAAGAAGATCTTAGGTGGTAGCTTGTAACTTACATTTATAATAGTTTATAGCTTATTGATAATTAGTTAGTTTCAGGCTATTTATTATTCAAGTGAGATAGCCATAGTTGACATAGTTAGCTTTCAAGGTAAATGTACATATTATACTAAAGCAATTAAAACGAGGCTCATTCTTTTTTTTACATATCTAGTTTTTCTTCAACTTTCTTATATATTCACATCTCATAATTAAGTTCTAATAGATGAATTAAATAAATGATCATGAACTCAACAAAACCAACCCTAAAAACTTGGGATAAGAATTTGGTATTATTGTTATGTGCATATAAGTTCATTCATGCTCGTCCATCGTCCATAACTAGAGGTTTATAAAAAACACAATTAGGCATAGAACAACCTGCATGTGATGGAAATATGAAATTGGCAATGCAAGTGCCCAAGTAGAAATCATGCACATTGCTGCGACAAATGGGTATCTCTTCCATCTCAGCAGGGGCACCTGAAAATTTTCAAAACATCCAAACACCCTTAAATAAAATATTTTGACACTAGTTTCTATTAGCGTGTTTGTTAGAAAATATTCGTGTATCTTCGTTCAATAGCTTAATTTGTATTTGAGATGAGTTTTAATGAGGGAATGTATTTTTTCAAACGGATTTTGAATGTTTTGGCATAAAATATATAGTTTGGATTTCAAATCAAGGATGTTTGAAAATATAAAGCATTTTAGAAGACAAATTTTAACTAAAGGATTTGAATTTTCACTCTTTTGGAGGATATTTTTAAAATGTTTGCTCTTGAGAATCAACTTCTAGGAAATAATTTAATTCTCAACCTATCTTATTTTGTAATATATTTTTAAAAATATTTTTTTTATAAAAAATAAACTATTTTGAAAAAGTCATAAAATTAATATATAAAAAATTATTCTAAATTTTTTTATTAAATTTAAAAAATCAAACATGAATTTTTTATATCTTGGATTGATTTTGATCCATAAGATCGAGTTCACAATATTTTTTATTCAATAAAAAAACTTATTTTTTAATTCATATTCCTAATCTAGCTACTATTATGGATATACTATTAACAGTCCTATACTCATGTCTTAAATATTGTAAAGGAAAAAAAATAGTCTATATGCAAATGGAAAAAACTCACATCGATTGAATAAGCCGTCCACGATGAAGCGATTACTACAAGATTACAAATCAATGGCCAAGAGCCGGTAATCCAAGTAAACCCAAAACTCTGAAGAAAAAAAATAAAACAATAAGTCTCCTAAATATTCTGTTAACGAAGCTCATGTTAAAAAACATTGTAGAAAAGGACAATTCTTAGAGGCACCAGAGCTAAAAATGCTGCAGAAATAATGACACCGGTTTTAAAGGAAAATTGTCCAGATGCCATTGGAAGATGTGGTTTGTTTATCTGCAAGAAAACATGTAACATAAATTAGAAATAAGACAAATCATACGGTACTTTTCCACCCAAAAGTTTGTAAGCTATAAAAAGTGGCATGTTTTTTCGACCATATCAAGGGCTATAATAATTAGTCTGACTTAATCAACCAAAATATCACATGGAATTTGGTTATCATATTTTTAACGAAATAATACATAAGCCCAAAAGACATAAAGAAAAGTAATTTATTATTCATTTAGATTATTTATTTCTAATAGTAAGTCTCATACCTTGTCTATTTCAAGGTCATACAGTTGATTCACACCACAAAGATAAATTTCAATAAACAATTGAGGCAGCACACCCTGAAACATTTTAAAAACTCACAATGTTAATGAATTTTAAAGATAACCTACAATTAGCTATTCAAAGGAAAATAACACATTTAGAGTCTCACCTGTAACACGCCAATTAAAAATGATAAAGATATATCTGATAATTTTTCCACTGCGAGAAGAGAAGAAGAAAATGCGCATAATGTCTGTCCAAAGACAAATAAAAGATGATGTTATTATCCAAAAAAAGTGTTTGATACAAATGAATTGAATTAAGTATTGACTATAACATTTGGAGATTATTTATGAGAGCATATAATATAAAAGAAGTTTGACTTACTATGCCAATCATTGTGTATGGATAGGAAAACCAGTAGAAAGCAGACAATACGTTTTTGACAGAGTCCAAAATGTTCTTAGGATTGGAAGCATGAGGTTCAGAACTAAGAGGTTGTTTAGAGACTGCCTTCACAACATATTTTCTATTGCATTCTTGATATGTAGACCCTCCTCCAATGCATTTGTAATGATGATCCAAACTTGGTTGTTGGAACCTCAAAACATTATGTTCTATTTGAGTTTCCCTTTTGTGTCGTGAAGCTTTTGATATCCAAGAACCTAAAATGCCAAATATTGGATGTAGTATTAGTAACCATGCACAATTAAAAAACTAAAATAAGAGAATTCACCTTTATATTTATATATATTATTAAAGAAAACATAAAAAACCGTTGATTTTTAAAAAAAAGTTTTCAAGAATAGAGTAAGGTCCAAGAGTTATTTACACATAGGAAAATATATTAATAGTGTATGATGTTCTTTATAAAATGTCTCTAATTAATCACACAAGATTTAATAACTTTGTGTATTTATTTATTTTCACCCACTTAATAAGAAAAATAAATTGGCTTTGATTTTTTTTCTTCTATTTTTTGTTTATTACATTTTTTTTTTGTATTTTGAAAAATATAGATAATTAAAAGAAAATTAGCTAATTTTTTTTAGCTAAATGGAATAATTTTTGGAGAATTTCTCTTTGTCATGATGGGTCTAATTTTTCATATATATAGATGCAAAGAAAATCAAAGCCATAGTTTTGATTTTTTAATAGAGTTGACAAAATAAATTAGACTTGCCGAGCTAGTCCGTCGAGTTTGGTCAAATTGGACTGAAAAATATTGATTCAAATAAAACTGTGTCTATTCGGGTTGGCCCATTAGATTAAGTTGGACTCAAGAAATAGATTTGAATTTAACCAAACTTATTTTGGTCCAATGTTTTTTAATTTTTAATTTTTATTTTGAATTTATATAAATTCAAACAAAAAAGTAAAATGAGTTAATATGAATAAACCCGACTGTCCATCAGACCTGATTAAACTTTATAAGATGAAGCCAACATAGAGTATGGGTAGACTCGACCTAGTCCGTTTTTCACACTTGACCTAATGGACTGGGTTGAGTCGATCCATCCATTTTGCTAGTTATTTAGACAAAAAAGTAAAATAGACTAATATGAATCGAACTGACGGTCCATCAGACTTGACTAAACTTTAAAAAATAAAGTCCACATAGAGTATGAATAAGCCTGATCTAGTCTATTTTTATGTTTGACCCGATGGATAGAGTTGGGTCAATCCATCCATTTTGTCCGTTCTAGTTATGAAAATACTATTGTTTGTGTTTAAAAAAAATGGTTTTTCTTTGAAAAGCTTATTTTTGAAAAGGTTGACTTTTTTATTTTCATTTTCCCGAGAGTACTTATTAATAAGGGTGTTTGTGGTTCAATTTAGTTCGATTTTTCATCAAAAAATCACATAAACCAAACTTAAAAAACATATATGATTTGATTTGGTTATTTTTTCATTTAAAATAAAATCCGAACCAAACAAAACTAATATTTTGTAATTTGGTTTGATTCAATTTTTGTGATTTTTACTAAAATATTATTTAATTATAATTTATATACTTTCTTTTCATCTTTTAAATTGAATTATATTAAAAATTGCTAATAGCAATATGCAAAACTTGTTAATATGTTAAACATTTTAAAATAAAAATGTGTCAAATTTTTATTCATTTTGAACCAAACGTATCTTAAAAAATCATCTAAAAAAAAAAGTGATATATGTTGTATAAACTTAGAATACGTAACAATACAAAATATTATAAAACCTAAGTTGTATATACATAAAACACATAATACTAAAGTAATATAAATGTTGTGATTTGATTCAATTTAAAAAACATAAATTACAAACCGAACTAAACATATCAGTTTGAAAAAAAAGCATTCAAATAAATAAAAAGAAATCAATTTAGTTTGATTTTGAATTTTTTTAAGCGATTTTTATTTTTATTTTGATCGTTTGGATTTAAACATCCCTCCTTATTGAAAAACTCACGTACACAAGCTTTAAAAGTGATTCCTTCTACTAATATATTTCTGTGACCAAGTGAACGAATGTAAAAGACAGATATTTAAGAAGTAATGATAACGGTCAAAATTAAAGGAACAGGAGTATATGTGAGACATACTTGCATAGTAAATATTATTGGTGGTAAGTTTACTCCGCCGGAGATTTCCACCTACAATCACCAACGGTTCCTCCTATTAGTCAGTAAATATTAAATAGGAAATCCCCAAGCTATGCACGAAAAATGGATGCATGATATCGAAGAAGAAAGTAGGACACATAGGTACCAGTTGTGGCTGAATAAGGTTTAGGAGAAGATATAGCAAGCCCCCAATCCATTGAATCTGAACCAAGTAACAACACAAATTAAGCACTTTCTTTATAGAGGATGAGAGGAAGGAGTGATTGTAGAGACTAGACTCGATACAATAAATGTGATGTGATTCAATCTATGAATTTATACACCACCGCAAAATTGACTAGGACTCAACATTCCTTAAAAAAAGGCAATTCCTTTGACTCTTGTGTGTGTGATGGCTGATGGGCGCGTGTGTGTGTCTATATATATATATATTAAACCAGCGTTGCTTTTAGACTCATTTCATTTGGTTTGAATTAGATATTTAGATTAATTTAATGAGTCTTATTCAATGGTGGGCGCGTGTCTGTGTGATGGCTGATGGGCGCGTGTGTGTGTATATATATATTAAACCAGCGTTGCTTTTAGACTAATTTCATTTGGTTTGAATTAGATATTTAGATTAATTTAATGAGTCTTATTCAATGGTTAAGTTTAATTAAGACATTTTAATTAGTTTTTATTTTTTATTAGTTGAAAAAATCATTTGTCTATTTAATAAATAAGTTTTTAAAAATATTTTTTAAAATATTACTTTTCAAATTTTTAATTTTTAATTTTTTATATATTTTTCAGCTTTTATCATCAATTAGTATGCATTTTCAATGAATGAACCATACAATCAGTTTCAAGTAGTATTGATAGAAAAAAAAAAAGTAAAAACAAAACTGTTAAAAACTAGTAAAATTCAACAAATTAATACTGGTTCACAATGGGTTAGTGAAAATGCTTAATACCACATGGTTTATAATTTTTCACTTAAAAACTGAATTAACTATGCTAATTATTTTAGATGTATATTTTGTTGGAAGTTGTTCCTTCTTAAATGTTTGGCTCAAGTCTTAATTGGAACTCCCAACTTTAAGTGTAAGGTTCAAGACTCAAAAGTCACATCCTTTAAGTGACTCAATGTCTCTCCACCTCCATTCCCTTATAAGCTTACTAAGTGTGAGTTTTTTGAGAGGTTAGAAAAATCATAGAGAAAAATCTAAAAAAGATTTTTATGTGAAAATTGAGATACATTTTTAAAGAAGTTTGAATACCATCATATTTGGTGAGATTGATTTTACCTCTAGTAAAAGACTAAAGATGTTTGATTCTTGTAACTCATTATTCTTATAGTAGAAGTTTGATTTTGAACTAGTGTCCTGTGAATTTTACTTCTTCTCATTGATGAAAGTTTTCTCACATTAAACAATTTGATTGTATTCTTCTTTATCTCTCTCCTCTTACATTTTTCGTTTTGCTTTCACAAATCGATTTGAGAGTTTGATGATAACCCAACACATTTATTATTGCTAACTAGCTGTTTTGGTTTCTTTCTTGCAAATACGGTTTCAACCTCTCACCAACAATACAGAGTTTAGACTTTATACCATTAGATGTGTCTAAACTGTTGAGACTAAAACTCAGATGAATGGAGATTAACAAAACAATGATTTGAATATGTTTTAATCCTGTAAAATAAGCGAGTTTTAATTCTATTCCTGTAAAAAAAAATATTATTTTTAGTCACTATAAAATAAACAAAACTTCTTTTTGGTTCCTATATAAATTTTTGTATTTAATTTTCATCAGTACAAAATATAAAAATCAATAATTTTTTATAAATTAGATAAGTAATATTTATTTTGGAAATCTAAAAAACAATTAAAAGTGTCATTTGCTTGACTCAGTAGTTCTAAAATATTTTTGGTCAAATCCATCTACACTCCATTTTTTTTATTTATTTTCGTGGAATAATGGTTGAGGCAGAAGAATCGAATCTTGGTGTACGTGAAAGACTTGACTAATCGGTGTAAAGTGGAAAACCGAAGATGGTTGAAAAATATAAAAGTTTAATATGATGCATCCAAAAGTGTAATATAAATTATGGTTTGAAATAGTTTAAAATAATTAATAATTAGTTAATAAATTTATTATATATTGAAGATTGTGATGGTTGTAAAAAAAATTTATATTATTAATATATAATTTTTTAAGATAAATTATAAAATTAATGAGAATTATAAAATTGATTTAATGTGATTAATGAAAGAAGTGAGAAGAGATGTCATGACTTGAATTTTTTTCAATATCATCAACATCTTTAATTCATGTTAATTGAGATCGGTGGTATATAAATCTAATAACAAATACGAAGAAGTTGAAAAAAGAGAGGAGAAATAAGACAAAAGAAAAGAAGGGTAAAAGAAGGAGGGAAAAAATGAAGAGAAATGAAACTAAAAGGGACCAACTGGAACTTAGATATAATAATGAGTCTAATCCTCCACCAAATTTATAAGTTTTTCTTTATTTTGTCCTAAGACACGTTTCTGTCAATCTATATCTCACTCCATTAAGTCATGCTTAATTACCTTTTATCAGATAAATTTCGATCTACCTTTACCTCTCTTTGTGAACGAGCTCTTGGTAACAAAATCTTGTTCTTACAGGAGCATCTAGGGATCGTCTCATTACATGTCCAAACCATCTCAATCTATGTTCTCTCATATTTTCACTCAACGGTACTACTACTACCTTTCGTCGAATATCTTCCTTTCTTATCTTATCCATATCCGAATAACCACATCCACCTTAACATTCTCATTTTTGCTACCCCTATTTTATGTTCATGTTGTCTATGTGCTGACCAACACTCAACTCCATGTAACATTGCAAGTCTTACAATTGTTCTATAGAATTTTTCTTTTAACTTAAGGAAAATTTTGCGGTCACACAAAAATCCAAATGCACTCCGTCATTTCATCCACCCTACTCTGATTCTACAACTTACATTCTCATTAATCTCTCCACCTTTATGCAAAATTGATCCCAAGTATCTAAAAATATCTTTTTTGGGTACCTTTTGACCAAGTAGGTGCATATGGTCTTGATCACCATCTCTTTCAAGCGAAAAACTCACACTTCATATACCGAGTCTTGCTCTTACTTATTATGAATCCTTTAGACTTCAAAGTATTTCTCCACAGTTCAAGTTTTCTATTAACACCGTATTTGATCTCATCAATAAGCATAATATCATCTATAAAAAAATACACTACGACACTTCCTCTTGAATATCTTTTATAGTTCATTCATCACTAAGGCAAAAAGATAATGACTAAGAGTCGAACCTTGGTATACACCTATCGTGATAGGAAAATCCCTTGATGTTCCATTACAAGCTTTCACACATGTGGTAGCCCCATCATACATATCATTGATTGCATTAACATACTTTAATGATACTTTTTTCTTCTTAAGAGTCCACCATAAAACTTTTTTTCGGACCCTATCGTATGCTTTCTCAATATCTATGAACACCATATGTAAATCTTTCTTCTTTTCTTGATACCTTTTCATTAATTATCGCATCACGAAAATAGCTTTCATGGTACATCTTTTTGACATAAATCCAAATTGATTTACAGAAACCTTAGTCTCTCACCTTAAGCGATGTTCAATAACTCTCTCCCACAACTTCATAGTATGACTCATGAGCTTAATGCCTCTATAGTTATAACAATTTTGGGTATCTCCCTTGTATTTGTAAATTGACACAAATATATTTTTCTTCCAAGCATCATACATCTTATTTGTCTGAAGAATCTTATTGAAAAGATTGGTCAACCATTTTACTATCACATCTCCCATACTTCTCCATACTTTAATAGGGATGTCATCGGATACCAAAGCTTTATTATTTTTCATTCTCTTTAAATTCTCTTTAACTTCATGTGTATTAATTATGCACACAAATTTTCTATTCAAATTATCATAAGTGTCCTCCAATACCACCTCACTTTTATCGTCATCCCAATTAAAAAGTTTGTTAAAGTAGTTTAGCCATCTTTCATTTACATCTTCGTCTCTTACTAAAAGTGTTTGATTTTCATTTTTGATGCATTTAACTTGGGTTAGGTATCTACTCTTCTTATCCCTCATTTTTGTAAGTTTGTATATATTTCTTTCACCATCCTTACTTCTAAGATTTTTATACAAATCGTAAAATTTTTTGCCTCTAGCTTCCTAAACTGTTTTCTTTGTATTTTTTCTCACTATTTTAAACTTTTACAAATTTTCTTCATTGGAACCTTTAAGATCAAAAGTAAGGAATAAGTAAGCTTGTTCGATAAATACTGGCTAGGTAACCAGATGATTAATTTAGACAAATTATAAAATTACAGCTTAAAAATGGGGTAAAAAACTTGATTAATCAGTCTAAAGTGGGAAGATTTGATTGGAAAACAATTTAAGGGAAGCTTCTAGATCTGCAATTTATTCTAAAGCCCTACAATAAATATGATTTTCTATAACGGTCAAGTGTGCCTCCATCCATCTATACCATGAACCTAAATCTGATGTTTTATTTTAATGTATCACAAGCCACATAGGTGAATTATAATATGAAGTATCTAATTTAGGGGTACACCCATGAAGCCATGATGATTACCTGCTATTGTAAATAAACGTGCATCTATCCAATTTTGTACAGTGTCTCAATTATTTTTAAAGAATTACAAATTAGTCCTTTCCCTGCAAGTTGTTGAATACAATGCTATCAGTAATGTGCCACACCTATTTTTTCCTTCATCGACAGCATACACTGCCACACCTATTTTTTCCCCAAACCGTCTCCTTCTCTTCTTTGCGTCTCCTTTGTGAGATTTGTCCGCCCTATGCAAAGATCATCTGAATCACCCCAATGTTTCCAAAACACCCAGATCTATTATCTTTCATTGGTGGTGTTTGGTTCATGGTTGTTGCTGTTTGCAACACCTCTGCACTGCATCAACTCTGTCGCATGTAGCTGTCCTCTATAAATTTTAAAACTATTATTTTTATATTTTGAAAAAATTAAATACAACAATTTGAAAAGCAGAACCCCACCACCACCATTTTCCATTCACACATTCACCTCCTGGTGTTTCACCACAATTCCTTCAAGCAAGATTGACTCTTTAATTCATTTTATTTTTCTCTAAATTCTGGATCTATTGTGCTGCGAAATTAGAGGGGTTCTTCAAGGGGTTATAAAAACCGAATGGTCGGAGGAGAGTTGTAAGGAAAACCGTTTAATGGTCCGGTGTGAAAAGATGTGAAAATCGCCGAGAACAAATCGCATGAGGCTTGTTCGTAGATGTATTTGCCATTGTACGTTGGACCAAGATGTGGAGTGTTTTAGAAAAGTCGTTAGCGGTGGTTGTCGTAGTCGAAACTAGTAGCGGTAGTCGCAATCAGGACTTGCAATGGTAGTCGCAACCGTGCCTTGCGATGGTTGTCACAACCGTGGCACGTGGTGGTGTAGTCAGACTTCTATATTGCCAGCACCAAACTCGTCACTAGAGAAGAATCGATGGTGTTGCTTGTTTGCCTCTTTCCTTGCCTTGCATCTCTGTGCTAGGTTTCAATACTCCTATTGAATAAAATTTTGCACATAAATCCTTAAGTTAGTCTTTATTCAGGGGCTAAATTGCAAAGACCTAACTAAATATCCGATCGTTCCCTTTCTGAAATCTCAGCCATTGAACATTTTATTAATATATCCTATTATTTATCCTACGGTTAATTTTATTGCTTCATGAGTGTACCCCTAAATTAGATACTTCATACTAGAATTCACCGAGCCACATAAGGGAGAGATTTGAAAACAAAAATAAGCTGCACGGGTCTTTCTTGGTGGCTTTGGATTGGACTGGCATGGTGGAGCCGGATACAATCAAACTTTCCATTTTTGTGCAGAAAGTTTCCTAATTGGGATTTATTTATGAGATCCTCTCCATGTCATGCAGAAATGGAGATCCCCATTTCCTTTAAGTTAGGAGTGACAAGAGGATCAATTAAATCAACGGTCAAGATTTAGATAAAACAAAAGTTTGAAAACAAAAAATGCAGAACGACAACCCTCCAAAAACAGTATACAACTCTATGATTCGGGAAAATCCTCTTCCTATGTTTGGTCTCGCAGTATATATAACGGAGCCTTTGCTCCTTAATATTTTTTGCTAGATTTCACTTCAATATTTAAACAAATTTTGGTATTTTTTCTATTAACAATTTTTTAGCATTTAATGTCAAGTAATAACGTCTGATGACAATGTAACCTCCATATTTAGTATAGTGACTTATCACATCTTCACATAATCTAATGGAATCATGTATAATTATTTTTATATAAATTGTGTTTTTAATTTTTATTTAATTAGTTAATATTATCAATTAATCAACTATCAACTAATATAAACAAATGAAGGTTTAAAAATACAATTTTAAAAAAATTTATACATCGTGTGATTATATGTCAAACATGTTGGATCTCCTTTTATCTTTTATTTTAAAAAGTTTTACTTTATTTAAATCTTGGCTATCAATTTTAGTTTTAATATAGATGGCACACATGTGACTTAAAGGAAATGGAGATCTTCATTTCTCCATGTCATAGAGGATTAGAGGTACGGTTACTCGGTTACATTAATGAGTAGTTGTCAATTTAATATCTCCTTTTATTATTATTATGACTAGATGATAGTAGTACTTTATATTCCTACTATTAAGATACTTCTGACCAAGGACATACTTATGCATAATTTGGTGTATAAATGGTCATATTAAGGTTTAAATTTGGAACAATGGTAGTACCTCCTTCCCACTAGACCAATTTTGGTGGTGGTTTTTGTTATATATTATACTACTTTTTGAAATAAGTTTTAGTGTATTTTTTTCTTATAAAATAGATAAGAGGAATCGATATTTTAAATTCATTATAAACCTTTATTTAATTTAATCATATTAAGTCGTTGATCGGAAGTTATAATTAATAATAACATTGATTTAATTTAATCAGATTGAACATTAATGTAACTTTTAAACATACTCTTCTATTATTTCTTTTGTAATCTCTTTGTATTTTTTTCATTTCTCATTTTACTGTTGTCATATTTTATATTTTGATCATTATTACTGTTTAAGTTTTTTAAACATATTCTTTTATTTTTACCACTACAGTATTATCTTTTATCATTTTTGAAAAAAAATCTAATTTTCACTTTATAATTCAACTTATAATTCATTTAAAAGGATGTAAAAAGGGAGCCTATTATTATTATTATTATTATTATTATTATTATTATAACTTTACTTCTTTTTCATCAATTACTCTATTTGTTTTATATATATATATATATATATATATATATATATAAAATTCAGTTAACACAATTTATTTTTTCTACTAAATTATCTTTTTTTACACATTAAATATATAGTTTCTTATATATTATTTTTTCATGAAGTTGATTATATACTTCAATGTTTATTAGTAGTTACAAATAAATTATGATTTAAAAAATATAATTATTTTATATTTTTTTAATAAATATAATAGAAAAATAATATGTGTGATTTTATTACATCATTTTTATAATTTGATATATACTATAATTTTTATTGATACAATCATTGTAACACCCTTTACCCCACATAGATCTATTTGTAGAAATAAAGCAAGCAGAATATAATATTTAAGATTAAAAAAACTTATAAAATAAAATATATCACATAACTTTAATGTCTTCATAATCACCACATAGATAGATAGATAATAATAATTTTAAATATATTGACTCTCCAAGGGCCATTTAAAATTCATAACTAAATTATTACAACTTAAAACATAAATCCAAAGAGAGAATAAACATAATTCTAATCATGGTGTCACGCCCTATTAGAGTATTACAAACCATAGAAAAACATAAAAAAATAAACAAATTCTAATTTAAAGTTTAAATTCCTCGAGAATCATCCCTAGCATGACACTGAGTCTCACTTGCAAATGGTAATCAACTCAAACACAAATAATAATGAAAGATAGGGGAGTGAGATACATTTCACTACATATAACAAAATATGTATTTTAAACAATTAACAAAAAAAATAATGTATCATCACACTAGCAAACATTTGTATAGTCACACAATCATTTACATTCTCATAGACACACATGTATTATGATGAAGATTCCACTTAAGACTCTATACGCATGTGGTACCAATAAAACATTTTTAAAAGAAGCCTAGAAGAACATGCAATTGCCAAATTTTCATACCATGGAAAAGTTGACAACACACACTCTCTGAGATAAGACTGCCGATGGCGTGTTAGGGTTAATTCCAAATCGAATAACCCCTAAGGACAAAGCCATACTTCAACTCATTTATGTTCTCCTCAATTAACTCAACAACATCCCTTGAAAGAACACAACATGATACAATACATGAGACATTCAAGACATCCATAACATTTTCATATTATCTTAACATGATAATCTCTTCCCCACATAAACTCGAGTCACATATACATCTTTTGAAACAATTACCTAGACATTATTTGATTCACCTCATATACGCATGCACATCATGCACTATCACATCACTTACACATCCAATCAAACCTTAATATTTACCAACTTCAATACTAATAATTTTAAGAATTATATAATAACAACATTATAATATCATAAACATCAATTAATAATATAAATAAGTACTTGTTATATATATATAACAAATACAGAAGCGCACACATATATGTCTCAGTGTACCGAATATAGCTTAACATTTAACATGGAGGCTTCTATATATAACTCATGTGATGCCACAAAACATAGAAATCTATACTCCAAATATATGATCAAAGATGGGAGACAAGTTATAAAAATTAATTGTATAAAGTAATATTAAAACACAAGGCTTGAAAGGATCAAGTCCTGGCACACAAAATCGTTTCACCGAAATCCTTCAATGTAGAAATTCTGAATCATATAAAATATCCATTATACCACAGGGTTATAAATAAAACTAACATGATGAAATAATGCACATGGATCAATAATTCGAATATAAAACCAAGTAATGAAAACGAATGTAATCGGGTATCAATTATATAAAACAAGGTAACGTGTAAGTATTTATATAGAACAAGTAATCGAGCATCCAGTTAGAGAGAAATTGATTCTCAGACAACTAATTATAAATAAAATGACAATCCAATCACAAGAATCAAAGATAATTGGAATTCATCACATCCCGTCAAATTAAAATTAAGTATACAATCAACAAAAATTTACGGCAGTACAATGTACACAAGTAACAAAACTAATTGAAAGAAGAAGAAAAAACGTGTGAATTGCAATTCAATTTTGATACAGAGCACATTCACGATACGCACAATGGATAGCCATCACTTGTTAGAAAAATTAGAAAGGTCGAGAAACAACAACAAACAAATATATGTAAATTGAAACAATTAATCAAAATCCCTAAATGACACACAACAAGGAAACAAAAATCATAATCCAACTCCCCATTACCTTGAAAAGAAGAAAGCGTAGAAAAGGGACACTACTCTGACTCCGACTCACAATTTCGACGGACTATCTCTGAAGACTCTACGGTGGCTAGGGTTCCAAAAAGAAAGAATAAGAGAAGGGGTTATGTTGACTTTGGGAAAGAATGAAACTGTTCTGTTGATGGTGATGAGTGAAATTATAAAAACCAAGGAAACAGAAAAAATTTATGAGTCATGAGTCAAAGTCCAAAACTTAACTCATAAATCACATTCTAATAAAACTCATTTTATTTTTTTAAACACAAACCCATTTTATTTTTTCACAATAGTAACTTAAAAATAAAATTTATTTATTCAATTATAAGAAATATTTTTGCAATACATAATATATTTATTTATTAAATAAATATATAAAACAAATATAAGATATTATAATTTAACAATTGAATTATATCTATGTATTACGAAGATCTTTGTATAAAATTTTATCAAAATTCAACAAAAAAACGGTAATCAAATGATTAATATTTTAGTAATATTTTAGTATATCATTATTCAATATTCACTTAATATTGATTGAAAAATATTAAATGAAAAATAAATATTTTAATAACATAAAATAAATATTCCATACCTTTTTATAAGGATTAATGTAAAAACAAATGTTTTAAGAGAATTTAGAGTTAAGAGTTATTTTCATTTGATATAATATATAAATATATATATTTTTTAAAAGAATAAGGAAAGACATTGAAGATAAAATGGAAAATAGAAGATGGAGGTAATAATTTGGTCATTGTGATATTAATTAATTAACATTTTTCTAGATGTACAAAATAAAGTTAAAATATTTTTTCTAAAATATTCTCAAATTATTAATTATTTTTATGTTTTGTTATGTTGATTCTCCCATCAAATTTTAGCTTTATTAAATATTGATTTGTGTAAAATAATTTAGGATGATAACTACTTCCATCAAATATTCATTCTCCCATCTAAAATTATTAATTATTTTTATTAAGTATCAAAATTTTATGTTTTGTTATGTTGATTCTTCCATCAAATTTTAGCTTTATGAAGTATTACGGAACTAAAAGTGTACTTGATATCATTAGCAAACAACTAAGACTAACTTAATTAAACACAACAAAGCAATCAAACAAAATAAATAAAGAAATAGAGAGACATAATATTCAATATTCTAATAATTCGAGTATTGACATGTTTCATTAGAGTATCTTCTAATGAAATTTACACACGCACGCATGGTGTTATAGTAATAGCAAATGATAAAGACTGAATGAAGCAAACATATACACTTCCTCTAAATTTATAAGAAAAAAATGCCTAATTTTGTTGAATTGAAATATAAGATAATTTTAATTAATTTCAGTTCTATTTAAAGTTATCATTCCAAAAATATTAAGTTAATTAAAATGTAAACATCATCTCTAATATGATTAAGGATAATTTAGGAAATGTAAATGAACTTAACTAACATGAAATTAGATTTATTTGCTTAAATTTGAGTATAAAGATAACATATATCAAATTAAAAATAAATAATGGAAACTTAAAAATATATTTTAACCTTAAAATTTCTTGACATGAAATGCGCACACAATCAAATATATAAGGAGCTTACTCTTATGAATATGTTTTGCAATATGAGAATAACTAATCAACTACTCAATTATAAAACATATTTTATAAGATAATCAATGTTGTCTTGAGTCCTTCATTACCATTATTATTATTATATATAATTATCTTAGTATCATTGTCATTATTATGATTGCTACCACCAATCTCCTAACACCGTATCTCACAATCACCATGTAATTGTAATAATGATTGTGGAAGAAATAATGATGATGAGACGACAATATATTAGTAATTTCATAAAGATTTATAAATTATTTTCATTTATATTCTTAGGTATATATATATATATGTCTATATATATTAAATTAAAAATAAATAATGAAGACTTGAAATATATTTTAATTTTAAAATTCGTTGACGTAAAAGGCTAACTTGTTATTTGCATAGTAAAATATAAATACTTTCCTTTTAAGAAGGCCAACATTTAATTTTGCATTTGCTTTTCCGGTTTCATGTTCAAACTATCAGTCAAGTCATCAACAGAAATGGACCATTTTTGGTAAGCCATTAAAACACTTTTTTTTTAATATATATGCTCAATTGCTAGATTTTCTCATCAGAATTTAATAAGTAAAGGAAACACTTTGACAATTGACACATTATACTGGTCTAAATAAATGTTTTATATTGATAAAAATTATTGTTTAAATGCCAAATAAATTCGTTCCTGCATGAAATTAATACTTTTTTTTAAAGGAGCATGAAATTAATACTATCCAAACCAGAAAATGAAAGAAATGTTTTTTTTTTAACACGAACCTCTTATAAAGTGGCGCCCAACGAATCCTCATCACAACGCACACTCATTGCTTGCTTTGACCATGGCCCTAAACTCTCCAAACTCCAGCAACTTTAGCACTGCCCTCTCTCTTGGGTCGGCTTCCAACACCAGTGCAACCTTAACGGTGAAAGGAATGGGCCAACTTGGGTTGAACCAAAGGATCACTAAGGTGAGAAAATCCTCATTGAGCGCAAAACAAAGATCGTGGCTGGTTCATGGTGGCAATGAAAACGACACTGAGAGTATCATAAGAGCAAGTCAGATTGTAAGAGCCCAACTGGTGCATGCAGTATCAACAACACCATCCCCAGTTTCCACTAATAATAATGTTGTTGTTGTTGTTGCGGACAAAAACAAAGTCATCGAGATTCTGCAGGCCAAACTTCTCTGCGCCTCAGCATTTGCTCCTAAAACTAGTCCCACATCTCTCAGGCTTGCACCACCAAATCCAATTAGCCTTAGCCACCGTTTAACTTCAACGCCCCCAGTCAAAACGAGTCGTCGTTTTCTTAATGACGATGATTTTGCTTATCCGGTCCTTAACTCTAACCATTCTCATAATAATTTGTCCGATGATGTTGGTAAAGGCATGAGCACTGCCCTTTGTCCCTCTCCGCTGTCTGTTTGTTTTCCCCATGAAAGCAGTACTATGCAGAACGTAGTGGGGGATGCAATTAAACATCATGAGGTTGAGAATGTGAATCTTCGTGGCGGCGACAGCAACTACGATGGTCGGATGCATAGCTATCCGTACAAGAAAAATGGGCCGTACACGTGTCCCAAGTGCGGACACGTGTTTGAGACGTCGCAGCGGTTTGCGGCGCACGTGAGTTCGAGTCACTACAAGTACGAGACCAAGAGTGAGAGAAAGAAGAGACTGATGGCCAAAATCCGAAAGAGAAATCTCCGCATAGAATGGGTAAGTGGTGGACTCACTGTTGTTCCTGACAATGCTCCTCCTATTGCAACAACAACTAGTGCTTTTGCTTATTCAGCACGAAACAACAACAACAACAACGTTGCTCCTCCACCTCCTGTTAGGGTGGTGAAGGTTGAAGGTCAGAGTGGTATGGAGCTTCAGCTTGCTCCTCCTCCTGGATGGGAAAAATTAACTGCTGGAAGTGGAGCTGTTAAAATCAAATTGGAGCCTGTAGCTAGCTAGGGTCTTAATCTCTTATCAAGGGTCCAGTAGTTTTAGTACTCTGTTTAATTGTTTTTTCATAGGGTCAGATTCACTCTGCAATTGTGTTTATGGACCACTTATACGGTCTGTAGTGCTTAATTAATTGGGTCTGGTCTTTGTGCTCTTGTCTTCATTGTTCGTCTTCTCTCATTGAATAAATACTAGATTTTATCTTCTTCAATTATATATGAATTTCATGATTCACCACAATGTAGCTCTCACAAGTGACTTGTGTCATACTCCTATATAGCTTGACACAGAATTTTGGTCATTCGTTCTCTATGAAATTAGGTCTTTCACTCAAAGAAATACAATTTACAAACATTGATATCTGTGTAAAATAAATAGTGTAACTTAACGACCAATTAAAAAAAACTAACAGTCACGTAATTAATAGTTTTATACAAAGAAAAAAAGACAGTCTACTTTACCCTGAGGGCAATATCATCTAAGATGACCAATATAATTATGATAACTCTACCAATCTTGAAGTACATAAATACATATAGTGCTCTCTCTTTCCCTCACGTGTCACTGTTAAAATAAAAGAAAGAAAAAAGGACAGATTTGGTGAATACCGTGTGTTAGAGATACACAGCAGCGATTAAAAACGTTTTAAACGTTCCCCATATGATTAACCAATTGTTGGACAACATTTGTTTTCTTACCCCGTTCCTAGTATCTTGTTAAGTACATGTTCGCTAATAACCCATAAAACAATTCGATAAATAAATAAATAATATTTGTCTTCTATTTTATTTATAATCTTTATTAATTTTGAGATTGATCTTTTTCTTTTCTTTTGTTTAAATTTTATTTTTTGATTTTTATTAATTTTAATAACAAAAAATATCACAATTGATAAAAAATTGTATTAATCTCTTATGCTTTTTCACCCTGTAGACATTTATCTTAAAAATCAAAAAGACAATTTTTTAACGGTATGTTTGGACTCAGTATTTAACTTGTATGAAACTATTATAGATTCACAAGTTAATTGAAGGATACGAGTTTATGAACCCTTCATTTATTATGTTGCTAAGATTTCAACATCTAGTTTATTGCCAATATGTCACATAATTTAAATGCAAGTTTATTCTTAGTGTCAGCTGATTGCGTTGTAAAATCTGAGAGTCCACGCAAATTAATCCACAAAAATATGGGGAAACAAGCACGAATAGAGAACGAGTCTATGCAAAGTAGCTATAGATTTTGCACGATTTAAAGTAGGCAGTGCTGAATTTCATTTCTGGAAGGAAAATGGTTAATTGGAAGAATACAAGAGAATTCAAAACTGATATTGCATTGCATTAAATCCAATACCACATGACGATTTAAATGGCATACACTAGAAAATTGATGATACAGCTATTCACCATGCTGACGATTTTTACAGAAATCTAGGCTTCCTACAAGAAGATTTACCGACTCACCCACACAAAAATTTAGAAGACACCATAGATCGTATCTCGTTTAGGAACAAGGCATGAGCCAAATACAACTATATCCCAGTATTGGGATTGTTCCCAGCTAGAATTAGAGAAATTTCTAACCCTCGGCTAAAAGCCTGGTTAAACATTAGGCGAGTTTGGAATGTTGATACAAATGGGAACCACGAAAAGAAGGCAATGGGTACAAAGATGAGCATTCCCATACCAGCATCATAGAGGCGAGCAATTGATCGAACAGATTTCCATAGTCCGAGCCTCTTCATCACTGGCTTCCAGGCAGCAGCAATCTAAACAAGGACAATCAAAGTACAAAAATAAGAGGCACTGCATACAAATGAGATGTTGAAACCATTGTATACAAAATCAGCTCCATCTCAGCACATTGAATAGTGTTCTTCGTACCCCAAAAAAGTGAATGGACAAGTGTACAAGATTCTAGATGTCAAAGAATGTAAGTAGAAAAGATTTGACATCCATATGGGCAAGGTACAATTTCGTTAAAGAAAAGATGTAAAGGATCCTGTTCTTTTGTTTCTTAAAGGATCCTGAGTGAAGCATCATAAAGTACAGCTGTCGGAGCCTCAACTCTAAAAGGGGTTGAGATCTTACATTTACTAGAGATATAACAAATGTAATTCTTCACCTTGTAAGCTGGTTTTGTGCGATTGAATTAGGCCCTAAGCCCAAATTCTAAGATGCAGTCCAATTGCAAAAAGAACGAATAATAAAAATAACACATGGTTCAGAGGAAAAGAAAACTCACCGATAGAATTCCCCAACCAGTAGGAATGAAAGCCAACATAGAAGCAAATATGTCCGGTAAAGACAGTTCGGTCAATATAACTGCCACAACTAAACCAGCCAGTGCAACCAAAAGGGAGACTCCTTGTATAAAGCGCAAAAGCAGCTGGAAATTGACCGATATCTTCTGGCTAAAGGTGAACACCTATTGAGCAAGAATAAAAGATAGCATCAAGATACAAAATGACCAACATACACATTTAAAAGGATCACAAACACAATGCATATTTTTTCACCTTGAAAAGAATTATAAGCACAGCCAGAACTACCCATGAGAGTCCATAAACCTATACAAAATGCCAAACATAAGCAGTTAGTTCAAAAACCTGTTCATGTAGATATGTAAAAAGAATTGCATACTAAACTGGTCATATATAGAACAAATCAAGTTATTCTAAGAGAAACTGATAGAATAAACTTCCTTCTATCAAAATAGAGGGAGAGAAATGATATAATTCTGCAGAAATGTTCAATACAGTAAAAATGTAGCAAATCAAAATATGAGCACCAAGGCTCCCAGCTATGAAAACACTCCAATAGCCCTCTACACCTGTAGAAAAGTTCTTGATTCAGGATGCCTCCTAATGATGACCATCCCACGCTATAAAGCAACAAACTAACTAACTGATTCCCAAACCTCTCTCATCCTTCACCCTACGCACTACACACACTGCGCACTACGCAAAACAGACTCCTCCACGTCAGCTACTGGCCTTCTCTACTCCTTTGGTCTTGGCCCTCCTCTAATAGACTAATATTGGGCCAGTCCATTGCTTGAATTTGGGCTCTGTGTAAGCTGGTCCAATCTCCTCCCTATCAGAAACTCTGATAGACTTACTCCTCATCCTCACCATTCATTTTCTTCAAATTCAATGGTTGTAATGAGTAACTAATCTTAACCATTAGATTTGAAGAAAATGAATAGTGAGGATGAGAAGTTATTCTAAAAGAGTTACTCATGGAGTAACTTGATCCCTCATATATATATAAGGCTAAGTCAATTCTCAAAAAAAAAAAAAAAAGAAAAACTAGTACACTACAAAAAGCTGTGGTTGATACCTAGGAAGCATGGATAAAATACATGTCACATATGGTAACATGACACTTTTTTTATAATATATGACATGACATAGTCAGGACACTATACAAGAAAACAATTTTATAATCATAAATGAGACCAATTCAAAAACAGATAGGCAGTAAGAGTAGTTACAGATATTAAGCATGTGATGAGTAATTAGGTATTAACTGTATAGTTATAATGAGTTCTGCAATTTGAGAGTCAAGTTGGGGATCATCTTGGACTAGAAAACATGTAAACAGTATAAATAAAAGCTTGGGTACACTAATTATTAATTAATCACACAACTTACAAAATCTGGAAACAAGAAAAATAAACTTGTATATTTAAGCAAGTAATACCGTCAGTGAAGTACTTGTTCCTTTCACGTTAAGCTTGTACACAATACCATATTGAAAGATGAAAAATCTAAGACTCAGAATGGTTTCTGCTATCCTTGAACCCAAGCTCCTGATATGAGCCTGTAGATGGAATAATTTATGAATATTGAGACATGGATATTTGAATACAGTCAAACAATGATGAAACCAAATGTGTCCATACATCCAAGATCCAACAAAACATTATCATCTCTACTACATTTAGTCCTAAAAAAGTGTCCAATTTATTTTATCACTGTTGAAATCCTATTTTAGAATAGTGTCTGATGTTCTTAGTGAATAATGTTGTTTAGAACAGCAGCTGCAATAGCACAAATACCCAGATAGTACCTATAGGATACACACATCTGCAAGACATCATTGTACTAATCTTATTTGAGATTTTATGGGAGTTAAATTATCAAACACCATATTAATAGGTAAGGATAAAAAGAAATATAAAAGCAAGAAGAAACATTTATTGATCAAGGCAAAACACTAATTACCAGTTCTTCTTCCCACCAAGCTTCCCAGCTTTCTTCTCCCTTAACACCAATTCCACCTCGGTAGAGTAGCCAATTTGTCCAATCTCTGAAATCTTCCACCACCCTAAAAAACACACCGTATGAGGGAAAATAATCATGAGACATGCCTGCAAAATACAAAGACAAATAGATAATACTTACTTTTGCCACTCAAATCCAGACGGGTTGAATAAATATGGAGCAAACAACCAGGATAGAGCCATAAACCAACTGCTTAGACTCAAAAGAATATATGAGAGTGCACCACCTTCATTAGAGCCATAAGCAAGATATACTATCAACAGAAGTGCAACCTCCAACCTGAAGACAAAACATAGGAATACAATTATTACATTTCAGGGAAAGAAAAACAGGTATCCAATCTAAATGAGAATAATTTCATAAATAAAGACATGCAAGAGTATTCTTAAACCATCAGCCCAAACAATTTGAGTACTTAGAGTAACAGCAGTCAAATAACTTCAGTTCATTTCTGCTAACCCCAGTTAGATGCAGTCACTAAACCTCTCTCTCCAACATGGTTTTTATACTTAAGAGACACACTCAATGCGCTTGAGCCTTTAAAAAAATACACCCCCTTTGGGGGGGGGGGGGGGGGGGGGGGGGGTGTTAGAGTATTCTGTAAGAGATGCAGTTATTCAACTGCAATCTTGGGTAGTTAGCAAACTGTTAGGTTAGTTGTGACAGCTGTCATAGAGACAGCCGAGTCTATAATACGTAAGTGTAAACTATTGGTGAACTGGTTAATGAGAATTAGTAACTTTTCCTCTTTCATTTTATATCTACTCTAAGTGTTCTCTCAAGTTTCTAAGAGCTCCTTTGTCAAGTGCAGACTTGAGAAGCACAAGCAGACCATGATTTCTGATGCTTAATCGGTTAATTAGGCTCAAGCACCTCACAAGGATCCCTTTGGATCTTCTAAATTTCAGCAGATGGCCAAACCATTACTATCACTGGTTCCAAATTCATTTACTGCACTTGTGCAAGCTATGGTTCCATATCTGCAGCCCTCTGAACCTTCCCTGTCTATTGGTTGGGGACAGAATCCATGGCAAAGGGGGACACTTTCAAAGATTTCAATACTGATGGCAGCTAACTGTTAGAAGCTTGCATTGCAAGACTCTTAAATCTAGTATAAAAGCTATGTTGTAACTGAATCTAATTGGGAATGAAATCATAATTTAAGATCCACAAATTTTAGTTTCTCTCTCTATTATTTTGTCTTTGTTATTCACACTGAGGAGGTCCATCGAGTTACTGAGGCTCCAGTGAATGCTAAATCTGGCACTTGGGCATGACACCTCTGTTTGCTATCAAGGCTACAATCATCATTTTCTTTATAAATGAGTTTAATTAATACGCATAGGGTAATCAAGTAGGGCCAAGTGGTAATCAAACTACATTGACCCAGGTCTTGGATGTGATTCCTACTAGTGGTGCTTCATTGGTAGATTGCCTCAAAATATCACTATAAGCTCGTGTTGAGGCTTAAGGCATCATGTCCTGACCTTGGAACAAGACAACCTTATCACCCCCTAAAAATTTAACATATTATCAAAAGAGCAAAGGCAACATGTTATCCCCTCTCTCAATGCATGCACATTTCTTTCTCAATGGAACACCATTCCCACATTAAATCTTCAACCTATCAATCCAATTGGAATTCTCAAATACAACTGTTCTAAATAATCATATTGTGCAAGGATCTTAGAATGTAAATTTGGGCTAATTCAACCCCAAAAGCTAGCTCATAGGGTGAGAGTTGCCCCCCACTTATATATTCTATATTGGCCTTATTCCTAACCAATGTGGAACTTGGGTGTTTTCCAATACACCCCCTCACGCCCAACACTTTTGGGCTTGGTATGTGGCCCATTTAATGGATCTAAGATAGGCTTTGATACCATCTTAAAATGTGGGTTTGGGCATAACTCAACCACAAAAGCTAGCTTTTTGGGTGAGAGTTGTCCCTTATATACTCTATATTGGTCTTATCCCTAACCAATGTGGGACTTGGGTTTTTCCCAATAAAAAAATGCATCATAATGAGAAATCTGAAGTTCTATTGCCGTAAAGACTAACACTTAGAAAGAGGGAAAAAATAGAAAACAATTTGCCAAATAATTATGATTTTGAAATAAATATCAAGAAATGCATAATATGAAAGAGAAGCCAAATGTTGATTTCATACTTTGAAATCTTATGCTGCTTGAAATTTCTTATCAGTGTTCGGAAACTAATGAGATAAGCAAAGAATGTTAGAAAGAGAATGAATTAGTGTTATTCAACTGCACCCTTGGGCAGCTTAGGTGGTTAGGTAGTTATGCCAGTTGTCACAATGACAGCTGAGCCTATATATAACCAATTGTCAACTACTGTTAAGGTTGGCCAATAAAAATCTCATCTCTCTTTTCTTCTTTTTCTCCGAGTTTCTCTGAATTTCTGCATGTAAATAATTTGAAATTTTGGAAACTTAATGTAGCACAATAAGCACACCAGATATTCTCATGTATTGTCTAGGAACATAAAAATACTAAGCCTCACCCTTTAACAAAATGACTACGAGAGTAGAGTCTGTAGTTCTCTGAAAATTTGATATGGCGGACAACAAAACCGCGGCCAGTTGCTTGATACTGATGACAAATAAACATATTAACATTTCAGAAGAGAAGTACAGAAAGAAACGGCATAGAGTAGGCAGACAAACCCTTGCACCACCATGAAGAATGGTCCGACCAAAATAATGTGTTTTTGTACCCAAGGAAAATGTGAAAAAGACAGTGCAAAGCTGGAACTGCATTGTGACAAAACTGACAATGGCCTGCAGAGCAATATTAAATAAAAAATCAATATTTTTCTAATTATTTGCTTGCAGGGAATTCAATATATAAGATCAAGACAGATTTAACAGAGAAGAAAATACCAATTCATTAACTGAAATACTAGTCAAATGCCTAAAAGATGTAGGATAGCCAAATAAAAGATGATGTAATCATGATGTACACTTGATGCAAGTTCCCGAGGCCCCTTTTTTTAATACAAATAGTAACAGTAAGATAAAATGGCCAAGAATAGTTGAGGGCAAAAAGTATGGTGGGGCTGAAAAACAAAACATTTGGTTCTTTAATCATGCCTAGGGAAACAATCATGACAAGTTAATTCTTTGTAAGAATAACAGAATTGTCTGGATACAACTTGTCTAACCATTGCTAATATCAGCTAACTTGTTCAACTGGATTTCTTTGATGATATCTATTAAGATAAAGAAAAGGACACACACACTTACCCTCAAGAAACCTTGCTCAAGAATGCAGCCCAAGATCATTGGCACAGCAGTGAAGATACCAATTTGAAAGAGAAATTGTGTATTCAAAGCAGCACTCAGTGCAGTGTTCTTAGTTACCCTAGCCCTTTCTTCAATGATTTCACCAACACCAGATAGTGCCTGGAAAAATATTGCATTCGTGATCATTTTTTTTTATCAGCAAAAATATATTAGATATATAAGAGGAAAGTAAAGTACAAGTAGTACTGAAATATATACAACCTATCAACAGACAAAACAGAACTATGGCAGCCTAATACATGAAGATTACATGAATTAGGGTGCCAAAGACCTGGCTGAAGACTAGGCTCACACCCAAACCAAAAAGGAGAAAAGCAATTAGTAAGTATTGAAATAAGTTTAGTAGTAAGTATTGAATGTACATAACTATAGTACTATTTTTTTTTTTTTTGCTCAGCAAAAATATAATATATTTATAAGAGGACAGAAAAGTACAAGTAGTACTGAAAAAATACAACCTATCAACAGACACAGCCTAATACAAGCAGACTTCATGGATTAGGGTGCCAAAGACCTGGCTGAAGACTAGGCTTACACCCAAACCAAAAAGGAGAAAAGCAATTATGCTAAACCCTCCCCTGAAAACAAAAGCCTTCCCTAATATGACTAGACCAGAGGTGGAAAGGGATGTTAAATCCTTTCTCCAGGTTAGATAGCCAGGACATAACTATAGTACTATACTAGCAGTGTCCTTGTACTGATAACTTCTATACACAACCTCTTTGTCTATTGCCAATAACATGTAAACATAAATTGCTAAATAAAACTTGTAATCTGAGAGATTGTTGCAAATCAAAACAAGGAAAAATTCCATAAAATGACAAAACAACCCACCTAGATTATGAAAAAAAAAGTGAAATTAAATCATGTCCAACTCAAGACTAACCATGACCTGAATCTGGCGTGAATGATAAACATTTGGCACTATAAAACTATGAAATTTTAAACAAAAGGAAAAGATAATCTTGAACAAAGCAGATAAACAACCATAAAAGTTTAACAAAATCCAACTTACCAAATACGCTTTCCCATAAAGAAAGGCATATACAGTTAACACTGTTAGCTGCAGGATGAAAAAGGCAAAAAATCCTCAGATGAAGAAAAGCTTAGATATAGATATATGTATGCTGATGATTCTAAAATGGTACTGTGGGAAATTTCCATGAGATGTGTTTCAATGTAGGTTCTAAGGACAGCTATGAAGGTTTGTGTGCTAAAAGAGTGTAATAAGGGTTCCATTGTCTGTTGTGTTGTGTTGTGTTGTAATCTAGGTGCACGCACATACTTATTCAATCAACAACAATAAATGACACAAAATTAGCATACCATTGTACAAAAGTAGTATCCAACTGTTGTAAAATAGAAAGACAGCATCCGGAAGAAATCAAAAAGCTGCCCAAGTCTGTATACATCACGGCTGAGAACTTGCTCACCGTTACCACCAGAAACTTTTCCTTCAAATAGTGCAATCTGATTGAGCCCAACATCTCTTCCCTTACCAACCTGTAAAATTAATATTAGAAAAGGATTTGTTGTAGAGGCATCAATAAACAACAAGTCTCACCTGAATATATTCATGATGTGTAATATTTCCTTGACGTAAGGTTGAATTGAATCCTGTGAATTAACAAGAATATAAAAAAAGAGTAGCAGAGGGAAAAGCGAGGCAGAGAGAAAACACAATTTCAAACAGCAATACAATAAGAGCTTCTTAGAATGTGGGTTTGGGCCTAACTCAACCCCAAAAGTTAGCTCGTAAGGTTAGGGTTGTTTCCCACTTATATATTCTATTGTGGCATTATCTCTAGCCAATGTGGAACTTGAGTTTTTCTCAACACACCCTCTCACGCCCAACACTATTGGCTTGGTGCGTGGATGACATGATGAGTGACCCGTTTAATGGATATAGAATAAACTCTGATACTATCTTAGAATGTGGGATTTAGGCTTAACTCAACCCCAAAAAGTTAGCTCATAGGATGAGGGTTGCCTATCACTTATATATTCTATTGTAACCTTATCTCTAGTCGTTGTGGGACTTGAGGTTTGCTCAACAAAGTTTAAGCCAAAACACATCAGGTGTCTGTCTTGACCCAAATCCTGACATCACTACTACAAAGAAAACTGTATTACACAGCATAAATGAGTAAACAAGTAAATATGCTGTGAGAAGAGAAACAAAAATTTTCCGAATTTGCTTGAGTTTGATTACCACTAAGCAGATTGATCTCTTTATAATAGTAATAATAATGATTACAAAGATACCTGATAAATACTAATATTTTCAGAGAACAATTAAAACATCACAACTTCCTAAGATCTATCGAACTCAGCTAAATAAAATAACTAAGCTACTCGAAAGAGCTTCTTATAATTTGAGTTTGGGTCTAACTCAACCCTACAAAACCAGCTTGTAAAGGGAGGGTTATTCCCCACTTATATACTTTAATTTTATAAGAGTTTTAGAGACAAGATATTATTGCTAAACTATGTTGAGGATAAACTGAATTCAACCCATAGTGAACAGATTACATGTAGGAATATATACTAGATTCTAACTGTCAACTAACTGAAGTTAGTTGAGAGTACAGCTGTCGGCTTCTAATTGTCTAGATACAACTAACACTTAGAAGCTAAGACTAATAACATCAATAATACAGAAAAAAGGGAAAGACTCCTATCAAGTAAGTACACTTCTATAAATTTGGTCATATCACTAATCGATGTAGGATTTCCAAAAGAGCTAATCACCAAGAGAGGTGGGTAAAATAATTAAAATCCTGACAACCCCATTAGCGAAAATGCAAGATACAACAAATGTTCAACCAATGGAAGGGGGAGGACATGGAAAAGAGCACTAATACCCATATAACTGTTAGATTTCAACTTAAAACCAATTGGCACTAAGTGAAATTGTCCAACAGATATATAAGCTGAACCCCAAGAACTGAGGCAGGCGATGTGGGACTTCCTAACAATAACCCCTTTCATCTTTTCTGGATATTGAGAAATGCATTGGGAGTTAAATCAGCTGAAAACCTTATATTCAGCCTAATTTATAAAATACCATCACTACCAGCAATGTATTTAAACTACTGCAATTTATTTGGTGTGGTAACATTCCTATAATCACCAAATATGTTCACTAGAATAGATGTAACTGGAAAAGTGGTTATTATAATAATTATGCTTTGAAGTGTTTATAAAATAATACTGTAGTAAAGAGGGTTTTAAAACAGCTAAATGGTAGGATTGGTAGCTAAATTACTGGATTGCGAATTTGCAGCATTTTGCCCCCCTGCACCAGAAAAGCAAAATTTCTATGCAGCAAAAGCAACAGCCATACCTGAATAGATATCTTCACTAATGTTGATAACACGGGAAGCCTTGCTGATACCACCACGGGTTATGTGGAATATTCTATCAAAAACATCCGGATGCCCATAGTGCATGCGGACCCTAAATAGAGCATCATTGTCATACTTAGTTTGAATCTTGACAAAAGAAATCATTATTTAATTTAAAATGGGCTTACTTCAATGGATTTGCTAAAACTCGCTGCCCTAAAGTCACAAAACTAGTTTCTTGATTGGACATAAATGACGCTAAAGATGAGACACTGCATACAGTAACAGAGACGTTACACAGCCACAAATGCAGCAAAACCAAGTCCGAAAATGACACTATCAAGGATGTAAGCAGCACATACCTGCCGGTGAAGACATGTTCTCTAACACCAAGTATAGTAGGAGGACGAAGCCCATGATCAGAATGAAATTCTTCAAGAAGGTTCCTCATCTTCAAAGCTTCCTCAAAATAGTTATCCTACAATAAATTCTACTAGGCATTAAAACATAAAGCAACAGCAAAGAACTTATACATTATCAAACAAATCTTGAAACAGTAAATTTTCTACAAAGTTTATATAAGGTGAAGTGGATCAAAGCCATGAAGATAAGATATAAATATATAATGCATCACATAAGACAGAATGGCTTACAAAATAGGAGGGGGGTCACAAAAGGAAAATACAACATGGGTCCTTACACAATCTATCATGATGAAATTAGTCAAAAACAGACAGGTATTAAAACTTCACCTGATTCATATCAATTGTTTGGACTGCATTTCCACGCGTAAATACAATTGCATGATTTTGATTCTCGGGCTTACCTTCACCCAATTTGGGATTTCCAGGCAACTTCACTGAGTATATCTCCTGTGAGATAAAAAAACTTCAATAAATGGAGTGAAAAATATCGAAAGCAATCTAATTCAATAAAGGGAGGTAGGAAAAGTAAAAGAAAAAACCTAAGCAATTATGGCAATCTAATTCAATAACAGAAGCTAGCAAAAGTAACAAAAATAGTTATCTTATTCCTGTTGTGATAATTCAGTTATTAGAATCTGTTACAACAGATTAACAGCTAAGTTTTTTCAACCAGACTTAAGAAGAATCCTATGTCCTGAATCATAACTAAAGAATAAAATGCTTTTGTATAAACAAAAAGTGTAGAAGAATAGCACCTTGTCTTTCCCATTGATATCAGCTTTCACAAGCTTTGAGTAGTATTCTGTGTTCACTTTTCCCTCTTTTAAAGTTTCAACAACATCAATGAAAGCAACCCGAAGAGCTTCATTTCTAAAATCATAAATAATTGGGGGGAAAAAGATGCAACTATAGACTTGAGCATTCAATAATTAAGAAAATACATGAAGTTTGATCCATATAATTGTTGAACCCACCTTTGCATAAGTAAAGCAATATCAGCAGCCTCAGGCTTTTGCTCTTCTTTCTGCTTACCATAAATTTGACATGTCACAACATAAGTGAACTTAAGATCCGCCTGGGCACGTGCCTCAGGGGATAATTCAAAGCCATGTGTATCAGTTACTTCCTCACAACCTATTGCAGCCTCCAAATCTATATTATGGAAGAAAACAATTACAAATAGTAACATACTAATGTAAGGAAAACCATGGAGCTATTTGTCCCTACCTCCTGCTGTTGTCCTCTCCAAATAGGTCTGAAGCATAAGAGCTTTCCTGTAATACATCATCCCCCGAACTGTGCATTTCAAACAACAGAAAATTTAGTAAATATCTTGCAGGAGATTCCTTTTTTGATATTATTAGATTTAGACAAATATCTTATTATGTCTCCATTTCCTCTTTTGTTATTTCCCTTAATAGGGGTTAGTCATTTTAGCCAATAAAATTGTGATGGGTGCTTGTATTAAAAATATACTGAACTACAAAAGTTCCTTTACTTAAAAGTGAAACTTAGGAACATAAAATTATTCGTAACAAACTTTGAGAGGGCATTTTTTGTCATGTTCAATATTATTATCTTTCCAACAATTGCATAATAGCAAGTGTCTACGTTTCTTACCTTGCTAACAATAAATAGCAATCCACTCCATCAACACCACTAAAACAAAATATTTTATTTTAATGATATAATCTGTTTAGACTAATTTCTCTGTTCTTACTCATCATGCTTGCTATAACCATGACAGCTGTGTGATATTTATATTCAATGAAACCAGAAATAGCAGTGCCATTAAACTTTATTGAGCAATCTTTGATATTTCCTAACAATGGAAGCGGCTTTATCTAAATCTACACTAGGTATTTGAGCCCTTATGACCAAGTGATTCGGTCCTTGAAATCCCCACTCTTCATAATTATGTAAATTTCGGCATTGTTCATTTTCCAAAACTAAAGGGCTCTTATTGGGCAAGATATCAAATACTCGAAATGAGACAAGGAAAGTTGTGTGTGAGGCATGATCCTAAGCTTTTGAAAAGTTTTACCAAGATCTTGGGACAAATAATGAAGAATGTGAGATCTAGAGCAAGATATTAAGGATTAAGAAGAAAAGATCAAGATATCAAAGAGAGATGGGAGAATATTTTTTTTAAGCTTTTCAACAATGGACAAGAATTGACTTATATAACATGGAGGCCATAGAAACCTAAGCGAACAAACAAAATTTGGCATACTATTGTACAATTCGAGTTGTAGAGGTAAAATGCAGTTAAGAGGATGGATGTAGGAAAACAAGGTATCACTTGGATCACAAAGCTATTTAATAAGATTTTGTGATGTAAGAAAATGTCAGATCTAAGCAGAGCAAGACTTGGTACCTACATTTAACAAGAAGGGACATGTATAGAATTGTGTAAAGTGTAAACTACAAAGGGAAAAAAACATAAGAACTACACTATGAAATTATGGGAAAAAGTGATTGAACATAGATAAGAGACTATAAGCCACACCATGGACCAGCCAATCCACCCCGCTGGAAATCGGAATCAGTCCATTGATTAATTGGAGCCAACTTAAAAAACTGGTAACTAAAATCCTAGACTAGGTACAAATCATCAAAGGTGGACATGGTTAGATATGGTCAGCTCAGACTTAATTTTACCACAATACAGAAGTTGTCATTGAGACACAAATTTGGGTTTTAAGTTGTTATCCTTGCTATTTGGAAAAACCCAAGTCCCACATCAGCTAAAGATAAACCCAAGATAGAGAATATAAGTGAGGGACAACCCTCACCCCTTGAGCTAGCTTTTGGGGTTGAGTTAGACCCAAACTCACATTTTAAAAATCTAAAATGATCGGTTAAAGATAAAACCAAGATAGAGCATATAAGTGAGGGACAATACTCACCCCTTGAGCTAAGCTTTTGGGGTTGAGTTAGGCCCCAACTCACGTTATAAGAATCTAAGACTTGCTTCAATCCATGCCTTTTGCTCTTGCTAAACATCACACATTCTAAATTGTATTATATTAATATTAATATTAAGGAGTATTTATTTTTACTAATAAGATTTACATAATTTATGCATCAATTCAACATTTCCAAATAATATTTTACCATCCAGGCATCCACTGTATATAATATGATCATTTTATGGTAATTTGAAAATTTACCTAACTTGATATTTAAGATTCTATGTTAATTCAATAATTAATTAATTAACATTTTAGTATATTACATAATATTAAAATATATATTTAATCATCACCGATAACCATGCTTGGACTAGTAACAAAGAAGACATATGAAGAAAATCAAGTTCATTAGTAAAAAAAATGAACATCACCTGTTCTGGCCAATGTTTGCCCCCGATATGAAGCCCAAAATCGCAGTTCGAGAATATCACTAGGATTATCATAAAGTTCACTCTCAAGTGTGTTTTCATCACGGCCAATTCGGGCAAGAAAGTTTTTCCACTCGTCTGCAGTGAATTACAAAAACTATCAATTAGTGGATAACAACTAAAATTGTATATACAAGAACGTATAGATAGATAGTAATTCAGAATTATGGGCGAAGCAATGTAGGTTATTTTATAAATTACTGTGACACGTCCTGAAAGCAACTAAGAGCTCAGAATAACTGCTGAAATCAGTCTAGCCCTATAACTGCTCAGAATAAAAAAAATATGAACATATGTGAACATTCCCAAAAATTATAGGGAATAAACAAATTAACCAAATTATTTTCAGACAGAAAATAAGCAGGTTGATCTGAATATCAACCCAAAAGTAAAGAACTGGATCAGGCTATCCTGAATGTAAATCATTGGGCTGCTTTAAATTTAGCCCAAAATTCATTGATAAGCCCTTCATTTGGTCATTAAAAAAACAATAACAAGCACGGAAGTATGTTGAGCATTTGACCGGCCCAATTTAGCCACAAATTAATTGGACAAGTGTAATTTTCGCCTGAAAGTAATCCATAAAGCTCAGCTTGAAATAGAGCCAACCTGATCAGTTTCAATCAAGCCACATTAAATAAAACAGGCCATCCAGTTAAAATTTGATATTCTGATAGAAGCAAAATCAAACTACCTGGATATATCTTCTGAAGGTAGAACAAAATTGAAATGCCGTCTTCATTTTTCTTTAGGAGTTCGGCCATGCTATAAAGCACAATCTCAGAATAATAAGGAGTGAAAACACTGCAAAAAAAAAAAAAAGATAAGCATGAAAACACTAAGGGTAATAATTTCTTTCAAGAGAAAAGATTTACCTAAAGGATAACATCTCCCGAACTGGCTTTGCACAAGGCATTTTCATAAAAAGTGAATTTGTGAAAAACTGTAGTCGTCGCCTGGCCTCAAGATTTTTAGGAATGCTCGAGGCAGACTCTTTGATAGTCAGCAGTGAATACAATCTTTTGACTTGCATTTTCTGCATGCAATCAATGGTTAAAAAATTCAAAGACAAGTTATTTGCACAAAAATATAGACAATTATGATTAGAGCATACTAAATCTGTATTCTTGGGCCATTTCAACTTTTCAAACAAATGCCCTTCATCCCTAGCTTTTTTCAGTAAACTCCATGTGTCATAATGCTCCCTAAATTAAAAAGAAAAATCAAGATTAATCAGAAGCGATGAAATTCCTGATGCAGGAAGACTATATTTAAAAATTAATGTATGCAGACAACAGCAACTGTGGCAAACCTCATATTTATTGAAAGGACATCATGTCGCATAACATCATACAGATCCTGCACAGCCCTAACTGCACCCCTTTCCAGTTCAGGTGTTTCAGTCTCTTTCTGCAAGATGTCATATAAAGAATAAGTACAGACCATAGGTCCCATTTTACAAATATTCACAAAAACAATAGATACAAGAATTGACAAGAAAGAAAAAAGAATACAGGGAACACATTGAAATGGATAGACATTTTATCAAGGAAAAGTTGGAAAGTGGTTTGATTTGTACTCCATATGTGCCTTCACAAGGCCAACTTGCAGATATTCTCACTAAAGGATTACCCACTCCAAATTTTGATAGAATAGTATGCAAGCTGGGAATGGATAACATCTATTCTCCAGCTTGAGGGGGAGTGTTGGAAAAAGGAGCATTTAATGATAATTTCCTTTCCAAGTAGCTTAATTAATAGTTAGCTGGGTTCAATGTATCTTAGGAAGTTGTGATATTTTAATTGTTCTCTTGAAATCAGAATTAGTTATTTATTATCCATGTAATCATTCTGATTATAAATAAATCAATCTGCTGGGTGGAAGATTAACCCATAAAGGCATATTCAAAATAGCTTTATATAATGACCAAGGCTTAAAAAAAAATAAAATTGGTGGAGGCCTCTGGTACCTGGCGCGAATAGCGCCAACTGCGGCGCCAGTAGTGCCAGACGTGGCGCCATTAGCGCCAGAGTGCATCAGATGACCATTTTTCTCTGGAATCTGGCGCGTTTAGCGCCAGAGTGGCGCGATTAGCACGGGAACGCGGGCAGGGTCACTATAAAAGGCCCATTTGAACGATTTGTGAGCCAAAGCTTCACTTTCTTCCTCCTCCTGCGTTTTCCTCTGTTGTTGTACAAGGAAAGCTTCATACCCACTCATTCCTTGACCAAAACACTTCACTTCCAACATGAAAGTTAAAGGGAAATACTCAATGAGCTAGATTCCAACATCAGTTTTCATTGAAAACCATCAAACGGAGAGATCACGTTCTCTAGGGAACTTCTCAAAGTTTCGTTTTGGAAGGGAAAAAAGCGTTTTAAGGACATTCAAGCTTGGAGGAGTTGTCCTCTAGCCTTCCTTGACGTTTTAGAGGTAAGAAACACAAGTTTTACCGATTAATTGAGAATTTGTTCTTGAGATGAATAGTAACCCATTTGAGTTAGAGCTGGAATTAGGTTTGGGTCCTTTGGAAAAGTATGCTTAGGAGGTTGTTCTGATGAAGGTTTAACCTTGAAATATGATTTTTATGGATTTTGGAAATTTGGTTTGAGGAATGTATGTGTAGGAAGAATGTTGGTTAGATTGATGATGTTATGATATGTATGAGCCTTGGTGGCTTCACAAGATGTGTTTAAGAGACTATATAAACGGTGAAAATGTGTTGAAATAACCGTTTTAGCCACTTTGATAATCATTGAAATGTGGCTTGGATAAAGTATTGAACTCTTTGAATTGACTTATGCAGGGAGACTCTAGTGCCTTGGTTAGGCCGAGATAGATCCTACTGGGAGTCTGTAAGTCACCAGTTCTTATAACTTGAAAATAGAGGAAAAGAGATTAAATGGAAAAGAATAGTGTTTCTTTTCATTCTAACGGTTGAAAACCGTTATTGATTACTTGTGTGCATTTGTATAGGGCGTGACACCGAGGGTGTCAGTGGTGGAGACCAAAGTTCAGGGATTGGACAACAGAGCACTGTTTTGTCAGGTAAGTTCTTTGTTTTTGGGAGTGTTTCCCATTACCTGAGTTCCACCATACTCCGAGGGAGTGAAGGTTGCATACATGATTCATATGCATTGAATTGGATGTTACAGCTTTCCTCATGATAATATGTATACCTATTTCTGTGCATTGTGTATGGTTGCCTTTTGGATAGATCTTCTAGCCAGTTAGATAGATATGGACCTCCCTAGGAGTAGAGCGCAACTCCTAGTCGGTTTGTTCACGTAAAGGGTGTATGATCCCTTAAGACCAGAGATAGGTGGTCCCGTCGCGGTTGAAGTCAATTCTCGAAGGCGCCATATACGTGCATCCATGTGTAAAAGGGTAGCTCCCGATGGGATGGCACAAGTGTGAGTTCCGGTCTCACACTGGGAGTCCCGATGCTGATGATGATGCATCTTTGGCGGGCGTAGTACCGCAGATACACATTAGAGCTAGAGAGTGTCTATGTGTTGTTGTGAGGGCCAGGAGGCTTGGTGTTGTGATGCCTTTGATGTTATGTTATCATGGAAGTGAGCCAGGGGAAGGAGAAGCCTTCAAGAACCTTGAGCTTACTGAGATTGTATCACCCCTGTTGGGGATCTTACTTTTGCAGGTGATACATCTAGCAGAGATGATGGGTCCCAGGGCGGAAGGCCCCAGTAGGGACAGACACTGTATAGCTGTGTGGGCAGTTCTTTGAGAGCATTGTGGCTCACTGCTTCATGTATATGACATATTTTGTACCCCTGCGAGGGAAGATGTGCATGCACATATATTTTGGATCCTGTATGGATTGTGATGTACAGACGCTGTATATTTTGTACCCTCTTGTAAGGATGTGATCTGTGAGATCATGGCACAGGGTGCCTTTTGTATAGCCACAGTGATTGTTTTGGCGATGTATATATATATATAGATACATGTGGCTTCTGATTCTCCTGATATATATCTGTATGAACATTATTGTTTTACCTGTCGTTCTTTATGTTATCTGGATCGTAGAGACTTGTTGTGATGTCTTGGCATTCATATATGTAATTGTGGTTACTTATCATACATGATGAATCAGAGATATGGTTTTGAAAGGAAATGACGATAACGTCATGTTTTTTGAAAACGCTTCCGTTGGTTTTAATTATTGATTTGAAATTAATTAATTACTGCGTTAATCTGATTAAGTAACTGTTAATACATCAGATGCATATGGGGGTGTTACACTTTGCTTCTCTCACTCTCTTCTTAACAAATACGAACCAGGAAGTATAAGTTAAAAGATTATACGAACCAGGATGCCCATCAATGCAGTTACTCTTGTTATCACAAGAGCCAATTTATTTAATTGGAAGTCCACATGAATACTCCTCTTAGTGATACTAGCATTAATATCATCATATATCCTTTCAACCCTGGTAAAATGGCAACAATTGCAAACAAACATATCAAATACCATAAATTAGGTTTATCAACTAGAGGAAACACATCTCGAAGCACTTAACTGTTACAACTTATACTTACCACTTCCTTCCCACATCATCTAATATCTCTGTCAAAATGAATTTAATAGCATAGTAACACTCCTGAACAACATACATCATATAATCATCTCGGGAAATCCTATCCCAAGGCTCATCTTGAGTATCTTTACTCTCAACAGCAATATCCCTAGCCAAAAATATCTACACAATCATGCAAAAGAACAAATCAATGAATCTTAACAAAAAAGAAAACAGAGCAAAATGCCAGTAAATGAGAAAAACCAACATAACATAAATGCATATGCAAAGCAACCTGTAATAAGATGTAGTACCTGTTTAAGTTACAGTTCACAAAACATTGTACGCTTTCCTATATGTAACCAATGACTAAAATTTACACATGCACATTTTTTTCTCATTGGACAAGCCTCTGTTTGCAAATTATAGAAACAGAGCACATAAAATCTAGAAATTTGAACCATTATCAGAAATGTAAAGTTTTTTATTCATTCATATACAATTTAATTATATTCTCAAAAACATCTATTCATATCATCAATACAAATCTGGGAAGGCACAAATTGTTACTAGAGTAGAGTGATGATTCTACTTCCTTGTGCATCATCCAAAAAAAGCCCACATCAGTTGGGGTCCTGTATTGTGACCCAAATGAGGAAATCTGCCTTTTTTCACAAACTTTTTTGAAGTGACCACAGCAGCCAAGATATTTAATTTGATTTTTTTATAAGGTGGCATCCCTCATTTTGAGCCAAATTTTATGAACATTGAGTTTTCTAGAAACCAAAATTCTTTCAATGTTTGTCACTTATATGAATACAGTAAGAAATTGTAGCAGCAAGCATTCAAGTATAATGAATGGTATCCACATCAAGATATTAAAATTGAGTACTGAAATAACTAGAAAATGATTAGTTTTTAGTAAGAAAGGAGGAGAAAAGGGACTCAAAATAAAAGGATACCAAATTAGTGATAGTACTAGACTCATAGTATTAATCATTAAGAAATATTTTAAAATCTAGAAACTACTACTTAAAAATCATGTGAATAAAGATATTCAAATATACACTAGGACCAAACATTCTAGCATAAACATAAAATTTGAACAATTACAGTGCCTTTGATTAAACACTAAAAAAAAGACCTTTTAATAACAACTTGACAATGATTATAATAATTGAAATACCTTGCTTGCAAGTAGAAAAAGTGGCCATTGAACCAAAGGAAGATCCCCAGAATTCCTAGGCATTAAAAGCAACTCCATTTCGCTGTGAACAAGGAAAACATGGCCATCCAGATATTAGGTAAGAAGAAAGAAGAAAGAAGAAAGTTAAAATAAAGCCAAAAAAATGTATAGCAGCTCCATGACTAACAAGTTGGTTATGTAATCCTCCTCCCTTAGATTCCTTATGATCTCATTCCAAAAGGGAGCAAACCGAGCAGCATCAACCTTGTTACTCTCTACAACCTTTGGATGAAGAGTAATTGAATAAGTAATACTTAGTCAAGTTCGAAACAAATGTTCACCAAACATGAGACCAGTGTACCATAACCTTCCCATCAATAGAAAATAGTTTCTTATTTTAGAGTTAGTACACAGGTATCAAACAAATAAACATATGAATTTAAACTAAATTATTTCTTCCTTTATCTATAGCAAAAGGCTGACCTGAACAGAAGACTGATGGGAACTCCTGAAAATATAAAATATTGAGAAGAACTATATAAGCTTATACAGATAACAGTACTATTTAAGGGGAAAATCTGAAAGAAGAGAGGATATCTTAGATTATTAGAATGTGAGTTTGGGCCTAACTGAACCCCAAAAGCTAGCTCCAGGGTTGCCCCTCACTTATACACTTTATCTTTAGCCAATGTGGGACTTGGGTTTTTTCCAATACACCCCCTCACGCTCAGCACTTTTGGGCTTGGTGCGTGGATAACATGGTGGGTCATCCTTTGAATGAATCTTGGATATGCTCTAATACCATATTAGATTATTAGAATGTGAGTTTGGGCCTAACTCAACCCCAAAAGCTAGCTCAAGGGGTAAAGGTTGTCTCTCACTTATATACTTTATCTTAGCTTTATCTTTAGCCGATGTTGGACTTGGGTTTTTCCCAATAGGCTCAGAGAGCTACAACAGAGATAGGACACACACAACTATCTTCCAAATACAGAAAATGAAAATCATAAAACAGGAAAAAGCACGTTTCACAAGCAGCACCTGTTGGGTAGAGGAACATGAAGTGTGTCCATAAAAGCGCTAGGAAACTGCTCAAAAAGTCTATGCAATGCTTCCAATGACCTAATCTGGTGACCACATACAGCCACAAAATGGTTATACCAACTAATCTTAAATTCTGAAATGTACAGGACAAGACTAGCAAAGTAGCAATAGTTAAAAGATATTAATAATAACACAGCATATTATCAGAAAAAGGATTTATCGTTGGTCAACCACAACTTAAAAAAGAGTACTTACCTCTCCCAGTCGTTCTCTTGCCCCCAGTAAGAATCCATAGACAGCCGACACAAGTGTGTAAAACACATAAATATCTAGAAGATACATCTGAAAGAATTGGAATTAACAAATCGGAAAAAGCCATTAAAACACTCAAAAACGGGAGAGGGGCAAAGCAATTTTACGTAACAGTTAAATTGAAGGTTTTCCAATCACCTACTTCTATACTATTTATTAACTACTAAATCAGTGAAATACAACCCTTAGAACTAAGTTCAGCAACTCCTGAAGATATAATATTTCAAATTACAAGAGATAAGTATATAATATTTTCAAACTCCCGAAGATGACATTTTTAAACTGCTCAAGAAAGAGTTTTTTGCTGAAAAACTTATAGTGAATGCAAATAAAGCTAATCCAAACACACTATGAGACTGCATAACAGAAACATGCTATATTAACAACCCTGCCACTTCACACCAAACTTTAAGGACCTCTTGTCAGACATTTTTCCCTATAGAGAAATAAAAGATTAAAAAGGAACAAGATATCCTCCTTTTATGATAACATATTTGAAGAAGGAGGAAGGAGATAAACAAACAATGACACTGCACTTACAGCAACCACAGGAGCCCACACGCTAACAACTGTCAAAGCATTATGATTATCTGCAACAATAAAGGCACCCTAATAACTACTAATATCAAAGAGACAACAGCAAAGACATAACAGCAGTCAAGCAAACCAGTGCTTACTTTTAGAGACAAAATCATGCCAAGAGTAATTTATATTATCCTGTATTATAATAGCCTTTGTTGGGTCCACCAGAGGTCTGATCTACAAACCACAAAAATAAGACGATAAAACATACATGCATATAAGCTCACCAGTATATGTACCTTCATACACACACGAACAAGTTATGTATAATTCCAAATGTGTATCTACTAATCCAAGGGCTATGTATCACTAACCTGAAGAAAGTAAGCAAACGCAAATTTTCCACTCAAAATAACAAGCCAAAACAGCGTATACCTGAGAAAAGGAGCAAGGTATCAAACTAATCGGTGCAACAATGCAAAACTTCAGCTTGCATGTAAAATTAATTATGGAGCTCACACAATATTATAAAACAATAATATATCAACATAACTCTCTGAGAGTGGGGAAGCAAGAATCTTGATTTTCCTACAACATGTATTAGAAATTTAAAAAGTGGAAAAAAGACAAAATCTAGTGCATACTTTATGAAATCTGAACTCCTTTCATACATTCCCCGTCCAACATAATGCCGTTCCTTCATCAGTCAACAGAAAAAACGACAATAAGGGCAAGCCCATCAGTCAACATAATACCACAGTATACTAAACAAACAAAATTAGCAACTAATGCAACTGAAGAAATAAAAACCTGGCGCAGCCACTTCACAAAGCGAATTAAAGGCCAACGATCACATTGATTTGTTAGACGATGACATGCGGGTATCCGCATGAGGAAACTAATGAAAAATTGGATACCAGCATAAATCCCTATGACAATCACATATAATCTGAAGACAACCGAGTTTCCATTTATGTTACTCTCTTCCTGGAGTGCTTTTCTGCAGTCATGCACAAACAGCTGGAAATGTAAAATCACTTCACACACACAAAAAAAAAATCAAACAAATAGATAAAAGGATGAGGATGTGAGAACATAAGAACAAAATTATTATAACTGAAGCATACATACACATAAAGGAAAGTTATGAAAACTGAAGCAAGGCTGAACCAAAGAAAACGTAAAAAAATTCGAGAGACAGCTAAGCGTCTTGTTGTTGAATATGCACCATACATCATGAAAATGTCCAGAACACCTAAAAAAGAAATGAAAATGTGAAAATATAACCAAATGGTGACAAGAAAATATATGACAAAAGATATATAACAAATACATACTCTCAAAAAATTTCATCACGACAAATGTAGGTCCAAGACTAAGCACCTCTCGCAAAGTCTTGGCATTAAGCTTTCCATCATTGAATGCAAGGATGGTTAGACCCTGAAAATTGACAATAAAAAGAAAATCATTGATACAAAAATAAGTAACACATGAACCATACATAACTAAAGCTACTTAAGAATACATAACTAAAAGACTGAGTTGGAAGAGAAACAGAAACTGAAAAATGAGTCTAAGAATATTATTTTCCATAGTGCTACCTAGGTGCTGACTCAGCACTGACTAGACTAGTAACTAGTGACAGAACCAAGTTAGTTACATTACAAATGACTCCCTACTGCAGGTCTACTGTAAGCAGTAGACCTTTTTTTTTTTTTTTTTTTGATCAGAAAAGATAATATATATATATATATATAAGAAGATAAAAAGGTACAGTACAAGTGGTACTGCAAGGTATACAGCCTAGCAGGAACAAGAGCAGAACCTAGGTGGCTTAAAACACAGAGGAAAAAGCCAACTGAGTTCTGATAAATAGCTAGGACAAAAGAAAAAAAATACATTCTATACCCTCCCCTGAAAACCAAAGCTGTCCTTCATGTTACTAGACCAGTAATGGAAAGGAATATCAAAGCCTGGCTCTAAATTTTTGAGCCATGACCAGCAAAAAAACATAGTATCCTCCAGCAGCTTCTGACCATTAAAACCTTCATTATGAAAGACAATTCTGTTCCTATGATGCCAAGTACTCCAGGTTAGAGCAATCCACCAAATCTGCCATCTATGTAGCCTATTTCCATTCATATGGCAGAAGGAATGTTGATGAAAATGTTCCTTCGGGACTGCCGAGTACACTCCAACAATATTTACCCATGCCCTTGATTCCCACCACAATGGCAAAATGTTAGGACACGTAAGAAATAAATGGGATGCATCCTCCTCGTGGCATCTACAAAAAGGACATAAGGCATCAATGATCTCCACATTCCTTCTCCTTAAATTCAGCTTTGTTGGTAATCTGTCCTTCATTAATCTCCATGCAAAACATGAAGCTTTTGAAGGGATTTTTAGCTTCCATAGCTGCTTAAATGTAAGCAGTAGACCTTAATACAAAGAATTCGAGCATATACTCTAAAAATAACTCAAAAGTCTGAAGAGGACAAACAAAGTTCAGTGCTAAAAACAGCAGATGAGAACAGCAAGCATTTGGCAAAAGTTCATGACCATGTAAGAATAAATAAATAAATAAATAAATGTACAAACCTGAAACATCATGAATAGAAATATCCACAATCGGTGGAAGCTATGATAAAGATGGAAAAAAGTTCGATGCTCCACAAAAGATGTTTTTCCCTGATTCCTACTGCTGCCAGGTATAAGCATTTTCTGCATTGTACAATAAAGAATAAATAAGTAACCAAGGACGTCGACCAAAGAAATTATCATATATGGATACTTATACTGTCATACATTTAAGTTATCTTCAGAGCCAATCCAACATTCTTTGATACATGTTTTCCCAACCAAATAATGAAATATCAATTCTTTCAAAACCTTAACCCAATTCCTAGATATCAACAATTCATTGCTATTGTGCAATGTGCACCAATTTCGGTATTACAGCCCTTCCAAACCTCTCTGGTGGTATCTGGCTAACAGTAGAATAATGTGAACCACTAGCAGCCATCCATTAAAAACTAAGAATAAGAGTAGGCATCAATTTTACTCTTAGGGGGTGTTTGGTACAAAGAAGTTTTTTTCGTGTCCGGGAATCATGAATCCTGGGAATCATAATTCCTAAGAATGACTAAATCTGTTTGATTGGTCATAAATATTCCTAGGAATATTTATACAAGTTTTCTGGAAATCAAAGAGTAACTTAATATTTTTACCAGAATCTTCAATTATTTACCACATTAAATGATCTGATAAAATAGTAATGTAATATTTTTACTGCAGTAAACCAAACATGGGACCCAGTTTCCTTCAAATTCCCGGGAGACTAAAAATTTCCATTGTACCAAATGCCCCTTTAATTCACCAGTAGATACAATAATCTGCCTGCCTTTTAATTAATGCTGTCACAATGCTCGTCAGTATTCAATATCCAAAATATGAAAGCAATAGAAAGAAACTGCATTGCATAATGTACTGTAATTAGAAGGGAGTCTAACATAATTGTAAACAAAACAAACCTTTGATCTGGGTTGTGGCTTTTGAAAAAATGGAGAACTTATCCGCCAGGGCCAACTAAGCTCAAAGCAACGGAGTGACCTTAAGGAGGGAGGGTCAGTCAATGGAACAAAAAAAATTGAAATAGTCAAAGATGGTCAATAAAGAATTCTTACCAGAAACACTCATTAAAATCATCATAATTCCTCCACGAAGAATGAGGTGCTTTCCCATTATCATTGTTTGTAGCTTCCTGAAAGTCCATGAACATAAATAATGAATTCATATTTTTAAACCAAAAGGATAAACTCAAGTCCCAAACAAATGTATTTAAGCACTTAGACAACATGAACTGCAGAGAAAAATTAATTAAAATTACAGTATAGAAACCAAAAGACAGAGAAAAAGAGAGAGAGAAAGTAAAGGCTCAAACTAGTACTTGACTTAATCCACCATAATATAAATCATCATCTTATAAAGGACAAAATTCACCAAAAAACACAAAAAAAATCTTTTAAAGGAAAAAATGATGTAAAAATATACATTGCAAGCCTAAAATTATGTCAATTTTAAACATTGAGAAACCAAATTGATGTCCAAAAGTTTAATAGGACTAATTTGTTGCCTTGTGAATCGTCGAGGACTAATTTGAATATTTAGCAAAATATAAAGGTAAAAATAACTGAATATTTTTACTATTTTTTATTCAAATGACCAAAATAAATGGTCTGCATATTCTCATACTTCATTGCTGACCCACACTGCCACAGTAATATTTTTGGCAAATCAATGAACATAACCAACTTATTTTGTCATAATACTATCTAGAAAGATCTCACTACATAACACAAGGATTTATTGAAGTACATTAGGAAGAGACTCATATCCTCCAAAACCAAAAGTTTAAAACAAAAACAAAATGGGGTTGACTTTTTTTTCTTTTTTCGCAGGCACTGGGGGATGGTTTAAGAGCAAAAGAATAAACACATACTGATTTTTTACCAAGGTTTTCATAAAAAAATTATCATAATTCAGAAATATGCATGTATTTTAAAAAAAAGTTTCCTGAGTAATGTTCTTGTTAGAATATTGGTTTGGACAACTCAACCCTACAAAACCAGCTTGTAAGATAAGGATTATTCTCCACTTATATACAGTCTATCTTGGCACTATCAAACACATTTTCAAGTCCGTTTTCTCATATATTGACAACAAGGAACACACATTCCAAACACACTCCAAGACTCAACATTTATTTCCATTGAATATACACTTCTTGGAGTGGTTAGACAAATTTGCTTAAAAAGTTAATATGTTCTTGTATCTCTTGAACGCAACCCTCAATTTAAGATTGGGATCATCATCTAATTTTGGTGTATGAGCTTATTTCACCTTTAAAATAAATATTCATAAAACATTTGTGAAACTTACTGCGGAAACAATATCATAGAGAGGAAAGATAACATTATCAAGAAATGAGACACCATCCTTAGAATCATAAGTGCAACTTTTAGCTGGCTGTGCAATCTGCTGCCTTAATATCTCATCCATCTCTCTAGCCATCTGCATATCATAATCATGACACAAAAATCATAAACAACGTTGAAGCCGAAGATACAAAAGCAAGAAAAACTAAAAATTCAGGCAAGAAAAGAAAAGAAAAGAATAGTATTGCAGTATATCATTAATCATCCGAATATGTAGGAAAATATGTATGCATCATTACATCTGTTAAAAAAGATACAAAAGAATTTAGAGAATCACACCATACATTAAGATGATTTATCATTTGTTACTAAAGAGTTAGAAACCTCAACAAATTCATCATATATTTATGTATCCTTTTATGTATTCCCTTAATTAGGATTATTGAGTTAGCAGTCTACATCTCAGAGCATGTTTGGGAATCTGTTGCCAAATTACGTTTGAGGCAAAAAATAATTTTGCCAACGGATCATGACCTTTGCTTTTGTGTTTATTTTGCTTTTATCCATTGGATTTGCATTGAAATGCACCCCGCAACATTTCAACTACAAACCAAACAAGCACTCAGTTTTGTCGTGATCCTTGATATTGCAGAAAATTGCGGTCAAATGGAACCACAATTGCAGTCACAGAGACTCTAAATATCTTGGTGTTGCAGTTCAAATCGCAATTGCAAATGATTTTTTTAAAACCTCAGATAGAAGTACAGGACTATTAAGTTAATATTTTATATCACCTCATGATACACATAATTAGTTTTGGTCTGTCTGTTTGAACTAAAAACAGGTGAATATGTGATACAGCTGTTTTTTTAGAGTTCTTTTTAGAGAAAAAATGTCTTTCACATCGAACTATATAACAATGAAAAATTATGTCAGTTCCAAAAAAGTACACTATATTTAAAGTAAGTAAATAATTCTTAACACTAAAGAAAAAGAAGGGATATTGGACAACATTGAAATTTTTATCACTATCAAGGCCCTCTTGATATCTTCTTTTCCACTGAAACTTTAGCTTAAGATTTGAGGTTAATTAAAAAAAAAAAAAAAACTATTAGATGGCAAAGTTACTGCAACCAATATCAATAAATCAAGCAAAATCTTAAAATAAAAAAATAAGAAGAAGAACTGTGACTCAGACTTGTTCAATTAACTTACATGATGGAATATGTAGCACAAGCATTCTGGTAGAAACCTGATATTTGAGGCTTCACCCCATATTAGGAAGTACAAAGAAACATATAGTAATTTCTTCTCTTTGCTAGCAGCCTCCAAACTGCAAAAGAACCATTATACTACCATTCAGTCTTAGCAACCATAGACCAGTAGATTTCAATAACTTTTCAAACAAAACAGGGATAGTACCTGCTCCAAACAGGCTGAATGCCTAAATAGTCACACCAGTTTATGTAATTCTGAAGGGACTTGAGGAATATTTCCTGCACGGCAGCTTCATCCAATTTCTGGAAACAAAATGAGATATACATAACATGAGCAAGAAAAAGAAACGAACAAAAATGAATTTCAACATCTGGGTGACAAATCTGAAATATAGGAAAGATTATCAAGCAGAACTGCTAATCCTTATGGTGCGTATTCTTGTGAGACATTTCACAATTTTCCTAATCAATTTATTTAAGCTGAAAATTTTCCCTTTGTGGAACCACTTGGAAGTCTAATTTTAAAGCAGTCCCTCTTTATTCACTTCAGAGACCTTCCGCACTGGAAGTAGAGGATGGCATAATTTTCTGTCAGAGTGCAGTGTTACAGGGTTATAGTGCATGTTGTACATGATTTTGGTTGGAGCTGATCAATGGGATACTTCACCCTTTGTTATCTGACAGGACTTTTTTTGACAATTGGAAAACTCAATTAAAGCATACTCACACACACACACACATGCACAACAATGACACCCTTTAATACACCAATGAGCTGAGCACCATTGCTATGTCAAAGAATTTTTAACATCATTCTCCTCATTCCACACATCCACTCTCAGTCACTATTCAATAAGTGAAAATTTAGATTCAGCCTTGAGAACAAAAAAACTTCCCACAGCCCATAGCCCAAATTTTTCAGAATTCAGAATATCTACTTCACTCATTTCACTCAGTAAACAATATAATATGCAAATAAAGCACTAAACACAAAACTAACCATGCTACTATACACAATTATGTTACAAAACTTACCAGCCCATAGCCCACATTTTCCAATGCAATAATAAGTATAAAACAAAGGATTCTCAAATTATTAAAAAAAAAAAATTACTTACAGGTTCAGCTTCCTCTGGAATTCTAAGTCGACATTGTTCATTTGCAAGCAGGTGAACTATGTGTTCATGCTGATTAGCTACATTATCTTTCTGGAAGCAACAAGTTAATATTATAAGCAACAGAAATAAAAAAGGATTCGGTAAGAATACAAATGTATGAAACAGATTTCAACCACAAACAAGCGGCACCAATTAATTTAAATTTAGAGCAAGTATGGTGTTTGGAGTCCCACATTCAGTAGAATAAACTACTTGATGTGGTACTTAAGCCTTGAAGTTTTCCCACCTAATGGACTAGTCTTTTGGGTTGGGCTCTACTCTTGTGCTTAAGTCCTAACAATAGGTGCTTTCATTGAAAGTCGGGCCACGGAAAGGGCTACCAATAGGCTGGATTAAGGTGCAAATCGGGAGACTAATAGCTGAGTGAAGCTGTCCAAGGAAAAAGGGCTACCACTGGGCAGTGGCGGATCCAGAAAATAAATTAAGGGGGGGCACTCAAAAGTTCAAATACATATCCAGAAAGATAATTACAATGTCATCCTTCTAGGCCTTATTTTTTGGAATTCCTTCATAATTGCCTTATTATCAATGCTTTCAAATACATCCTTTTCAATATAAGGTACTAAACAATCATTCAACCATTCATCCCCCATCCGATTACGAAGTGCAGTCTTGATGTATTTCATAGCTGAAAATGCTCTTTCCACAGATGCAGTTGCTACAGGCAAAGTTAATGCTAACTTTACAAGTAAATAAACCAAAGGATACACAATATGTTTTTTTTTTTCAACCATCCTCTTGGCAAGATCAGTTATTCCTTTCAAATTCAAGAAATCACGATCATTTTGCACATCAACAATATACGTGTCGAGCTGATATTCAAGCATGACAAAATCATTCAAATCAAAATCTGAAGGATAAAAGCCAGCAAATTCACACAACTTATTCTTGTCAAATGCTGAGAAAGAGTTGCACGGATTTAAACATGCCATGCACTTCAGCAAATTCGAACTAACTTCACTAAAACGATCATTCAACTCTTCAAGTTGAGTATCTATTACTGCATAAAATATGTCAACCTTAAAGTGATGCAGATGAGTAACTGGTCCTCTACGTTTTGTTCTCCCTTGTAATGCAAGTGCACTTTCCATATCAGGGATATCTATATCATGTTTGATACAAAATGCAGAAGTCTTCTGAAATAGATTATCCCACCCATTATCTCTTGTCTGCTGTAATAACACCTTTGAAACTTTTACAAGATTCATAGCATTCACAATATCTTGATCTTTTCTCTGAAGTGCTTGTGACAACTCATTCGTTATTCCTAAGACCTTGATCATTAGGTTCAAAAGTAATACAAATTCGAAAGTTTGCATACGCATCATAAGGCCAGAGGCTTCAGACCTTTTTGCATGTATAAGGGTTGTGTCGTCTTTTATAATTTCTAACACATCAAGCACAGGATCGAACAATGTATACAGACTTACCAATGATCGGTAATGTGAGCTCCAACGTGTGTCCCCTGGTCGTGACAAACTCATTTCTTGATTCAAGCCTCTCCCTGATTGAACATCATCGCTTGCAATACTTTTGACTATCTCATCAAATTGCTTTTCTCTCAAAATATCTGCTCTTTTGCAAGAAGCACCAACTGCATTACACACCAACGGTATAAAATTAAAGAAGTCAGTCAATGCGTAAACCTTTTTTGCACAACCCACTAGGGCTAACTGAAGTTGATGTGCAAAGCAGTGAACATAATAAGCAGAATTATTTTCAACTAAAATCAAGCTTTTCAGACCACTGAATTGACCACTCATATTGCTTGCGCCATCATAACCTTGACCACGAATCTTTGTCAAGCTTAAGCCATTTTTGGCAAAAATTAACTCAATCATTTCTTTAAGTGAACTAGCTGTAGTATCTGGAACATGAACAAGACCAAGAAAACACTCAATAATGTCACTGTTGCAGTTCACATATCTTAAAACAATGGCCATCTGTTCTTTACTTGATATATCACGAGTTTCATCAACTAGTATAGAGAAGAAATTATCCCCAATATCTGAAATAATAGCTCTGGTAACTAAACTAGCAGCAGCATTAGTGATATCTTTCTGAATTGAGGGAGCTATCATTTTGAGATTCTCTGGGGCATTATTTAAAGATACATTATTTACCTCTTCATTGCTTTCACAAAGGAATTTTACAAGCTCCACAAAATTTCCCTGATTCATTGAAGCATCTGTCTCATCATGTCCCCGGAAAGCCAAACCTTGTCGTATGAGATATCGAACACATCGAATAGAACCATTCAGACGAATACGATAATCATGTTTGGCTTTGTCAGAAATGCCAGACACAACAATGTCAATATGTTGATTTTGATTCATCAAATCTTTGGCAGCACTGAAGCACAACTTATGAATGCTTCCAACTTTCCCAATATGTTTAACAAGCCGATGTTTGTCCTTCCAATTGCTAAATCCTTCTCCCGCAAATGAATCATGACCACCCCTTCCATCACCATGTTCACAATTAAATAGATAACAATGCAAGCAAAATGCAGCATCTTTTGATTCACTATACTCCAACCATGTGCCAAACTCATTGTACCATTGAGGATTAAATCTACGCATTTTATCCCCAATTAAGGATTGAGGAAAGTTGTCCAGTTTTGGTTGACAAGGGCCATTCGTTAGATAAATTCTTCGAATCATTTCCCTCTCTTGACCACTCTTCGCAATACTCATAATAGGAAGTCTTTTACCCGGATCAGGAACATACAAATCATTTTCCTTTCTTGAACACTCATCTTGTTTATCTTGAACTAAATCAATAGATGAAGAAGATTCATATTGAGAACGTTTAGCACTAGTATCATTTGACTTTGTAAAAAAAGAACCTAAATATCTCTCCATCCTAAAAAATGACAAATGACAAAAATGAATCAATATATTTATTTATCTTTGCGTAAACATATTTTCTAATAAGATTTGAAAATGAAAAAAGGAAAACAAAATACTTACGGTACTACGACAAATAAAAAGAAACACTATATCAAATGAAAAGGCAAAAAGAATATGCTAGTCAAACAATAGTGAAATTAGTAAAAAAAAAATAAAAATGAAAAGCCAAGGAAATATAGTGTTTTCCCCTTTTTTTGGGGTAAAAGAAAAGGGAGTTTGCAAAAATGAATTTCAAGTAAATATCTTCGGCCAATTTAATATAGGTCCTTATTAACTTGTGTTTTGTGTGTGTCAGATTTCAAGTTTTTAATTGTATACCAGTAAAGTAATGAATTTGCAAAAATGCAACCTGGTTTCCGTAATCCCTGAGGCCTAAGCCAAAGAGGGGAACATAATGTGCATTTGAAATTCATCACTGCTATTGACAAGAGAGAACGAAAGCCAAGGAAAAAAAAACAAAAAATAATGTACCTTGGCTGTGTCAAGGACAAAGGGAACAAAAGCCGAGGCGCTGCTATTGACAGGAGAGAGAGATGAATGCTATTAACAAAGGGCTGCTATTAGGTTAGATTTTTTGAAATAAAAATTAAAAGGGTATTTTCGTAATTTCACCCTAAAAATTAAGGGTGGGCACTTGCCCACCTTCTCCACAACGTGCATCCGCCCATGCCACTGGGTCAGTGTCCCTTAAAGGAGTGGCAACGTTAGGAGTCTCACATTGAGTAGAATAAACTAATTGATGTGGTACTTAAGAGGTTCTCCCACCTAATGGACTAGTCTTTCTGGTTGGACTCTCCTCTTGTGCTTAAGTACTAACATATGGTATCAAAATGGGTGGTTAACTGATACAATTTATCGTAATTGATTAGTTTTTTTTTTTTTTTATCAGCAAAGATAATATATATATTAGATAGAAAGACACAGTACAAGTGGTACTGTAGAAAATTACAGCCTAGCATTACCCAAAACAAAACCAAGGTGGCTTAGGTCACAAAGAGAGAAGCCAGCTTAGATCTGATTCAGGACTAGGATGAAAAGGAAGAGAAAGTACAATCTAAACCCTCCCCTGAAAACCAAAACTGTCCTTCATGTTACATGACCACAAATAGAAAGGAGAGTCGAATCCTGGCTCCAATATTTTGAGCCAAGATTAGCAAAACAACATAGTGTCCTCCAGCAGCTTCTGGCCATTAAAGACTTCATTGTGAAAAACAATTCTATTCCTATGATGCCAAGTACACCAGGTTATAGCAACCCACCAAATCTGCCATCTGTGCAACCTATTTCCCTTTAAATGGCAGAAAGCATGTTGACGGAAATGTTCTTTCGGGACTGCCGAGTACACCCCTGTAATATTTACCCATGAATTTGATTCCCACCACAACGGCAATATGTTTGGGCAAGTAAAGAATAAGTGAGACGCGTCCTCCTCGTGGCTTCTACAAAACGGGCATTAGACATCAGTGAGCTCCACATTCCTTCTTCTTAGGTTCATCTTTGTGGGCAATCTGTCCTTCATTAGTCTCCATGCGAAGCATGAAGCTTTTGAAGGGATTTTTAATTTCCACATCTGCTTGAACACCTCATCATTTAAGTGGCTTGTGTCTGCCTTGGTGAGAAACCTATAAGCACTCTCCACTGTGTATACCCCGCTTGGTGCTCCCGACCAAACCCAAGCGTCTGGTTGTTGCAAATGTATCACCAGCCCCTGGATTACCTCCATGAATTTGACCACCATTCCAATTTCACTCTCCATGAATAGTCTCCTCCACCGAAGCTTCCATTCCCACCCGTTTTGCACCAATGACCCCATTTGTTGAATGTAGTGTTGATGCTGTTGTGAATTTCTATATAATCTTGGATATTTCTCCTTCAACGGTACCCTATCTTCCATCCACCCGTCTTCCCAAAATAGCACTTTAGCTCCACAGCCCACCTTCTAACTTACCCTTCTATGAAACCATTCTCTCTCAACTAGCTGATTACATACAAGACTAAGATCTTTCCACCATATAGACTCACTAGCTGATCTCCTTATCTCATCCAAATTCCTCCAACCCCCATATTTAGATTCCAATACTTGTGCCCACAATTCATTGGGGTTATGACCTAAATTCCATCTCCATCTTCCAAGCAAGGCCGTATTAAAACTCCCTAGGTTCATAATGCCCAAGCCTCCTTTCTCCTTTGATAAACAAACAGTTTCCCAATTCACCCATGGGATTTTCTTATGGTCACTGCTGCCACCCCACAAAAACCACCTTTGAAGCCTCTCCAATCTAGTCACAATCTTCTGCGGCACCCTGAAAAAAGAAAAGAAAAATAGAGGGATCGAGTTAAGGACAGATTTAATCAGGGTCACTCTCCCCCCAAAGGATAGGTACTTTTGTTTCCACTTAGACAGTTTCCTCTCACACTTTTTCACTATAGGATCCCAAGTCTCGCAACGCCTCGGGTTTGCCCCGATTGGGATACCCAAATAAAGGAAAGGTACCGATAACACCCTGCAATGTAAGAAGCTGGCAGCTGATAGTATCCATTGATCGTTCCTTCCAAATGCACCAAAATTGCATTTACCACAATTTATCTTCAACCCCGACACCATCTCAAAGCTCGAAAGCATCACCTTAATAGCTCTAACATTTTCCATCGAAGCGACCCCGAAGAAGATGGTGTCATCCGCGTATTGTAGAATGCTGATATCTACCTTGTTTCTACCCATTTTAAGGCCTTCATACAAATTGTTCGCCTGAGCTTCTCTTAGCATTCCTGTCAAGCCCTCTGCTACAATATTAAACAAAAAAGGAGCGAGGGGATCCCCTTGTCTAAGACCTCTTTGGGGAGAAAACTCAACTGTCAGACTGCCGTTTACCAAGATGGAAATAGAGGCAGATTTTAAGCAGCCTTCAATCCATGACATCCATTTAGAACAGAAACTCATCCTCTTCATCATGTACATAAGGAAATCCCAACATACCGAGTCGTAGGCCTTTTCAAAATCCACTTTAAAGATCAAACAGCTCTTATTACACCTTTTTGCCTCCTCGACTACCTCATTTGCAACCATCACGCTGTGCAGTAATTGGCGCCCTTCAATAAATGCAGATTGCCGATTGTCGATGATGAAAGGCAGCACCTTCTTCAATCTTGCAGCCAGCACCTTAGCCACAATTTTGTAAATGCATCCAATAAGAGAAATAGGTCTGAACTCGTTCAGATTTGGGGATCTTGAACCTTAGGAATTAAGGCTATGAAAGATGCATTCCCACCCTTTGGGAAAGTGCCATTGACATAGAATTCGTCCATAAAGCGAAGCAGATCAGGCTTTAACACGTCCCAGAATTCCTTTATGAACTTGAAATTTAAGCCATCCGGACCGGGACTCTTATCGCTACCGCAGCTCCAAACCGCTTCTCTTACTTCAGCAACACCAAAACGAGCTACCAGGGCATCATTATGTATCTGATCAAGGGTTCTAAAATTGATCCCATCTAATTTTGGCCTGTCTGAATCATGTTCTTCATATAACTTCTTAAAGAAGAGCCTCACTTCCTCCTTAACTCTGCTTGGCTCCTCAATCCAATTCCCATCCACCATTAGCCCTCTCACCATGTTCGACCTACGTTTCCAATTAACCGTCAAATGAAAGAAGCGGGAATTACAGTCCCCCTCCTTAATCCATCTGGACCTTGCTTTTTGTCTCAATAAGGATGTATGACATTTTGCTGCAGCCCATAGATCTTCCTGTAATTGCTTCCTCCTAATAATTTCATCTTCACTCAGCTGCCTATCCTCAGCTTCTACTTCCATTTTGTTGAGCTCCAATTCTATACTCCTCATCCTTTGTTGAATATCACCAAACTGTGTCTTATTCCACTCTTTCAGTTTCTGTTTGAGGTTTTTTATTTTTTCTTTCAGAATATAACCTCCCCAGCCAGCACCCATGTTAGTATTCCATGTCTCAATAACGACCTTCTTATAAGATTTATTGTCCAACCAGCAATCAAGAACCCAAAAAGGCTTCGGTCCCCAATCAGCACAAGAAGATCTAAGCAGAATTGGGCAGTGATCAGAATAATTACGGTCCAAAGTAAATTGAGTACTTCCTTGCCAAAGAGACATCCAATCAGCAGAGACAAGGGCTCTATCTAGTCTGCTTTTGGCCGTTCCATTTGGTCTATGCCAAGTAAAATTTCTCCCACATCTAGGTGCCTCCTCAACTTCCAGGTCCGCAATCCAATCATTGAATTCTTTTACTACTCCTTCATCCTGCAATCTGTGACATAATCCCTTCCTTTCCGACGGTCTTCTAATGGTGTTAAAATCACCAATGATGCACCACAAACCTCCCATGTTTAATCTCCGCAATAGAGTAATTTTTTCCCAAAGCGCTCTCTTCAAAGCTATCTCGCAAAAAATCCACTATCTGTTTTATGTTAACATGTTGGATAACCGTATTCTGAAACACGGAAAAAAAAATCATTGGCTTATCAAATTATCTATCGAGCTATGAAAAAGATTCAACAAAAGACAAACAAATCCACTATCTGTTTTATGTCAAGCAATGCGTGGAGTAACTCCCAATATAGCAGCAAAAACAAGAAGCGTAGGCCATGCCAATCTAGCAATATCTACAACCCGTTCTAGGGAAAAAGACCCTCTCATGTGGGGAAAAAAAAGAGCAAGACTGTAAAGTGTGATAATCTCACCATTTATTTTATAAAACTCACTTTATCAACATCAACAGCACCTTTAACCCAAGTTAATTGAGGTCAGTGGTAGATGAACCCAATGATAGATCGGAAAAAAAGAAGAAGAAGAAAGAGAAAGGGAGAGGGGAAGAAAAAAGTGAAAATAAGACAAAAAAGAGAGAAATAATAAGCTATAATAAAATAGGAGTGAAAGGAAGAGGGAGAAAATAAAGAGGAAAAGAACTAAAACAAGATAAACAACTGGAACATAGAACTACTAATGGGTTTAACCCTCCACCAAGCTCATAGTTTTTCTCCACTCCATCCTAAGACATACCGTCTGCCAATCTATATCCCACTCCATTAAGTCTTGTTTATAAAACTCACTTTATAATCAAACATGTTTTATAAACAAAATTTATTTAAGGGCCAGGCTCTCATCCAGAGAAAATGCCACTGGAGAGAATCCATTAACCCATTCTATTCCATAGGTTTACTTCCAAGAAACAATGGTTACTTTTCGTTGTTATACATGCATCAAGATTTCAAGGTGAATATTTAAACAGAGACTTCCACTTTGATAGAGACTTAAGTGATACCGAGAAGTGAGAACAATAGATGTTGCACTTGCTTCATTCAGCACATATCTTGAGCTAATTCAATAAAATGAGTTTGGAAATTGGAATCTTTGAGGAGTCTTAACCTCCCCCTAGTCAGTAATCACAAAAAAAAAAATTATATAGGAAACAAACCAGTAAATTAATCACTTGTTATTGAAACAGAACAGAGAAAAAACGGAATGGGATGCAATAACTTGGATTTTAAGCCTCCCTAACCCTTGTTTGGTAGGTGAGAAATTAAGGGGGGATGGTGGATGGAAATAATTTGGTGTGTTTGGAGGAGGAGAAATAAGGTGGAAATAATTTTAAAAATGGTGGAACCTACTGTACTACTCACCTATTCCCACTCATCTCTTCTCTATTTCTCTTCAACCAAACTCTTCTAATTCTGACTTTATTTCTCACCTATTTCCACTCATCCTTTTTATTTCCATCAACCCTATTTCTATCCTCTCTACAAAACAAAACCTGAATGACTATGCTGCAAAAGGACTATAAAATATAAACACTAAGCCAATACTAAGATTAACCCACCATAACTAACATTCTAATAAATATGACAATTTAGTTTCACTAAATAGAAGAGATAAAGAAAACTTAGTTTGACAACCCAAAAAGATTCTGTACAATTGAAAGAATCACACCAATCTTGACATGACACCACACAGAAACCCTGGTATACAGACCTGAAATCCAAAAGTACACTGCAAAAAATCAAACATGGTAGCATTCCTTGTAGGTTGAATGAAATAGCCCCTAGGCAACTCCGGCAAGCCATTGAAATACTTCAAAGCTGAAACTGCTGCTTGCACCTAACAATCATTTTTTTCAGGTAATAAGTAGAAATCAATATGCAAAATTTGGGATCTTAAAGAAAGTAACTCAAACCTCAGGGAAATAAACAATAGCATTTGTTGAAGAGGAAGTATCTAAGGGGATGATGTTGTACGCAATCAGATCTTCTGTCAATGCAGAATCTGAGTCCATGAGCCGCTTCAGCTGTAACAGAAAACAGATGAATATACACTGAAGTTCAGAAATTGTTTGCTTCTGATTGCACGAGTAATGTCAAAGTAATTACATAAAACATGCTTCTAAACGAATCTCAGAAGAAAGAAAAACACTAACAGAAATTAGGTGAAAGATTGTGATATTCAACCTAAATGAGAATCAGTTACACCTCAGCTTATATAAGCAGTTACAGTTGTAACTGTCAACTGACTCTACTCAGTTAGTTAACTAACTATGAAAGTACAGAAAACCATAGTTAAGCCTATACACAGTAGCTTAAAAAAATAAAAAAACTAAATCAAGTAGATATACTCCTATAGCTTCCAAGCTCCAACTTACTTGCACAATCATTTAACTTAAAAATTCTACTCCATTCCTTATGAAGCTAATTACACCCAGAAAAAAAACATGAGAAAAAATTCAAAAGGAACTATATCAGAAATACTAATTCCAACAAATTTTGGCACTCTGCTAAAAAAATACACTGAAAAATAATAAATGTAAAAAATATACCAACACAACAAACATTGCCTTCCTTCATAAAGCAACTTTGTCTCCATTTCAAAATCCTTTACCCATGCAATAATAGAGGACTCATCACTACTGCAATGGTGTATATTTTTTTTATCGACAAAAGTATAGATATATTATATATAATATTAAATTCGGTACAAGTGGTACTGATGTATATACATCCTAGCAACAAAGTAGCAGAACTATGGTGTCCTAATACATGAATTAGGAAACCAAAGGTCTGGCTGTAAACTAGGCACCCAAGCACAAAAAATAAAACTCTATACTCTAACCCCCCCCCCCCCCAAAAAATACAAAATCCATCCCTAATGTTGCTAGACCAAGAATGAAACGGGATGTCAAATCCTTTCTCCAAATTTTTACACCAGGTCCAACAGAAAAATAAAGCATCCTTCATCAATTTATGACCATTGAAACTTTCATTTAGGAAGAGAACCCTATTTCTATGATGCCAAATGCACCAAGTCAAAGCAATCCACCAAGTCTGCCACCGTTGTACCCTAAGTCCATTAAGATAGCAGTAGGAGTGTTGAAGGAAATGATCTCTCAGAGTTTTCGGGAATGCACCCACTATGTTTACCCAAGACAGTGACTTCCACGATTTTTTTTTTTTTATCAACAAAGATAATTATATATATATATATATATATATATATATATAAGGAAAGAAAACAACACAGTACAAGAAGTACTGCTGTAATTACAAACTAGCAGAAACAAAACAGAACTAAAGTGGCTTGATGCATAAAAGATATGATAAAAGCCAATAGAGTTCTGCCTGATCACTAGAAAAAAAAGGAAAACAGTCTAAACCCTCCCCTGAAACATAAAACTATCTCTCAAGTTGCTAGACCAAAGGTGGAAAGGGATATCAAATCCTGTCTCCAAGTTTCACAGCCAGGACCAGCAAAAAAATATAGCATCCTCCAACACTTTCTGACCATCAAACGGTTCATTATGGAAAATAATCCGGTTTCTATGATACCAGATACACCATGTAAAAGCGGTCCACCAAATTTGCCACCTAAGTAAACTGATCCCACTTAAATGACAGAAAGAGGATTGTTGAAAGTGTTCTATTGGGACTGTCGAATAGACCCCAACAATGTTAACCCAAGCCCTAGATTCCCACCACAAAGCCAAAATTCTACGGCAGCTAAAGAAAAGGTGTGACGCATCTTCCTCAAGACTTCTACAAAAAGGACATGTGATATCATTTATCTCCATGTTTCTTCTACTTAAATTTAGCTTCGTAGGCAATCTATCCTTCATTAATATCCAAACAAAGCATGATACTTTGCAAGGGATTTTTAGCTTCCACAGAATCTTGTACACATCATCCTGTTGTTGAGTTACTTCCTCCCTGTTAAGTAAACAATAAGCGCTCTTCACTAAATAAAACCCGCTTGATGCTCCCACCCTTACCCATGAGTCTGGTTGTTGCTCATATACCGCCAGCCCCTGTACTTCCCCCAGAAATTTTATCACCATATCTATTTCGGCCTGCATGAATAACCTTCTCCAACAAAATTGCCATTCCCACCCACCCTGAAACAGTATTCCCATATGCTGAATGGAGTGCTGTTGTTGTAGTGAAATCTGATGTAATCTAGGGTATTTCTCCTTCAGAGGTATCCTATCCTCCATTCATCCGTCTTCCCAAAATAATACTTTGGAACCACAACCCACCTTCCATCTAAGTCCTCTAGTGAACCAATCTCCTGCCTCTAAAGAATTAAAAGTTAGACATAGATCTCTCCACCATACGGAATCTCTAGCAGCCTCCTTGCGTCATCTAAGTTCCTCCAACCTCCATATTTGGACTCCAAAAGCTGTACCCACAAGTCATCCAGATGATGGAATAAATTCCATCACGATCTTCCCAGCAAGGCCTGATTAAAACACTCCAACTTCTTGATGCCCAGCCCTCCCTTCTCCTTTGGTAGGCACACGGATTCTCAGCTCACCCACGAAATTTTTTTCTGCTCAAAACTTCCACCCCACAAGAACCTCCTCTGCAATCTTTCCAAACTAATGGCAACTTTCTTCGGCACCCTTTAAAAAGAAAAGAAGAATATAGGGATCGAATTAAGTACAGCTTTAATCAATGTCACCCTTCCCCCAAATGATAGGTATTTTTGCTTCCATTTAGACAGTTTCCTCTCACACTTTGTAATAATAGGCTCCCAAGTCGCACAACGCCTCGGGTTTGCCCCAATGGGAATACCCAGGTACGGGAAAGGTACAGACAATACCCCGCAATTAAGGAAGTTGGCAGCTGCAATTACCCACTGATCATTCATCCCGAACGCTCCAAAACTGCACTTGTTGCAGTTTAACTTCAACCCTGATGGCTGATGGGTGTTGGCTGGAAGAACCTAACAGGGTTAAGAGGAAATCAGAATTTCTTTCAAAAAAAGATTTGAAGAACCGGTGCTCGAAAGGCCTAGATTAGATGGGGTGAGATTCAAGGTTTTAGATCAGCAACAAAATCATTTTTTGGTGGCTAGGTTTGGGGCAATGGAAGTGCGAGACGCTGTATGGGAGTGTGGCAGTGAGAAGTGCCCTGGTCCGGATGGCTTAAATTTCAAGTTCATCAAGGAATTTTGGGAAACTATTAAACTGGATTTTATGCGTTTCTTGGATGAGTTTTATATTAATGGTAATTTCCCTAAAGGTGGTAACGCTTCCTTTATAGCTCTTATCCCTAAAGTACTTGATCCTCAGGACCTCAATGGTTACAAACCTATTTCACTCATAGGCTGTATCTATAAGATCGTTGCTAAGGTGCTTGCATCTAGGTTGAAGAAGATGCTGCCAGCCATTATTGACCGTTGTCAATCGGCCTTCATTGAAGGGAGACATATGTTGCAGAGCATGGTCGTGGCTAATGAAGTGGTTGATGAACCTAGAAGGTACAACAGCAGCTGCCTGATGTTCAAGGTTGACTATGAGAAAGCTTATGACTCTGTTAGTTGGGGTTTTCTCTCATATATGATGGAAAGAATGGGCTTCTGTCAAAAGTGGATCTGCTGGATTGAGGGGTGTTTAAATTCAGCATCTGTATCCATTTTAGTTAATGGAAGCCCTACGGCAGAATTTAAACCACAAAGAGGCCTCAGGCAAGGTGACCCTTTGGCCCCATTCCTATTTAATATTGCAGCAGAGGGAATTGCGGGTTTGATGAGGGAAGCACAGGCAAATAACAGGTTTGAAGGGTACAAGGTTGGTCAGAAGAAGGTGGACATTAGCATGCTACAATACGCAGATGATACAATCTTCTTTGGGGTAGCATCAGTGGAAAATGTCAAAACAATTAAGGTCATTTTGAGAAGCTTTGAGTTAGTGTCAGGGTTGAACATAAACTTTGCAAAGAGTAGCTTTGGTGCTTTTGGGGTGAATGATCTATGGATAAATAATGCTGCTTGTTATCTAAACTATAGTAAGATGTTGGAACCTTTTTCATATCTGGGCGTTCCTATTGGGGCAAATCCGAGGCGGAGTGAGACATGGGCACCCTTAGTGAGAAAGTGTGAGAGTAGATTAGCAAAATGGAAACAAAAATTATTGTCTTTTGGGGGCAGGCTGACTCTCATCAAGTCAGTCCTGAATTCTTTACCTACTTTTATGTTTTCTTTTTTTAGGGTCCCTAAGAAGGTCGTGGATCGTTTGGTGAGAATACAACAGAACTTTTTGTGGGTGGCAGTGCTGATCATGCTTAGATTGCATGGGTTAGCTGGGAAGTGGTGTGTCAGGATAAAGCATATGGTGGCTTGGGTTTTCAGGATCTGGTGAGCTTCAACACAGCCTTATTGGGGAAATGGCGGTGGAACTTGTTCCATAATAATGGAGAATTGTGGTCACAAGTCTTGGAGTCCAAGTATGGCGGGTGGAGAGGTCTTGAAGTTGAAAGAAGATCTGTTAGGGAATCTATTTGGTGGAGGGATTTGTGTGGTGTATGCCAATCTAGTAATGCGGTGGGGTGGTTCAATAAGGGTTTCTCATGGAATGTCGATTGTGGATCAAAGGTACGTTTCTGGGAAGATGGGTGGAAAGCTGATGGTGTACCTTTAAGGATGAAATTCCCTAGAATGTATCAAATTTCCCAACCACAGCATTCCACTCAGCAGATGGGATCCTTATCAATTGATGCCTGGGAATGGAAACTTAATTGGAGAAGGTGTATTAGTGAGGGGGAAGTAGAAATAGCAAGTCAGTTCTTAGAGGATATTCAGGGGTTAGTCATACGCCCTGAACAGCAGGATAGCTGGAGGTGGGAGGGGTCACCGAATGGTAGATATACGGTGGGAAGTGCCTACAAGTCATTACATTAGGTGCTGGATTCCCAGGTTCAGGAAGACATGTTCAAAGATCTTTGGAAGCTTAGCATTCCGTGCAAAGCCATTTGTTTTGCTTGGAGGTTATTGAGAGATCGACTTCCCACTAAGAAGAATCTGGTCCACAGAAATGTAAATATTGGTGACAGCACCTGTCCTTTTTGCTGCAATTCTGTTGAAGATGCATCACATGTGTTCTTTAGCTGCCATAAGATTATGCCGCTATGGTGGGCATCCATGGGCTGGATTAATATGGTAGGGGTATCCCCGATTAATCCAAGTGATCATTTTCGTCAACATAGTTACTGCAAGCTTGCTGGCCTTAAAACTCAGCGGTGGTATATCTGGTGGATCGCCCTAACGTGGAGCATCTGGTATCATCGCAACAGGATTGTGTTCCATAATGAAAGCTTTAGTAGATCCAAGCTGATGGAGGATGCTATATTCTCTTGCTGGTCTTGGTTAGCAAACTTGGAGAAAGGATTTAATATCCCTTTCTACATCTGGTCTAGTCATATCAGAGAGGGTTTTGTATGTTGAGGAGGTTGTATCTAGGGTGTTCCTTTTGTTTTCTTTTTGCCACACTGTGGGTTTCTCTGTTTTGATCTTTGGCACCCTAATTCAGGCTTTTTTCTATCGTGTATTAGGTTGCCAAAGCTCTGTTTAGGCTTATGTTGGCCTTTTTTCTTTCTTTGCAGTACCTCTTGTACTTCTTTTACATAGTGGATTTGGGTCTTCCCTTACTGCATCATGCTTCCTTACCCCTGCAGTTTTGGGATTATGCTTTCAGTACAGCTGTCTATCTGATCAATAGGCTTCCTACTGCCTCTCTTAACTTTGACATTCCTCTTACCACACTTTTTCACAAAAGTCCTGATTTTAAATTTCTTAAAACCTTTGGTTGTGCTTGCTTTCCTCTTCTCAAACCCTACAATACTCACAAGCTGAATTTCAGGTCTCAAGAATGTATGTTTTTAGGGTACTCTGATTCTCATAAAGGTTACAAATGTTTATCTCCTTCGGGTAGAGTTTACATATCTAAGGATGTTTTGTTCAATGAGGTGAGGTTTCCCTATTCTGAAATGTTTCCTAAATGTTCAAGTTCTAAAAAACATTTTCATTCATATTTCAGTCTAAGTCCAAATCTGTCTCCACCTGCTGGGTTGTCTACTTCTATACAGCCTCAGCCCTCCTCATCTCATTCTCTTCCTGCTCCCAGTGTTCCCCCTGGATTTTCACCTATTTCTGGCACTAATCCTACTGTTTTTCCCTCTGTTTCTCAACCTGTCACCACTGTTGAATCTGGGTCTGTGCAGAATAGTTCCGCTGAAAATATTGTTGTGACTGATTCTTCTTCTGAATCTGCTTCTGTATCAAGTTCTGTTCCTGTTAACAGTCATCCCAAGCAAACTAGGTCCAAGTCTGGTCTGCATAATCCCAGACTACATCCTTCCCTTTTTCTAGTTCATTCTAAACCAAAAAATGTGAAACAAGCACTGGCAGATTCAGCTTGGCTTGCTGCCGTGAAACAAGAATATGATGCTTTGTTAAAAAATAATACATGGGAGTTGATTGTTCTACCTGTTAACAGAAATGCTGTTGGGTGCAAGTGGGTTTTCAGAGTTAAAGAAAATGCTGATGGTTCTGTCAATAAATTTAAAGCCAGGTTAGTTGCTAAGGGCTTCCACCAAGTACAGGGTTTTGATTTTCATGAGATCTTCTCACCTGTAATCAAACCTGTAACTATTAGAATAGTTCTCACTCTTGCTCTTTCTCATGGGTGGGAGTTATTTCACTTGATGTTAACAATGCTTTCCTAAATGGCTTACTTGAAGAGTCTGTCTACATGACACAGCCACCAGGTTTTGAAAATGCAGATAAAACCATGGTCTGCAAGCTTAACAAGGCACTTTATGGGTTAAAACAAGCTCCAAGGCAATGGTTTGACAGATTAAAGTCCACTTTACTTCAGTTTGGGTTCATAGGGAGCAAATGTGACTCTTCTCTTTTTGTTTACACCCATCAATCACACACTGTTTATCTACTGGTTTATGTAGATGATATTATAATTACTGGAAGCTCTAATGTCCTAATTCAGCAGCTCACCACTAGACTTAATCATGTGTTTTCACTCAAGCAGCTTAGGCATTTGGATTATTTCTTGGGTATTGAGGTTAAGCATCTGTCCAACAGCTCCATTCTCATGACCGAAAGCAAATACAATCGTGATTTGCTGCATAAAACCAACATGGCAGAAGCTCACTCCATCTCTTCTCCCATGGTTTCCAACTGTAAGCTATCTAAACATGGTGCTGATATATTTCCTGATCCTACTTTGTTCAGGTCAGTAGTGGGTGCCTTACAATATGCCTCTCACTAGACCAGAAATCAGCTTTGCAGTAAATAAGGTTTGCCAGTTTATGGCTGCTCCTCTTGAGTCTCATTGGGCAGCAGTTAAGAGGATTTCAAGGTATCTTAAGGGAACTGTGGGTCATGGGCTTCTGTTCAGGTCTGCTGATATCAGTCAGCCTCTAGTTCTTCATGCCTTTTGTGATGCTGATTGGGCATCTGATGTGGATGATAGAAGGTCTACATCTGGTTCTGCTATTTTTCTTGGATCCAATTTAATCTCTTGGTGGTCTCGAAAGCAGAAAGTTACAGCAAGGTCTAGTAGCACTGAAGCTGAATACAGAAGTTTAGCCCAAACTTCCACTAAATTGACCTGGATTCATGCCCTTCTCACTGAGTTAAAAGTTTCTTTCACTACTCCTACTATTTTTGTGATAATCAGAGTGTTCTCTATTGCTCACAATCCAGTATTTCATAGCCGCACCAAGCATATGGAAATAGATGTTTTCTTTGTTTGAGAGAAAATTCTGGCCAAGCAGCTGTCTATTGTGCATATTCCTGCCCTGGATCAGTGGGCTGATGTTCTTACCAAACCACTTTCTCCTGCCAGATTTGACTTTCTCAAGAACAGACTCAATGTGAAAAATATTTCTTCTGAAAAATTTTCCCCTTGAGTTTGAGGGGGGATATTAGAACATGTAATGTGCTGTTAGTTTTTGCTAACAGCACCCCTCTGTAATAAGGCTGTAGTTAGCACTTTCCTTTTTGTACCCCTCTGCACAGCTGTCAATACAACTGTCAGTTAGTTAGTGGTTTTTCTGTTACTTTCTATTAGTAAGTTAGTATCAGAATTGAGAGGTTATAAATACCTCATTTGTACAATGCTTCATTAACTTTTTTCATATTTTGGAAATAATATTCAGAAACTTTTTCTGTTCTCTCTTTCTCTTTCGTTCATTTTGTTCAACATACTTCAACCCTGAAACTAGCTCAAAGCTCTTCAACATCACCTTTATAGTTTGAACATTTTCCATGAATGTTGTCCCAAAGAAAATAGTATCATCAGCATATTGGAGTATGCTAATATCTACATTATTCCTCCCACAGTGACTTCCACCATAACGGCATAATTTTAGCACTACTGCAATGGTGTATATTAACACATGCTTATATTTATCATAATTCAATAAAAAGATATTCATTGGTGCAAGAATATTTTCAACTGGAAAAAATAGTGGATAAAGAATGGTTTCATTGGACCCTCTTCAACACCACCAGCTAAAACCACATATAAACCCACCACCCCCTACAGAAATCCAGTTTGATAACAGAAAATATTCTATGTAGTTATCCTCCGTCATACAGCAAAATATCTGGTATTCAAGGGATCACAAATAATTAACAAAAGTGTAACAAGTAACAGCAAGAAAGAAAGAAAGAAGGGTAAGAAAACAAATAAAAAAAGTACCAAAATTAAGAGGGGCAGCGGGGGCTTATCAGAAGCTCCCCTAAAAGATCTGTCTGAAACATTTTACAGTTATCTATAAAAAGTGAACTATTTCAAAGAAACAAGAAAAGAAATATTGAAAAAGGAGAATCCTCTCAATTGCAAACCAACTTCATTAGCAGAATAGACAACAAAGCTCCCTAAAAAAAAAGTTAATCCATAACAACCATCAAGGGGATGAAGCTTCATCAAGTAATACAAAAGGAGAGTGGCTCAACGAACCATCTACTGATTGGTTATTGGCTGAATTTCTGGGCACAAGCTGTAGTAATAAAGAAGAAATGGTGAATCAGATGATGATGGCTATTGAGGTGAGAGATAAAAATGAGATCCTCAGGTTGGGTAGCAGTGAGGGTGCTTGATGAAGATTCTATCTTAAAATATAAGGGGGCTGGGGAGGGAAGTTAAGTGGGCATCTATTCGAAAATTGTACAATAAGGAAAGGGTGGACACGCTTTGTATTCAAGAGACAAAAAAGGAAATCATTGACAAAAAAATGTCCCAAGCTATATGGGGCGACACTGATGTCAGTTGGGAATTCCAGCCAGCTTGTAACAGAGCGGGTGGTCTCTTGTGTATATGGAATAAGGAAATGTTTAAAATTGAGAAGAAGGTGGGGGGTAATGGTTTCATTTACTTGGAAGGGACTTGGATTAAAGATAACGAAAAGATTATTGTTTTAAATGTGTACTCACCATGTGAGACAGCATTGAAAAGAACACTATAGGAGGAGATTAGGCAGCTTAGGTCTGGATGTAGGGGGGGCCTATGGTGCATCATAGGTGATTTTAATAATGTGAGGAGGCATTCGGAACTAGTGGGTAGCTGTCAGTGGAGTCAAGATGAGGGCATTCTCAAGGAATTTAATGAATGGATTGCTGAACTGGAGGTCGAAGTTGTGCCATGTATAGGGCGTAAATTTATGTGGTTCACACCTAATGGGATGGCTAAAAGCAGGTTGGACAGAGCTCTAGTCTCTGCAGAATCGATTGATAAATGGCAAGGCACTTCCCAGTCTATTCTAGACCACAATTTTTCTGATCATTGCCCTATCCTACTGAGTGCCTCTAATGCTGACTAGGTCCCGAAGCCTTTTCGGGTTCTGGATTGCTGGTTTGGGGACCAATCTTTCAGGAAGCTAGTCCTTGACAGCAGGAATTCAAATCTGTTAACGGGCTGGGGTGGGTTTGTTTTGAAAGAAAAAATCAAAGCTTTGAAGCTGAACCTTAAAGCCTGGAATCTGCATCATTTTGGCGACATGCAGCAAAATATTAAAAGAATAGAGAACGAGATGAATAGGTTGGAATTGGAAGGTGAAGTAAGGCAGCTTAGTGATGATGAGCTGAAAAAGAGAAAACAACTGCAGCAGGATTTGTGGGCTGCCTCACAGTCTTACGCCTCAATCCTAAGACAAAAGGCTAGAACTAAGTAGATCAAGGAAGGTGATTGTAATTCTAGTTTCTTTCATAGGATTGTCAATTGGAAATGAAGGAAAAATCTGATCAAAGGTGTTAAAGAGGCTATTAGAATTTCTTTCAAGAAGCGAGTTGAGGAACCTGTGTGGGGGAGGCCTAAACTAGATGGGGTCAAGTTTAAGGTCATTGATCAGCAACAAAATAACTTATTGGTGGCGCAGTTTGAGGCAAAGGAAGTGAGAGATGCCGTTTGGGAGTGTGGGAGTGAGAAGAGCCCTGGCACGGATGGACTAAACTTCAAGTTCATCAAAGAATTTTGGGAGGTCATTAAACCTGATTTATTGCGCTTTTTGGATGAATTTTATGTTAATGGTATATTCCCAAAGGGTGGTAATGCCTCTTTCTTAGCACTGATCCCTAAAGTGCTTGATCCTCAGGGTCTCAATGACTATAGACCTATCTCTCTCATTGGATGTGTGTATAAGATTGTTGCTAAGGTGTTGTCATTAAGGCTGAAGAAGGCCCTGCCATCTATTATAGATGGTCGCCAATCTGCCTTCATAGAAGGGAGACACTTGCTGCAGAGCTTGGTTGTAGCTAATTTTTTTTTTTTTTGGCCAGCAAAAATAAATATATTATATATATAGAGAAAATTCTGCATTACAAGGAGTATTGCAAAACAAAACCTAGACAAAACAGGCCAGAACGAAGGAAGCTTAAAACATATGAATGATGAAAGCCACCTGAGTTCTGACTTAGACTAGGCCATCAACAGAAAATTCAGATTTCTACCCTCCCCTGATTACAAAAGCCAATCCCATATTAGTAGACCAAAAGTGGAAAGGGAAATTAAAACCCTCCTCTAGATTTCTAAGCCAGGACCAGCATAGGAATATTGCATCTTCCATCAAATTGTGTCTATTAAAGCTGATTCCTTGAAAAATGATTTTGTTCCTGTGGTGCCAAATAGTCCATGTCAGAGCGCTTGGTTGTAGCTAATGAAGTGGTTGATGAAGCAAAGAGAGGCAATAGAAGCTGTCTTGTTTTTAAAGTTGACTATGAGAAAGAATACGACTTAGTGAGTTGGGAATTTCTCTTATATATGATGAAGAGGCTGGGTTTTAGCCATAAATGGATTAGCTGGATTGAGGGTTGTTTAAAATCTGCATCTGTTTCTATCCTGGTTAATGGGAGCCCTACTGTAGAATTCAAACCACAAAGAGGCCTCTGACAAGGTGACCCACTTGCTCCATTCTTGTTTAACATTGCTGCAGAGGGACTTTCTGGCTTGATGAGGGAAACGTTGGAAAAAAATAGATTTGAAGGAGATAAGGTTGGTAACAAAAAGGTGGATATTAGCATGCTACAATATGATGACGATACAATCTTCTTTGGGGCTACAACAAAGGAAAATGTTAGAACACTTAAGGTTCTATTGAGGAGCTTTGAGATGGTGTCGGGGTTGAAGATAAATTTTGCTAAGAGCTGTTTTGGAGCGTTTGGGTCGGATGATCAGTGGATAAATGATGTTGCTAGCTACCTGAACTGTTGTAAGTTGCTGCTACCTTTCTCATATCTGGGTGTTCCTATTGGGGCAAATCCAAGACGGAGAAAGGCATGGGTTTCTATTGTGAGAAAATGTGAGAGAAAATTAGCAAAATGGAAGCATAAATATCTTTCTTTCGGGGGCAGGTTGACTCTCATTAAGTCAGTCCTGAACTCGATTCCTATTTTTGTTTTTTCTTTTTTCAGGGTCCCTAAGAAGGTGGTGGATAGATTGGTGGCATTACAAAGGAGATTCCTTTGGGGTGGCATCGCTGACCAGCAAAAGATTGCTTGGGTCAGCTGGGACGTGGTTTGTAAACAAAAAGCGAAAGGTGCTTTGGGTGTCCGGGATCTTTCGACATTCAATACTGCGTTGCTTGGGAAATGGAGGTGGAATCTGTTCCACTACCATGGGGAATTGTGGGCACAAGTCTTAGAATCAAAGTATGGTGGGTGGAGGAACCTAGATGCCACGCGGAGGTCTGCAAGTGATTCTATTTGGTGGAGGGGCCTATGCAACATTTGCAAGTCCAACGATGAGGAAGGGTGGTTTAATAAGGGATTTAAATGGAGTGTTGGCTGCAGATCAAGGGTGCTGTTCTGGGAAGATGGCTGGATGGAAGATAGAGTGCCTTTGAGGATGAAATTTCCAAGATTGTACCATATCTCCCAACAACAACAGCAATACATACAACATATGGGATCTCCATTACAAGCAGGTTGGGAGTGGAAGCTTACTTGCAGAAGGTGTTTTATGGAGGAAGAAGTAGGAGTAACAATTAAATTCTTAGATAAAATTCAAGGCTTGTCAATACGTGCTCAACAACAGGATCTTTGGAGGTGGAAGGGGGACTCGTGTGGCTGGCAGTTACACGGTGGGGAGTGCTTACAAGATGCTGAATAGGGTGCTGGATACCCAGGCCCAGGAGGTGGTGTACAAAGACCTTTGGAAGCTAAATGTTCCGGGCAAAGTTTCCTATTTTGCTTGGAGGCTTTCGAGAGACCGATTGCCAACTAAGAGGAATCTTATTAGAAGAAATATAAGTATTGGTGATGACAGCTGTCCTTTCTGCAGTAGTTCTATTGAGGATGCTTCACATGTGTTCTTTAGCTGTCACAAACTTATGCCGCTTTGGTGGGAGTCCATGGGATGGATTAATATGCTGGGGGTATCCTCGATTAATCCTATTGACCATTTCCTCCAACATACATATTGCTGTTTTACTGGTCTTAGAATTCAAAGGTGGAAGATTTGGTGGTTAGCTTTGACTTGGAGCATCTGGTTTCATCGTAATAGGATTGTTTTCCATAATGAAAGTTTCAATGGTTCTAAACTGTTGGAGGATGCTATTTTCTTTTGCTGGTCTTGGCTAGCTAATTTAGAGAAAGGTTTCAATAGTCCTTTCTATCAATGGTCTAGCCATATTAGAGAAGGTTTTGTGTATGTAGGTGTGGCCTAGCGCCTCTGTTTTCTTTTGTTTTTATGGCTTGGATGTGAGCATGTCCTTAGTATGATCTTTGGCATCTTAATTCAGGACTGTTTCCATGTATTAGGCTGCCAAAGTTCTGTCATGTCAGATGTTGGGCCTTTTCTTTGGTTTTTACATCAGTACTACTTGTACTCTATTCTATCATATATCTATATATATTATCTTTGCTGATCAAAAAAAAAAAAAAAGAAACAATAACAAAGCAAGAATCTGTTAGTTTATATATGTCTTATTGCACTTTTGCCAATGTCACAATGTTTGCCCCCAATTTTATTTTTTGCAAATTTTGCCCATTAATATTTTTTTCCGCAAATTTTGCCCCCACGTAGAAAAACCACCACAATTCTTGGAAAAAACCATCAGAGTCTTATTTGTGGCAGTTCAAAGGAAAAACTGCCACAAAATGTCTTAACTGTGGCGGTTTTTCTACATGAGGGCAAAAGTTGCAACAATGTGAAACTTTGGGGACAAAAAGTGCAATTAAGCCTTTATATTATTAAATGTGCCCAGAAGGTAAGAACCCAACCTCATCAGGAATTTCTTCTTCACTCAGCTGCTCAAGTACTGTTCCCAAAACCTTTAAGGTAGCAAAAACCCTTTTCCTCTTCACAGTCTTGCGCTCCAACCTGTATTCAGAAGAAAACACTTAATGTGAAAAGGAATAAGCATAATCAACACAAATCATGTAGCATGTATAAATTAAAAGCCATGGCAAAGATCACAGATCATTAAAGAAATCTGTGGACAAAGTTTATGTAGTGAGCAATTATTTTGGATAAACAATGAAATTTTGACAAAGGAAGAAAGAAAGAATAAAGGAGAAACAGTTGATAATTATTTTGAACTCAAGAGTGTGTGGATAGTTGAGTAAATGCTTTGATTGCTCCAGCTTCAAACAATGGTAATGAATAATCATTATGACTCCGTGGAGAGCACTTACAGATCTATTACCAAGGCGGACACAAATCAACACCATGACGAGGTGTTCAAGCAGTTATGGAAGCTAAAAATCCCTTCAAAAGCTTCATGTTTTGCATGGAGGTTACTGAAGGACAGATTACCCACAAAGCTGAATTTAAGGAGAAGGAATGTGGAGATCATTGATGCCTCATGTCCGTTTTGTAGAAGCCACGAGGAGGATGCGTCTCACTTATTTTTTACTTGCCCTAACATGTTGCCGTTGTGGTGGGAATCAAGTCATGGGTAAATTTTGTAGGGGAGTTCTCAGCAGTCCCGAAAGAACATTTTCACCAACATTCTTTCTGTCATATAAATGGAAATAGGCTACATAGATGGCAGATTTGGTGGATTGCTCTAACCTAGAGTACTTGGCACCATAGGAATAGAATTGTCTTTCATAATGAAGGTTTTAATGGTCAGAAGCTGCTGGAGGATACTATGTTCTTTTGCTGGTCTTGGCTCAAAAATTTGGAGCCAGGTTTTGATATTCCTTTCCATTATTGGTCAAGTAACATGAAGGACAGCTTTGGTTTTCAGGGGAGGGTATAGAATGTATTTTTTTTCTTTTGTCCTAGCTATTTATCAGAACTCAGTTGGCTTTTTCCTCTGTGTTTTAAGCCACCTAGGTTCTGCTCTTGTTCCTGCTAGGCTGTATACCTTGCAGTACCACTTGTACTGTACCTTTTTATCTTCTTATATATATATATATATATATATATATATATATATATATATATATATATATATTATCTTTGCTGATCAAAAAAAAAAGTAACATGAAGGACAGCTTTGGTTTTCAGGGGAGGGTTTAGAATGTACTTTTTTCCTTTTAGTTCTAGCTTTTAGTCAGAACTCAGTTGGCTTTTTTCTGCTATGTTTTAAGCCACCTAGGTTCTGCTCTTGTTCATGTTAGACTGTATACCCTGCAGTACTCCTTGTACTGTATCTTTCTATCTTATATATATATATATATATATATATATATATATATATATATATATATATATATTATCTTTGCTGATCAAAAAAAATATATATATATTTGACTGGTATGCCTGGATTATGGTTGGACAATCTATTTGCTCAATAAGGAAATACTATCCTTCTTGGGCAAAAGTTATGGCATATACCTCTGAACCTTACTGAGGTTGTGGCAATAGTACATCACAACAAGTATATTCTAACTTGGATAGTTTTGTTGGGACTCTGAAGCAGAATCAGCTTCATTCTAACAAGTTTTAAATGTTTTTATTACAGTTATGTATGCATATGCTTCACTTTCTTCCCTATGAACAAGATGCTGGATGAGTTGAAAATTTTCAGATTTGGAATAATTTGAAGAATTTTTTATACAAAATTCGCAATTAAAAAAGATTATCACTCAACTATAAAAACCTAAAGCCTGAACTCAATGTAATACAACACAAAAAGTATGATACATCAATTATCAAACTTGTTAAATTTTATTGCAAATAACAAAATCAGGCTTTATACCATTAGGTGGGGCAAATCCATTGCAAACAATCAACACAACAAAAATGAAAGAGCACTATTAAAAAAAAAAACAGCCTCCTTTTATAACTTATTTTGAGGCAGGTGGTGCCCCAACAGGAGGAGGAAAGTGGAAGCACAGGATAATTCAAATGAGTGTTATGCCATTTTCTCACTAAAAATACATACTCGCCAAGATCCCGGCTGAAAGCACCAGATTCCCTTAACTTCATTTCTTCCTCGCGTAATTTATCCACATTATGCTTCTCTCTGTAACTCTTGTAGAACTCTTGTAACCTAGCTATGTCCTGACTTCTATCTATGGTTCCAGCTTCTCTTTTAGTCAGCTTTTGCTGAAAATATAAACAAATAACAAAGATTATAATAAATTATACCAGACCCTAAAAGTATGGAAGAAGTTTATAAAGTGAAGAAACTTAAAAAGAACAGTTAATACTTTAAAAAAATAAAGGGAGAAAAAAAAACAAATGTAGATCATAAGATGTTATAATCTCTCTAAAGAGCACATGTCAAAAATTCTGTTACATTCTGCTAGAACTGACAGTTGTCACTTGTCAGATAGAGTAGAACACATATAGTTATAACAGGATATCTACATGATCTTATATAATCTTAGGGCCTCATCTCATCTCCTATTGGTACAAAAACCAATCATCAGTTGCAAGATCCAGCACTTAAGCCGAATGTAAGAGCTTGGCCAACACAGTAGCTGAATTACTGTGGATCCAATCCCTTCACTGAGCAAAAGGAAAGCTTAAAATTTTGACACTCAATAGAATCCCCTCCATCTTGAACAATATCCTCTGAACCAAAAATCTCCACTATATGATTATTTATTCCTTCACCTTCTTGTTCATCTTCCCCTAAGATCATAACTCTCAGATTCTTGGTAGGACACCAACCGTTTGAAGAAAGGTCTCACCACAGCAAAAACATTGACCCTCTTCCATTCTATGGATGTACTGGTTGTAGGGTAACTGTTTGGCACCCTTACTACGATCTGAATGAGGCTCTGTACTCCCTCCCAATATTGGAGCTTGAATTCGATTGTCAAGCAATATTGTTGCCAGCCACCTTTTCCAAGTTCAAGAGAAGGGTTACTGGATCCCAATTGAGAGGAATTGCTGAGCGACAAATTCATTTTAACAATTGAATCACCTCAAGAATCAAAATGTGTAGAATAATAGATACCTCTCTTTTCCAACCCACTCAATCGCACAAGCTATCTCCACTGCCCGCAATATCTCCTTTGGGTCATGCACCTGCATTTGTCACCCTATCTCTGGTTTTAGCCTACAAAGAAAGTACCAACAATTGCCCTTCTGGTACAGCCCCTGGCTTGCGCAATGAGGATTTCAAAAGTGTGCACATACTCCCCAGTGGAGTCCCTCCTGTTTCATAATAGCCAATCTTTCAAAATAGCTACTGTAATTTCCACCAAACCTCCTTATCAAGGCTGTAGAGAAAGCCTCTCTACTCGAAATTGAATTCTTTCGCTGCCAAAATCAAAAACAATGTACGACCACTCCTTCCATGCTCACAAATGCCAATCGTAACTTTTTCAAAAGAGGAATGCCGTGTACCTCAATATATTTTAGAACAAGCAATCCAGACAATTGGATCATCACCTTCAAAGACCGGTAAATGCACTTTCTTGGCCTACGCATGCATCCCCTCCGTCATTGTATGGTCTTCCTCCTCATTCGCCACTTTCTTCCCATTAGTCATTAAGGAATGTGGCTTGGGTTCTGTCTTTTCCCCTTCACTCTCGCCATCAAACCACCATAACCGTTGCTTCTCCATCAATTTGATATTGATCTGTTTAATTTCTCTGGTTGATCCAATCTTTCCAAACAATGCCGTGAGTTGTGTCATGTGCTCAGCTGAAAGTTTCTTGACAAATTCAAGAAAACCCTCCAATTTCTCCACACAGATTTCAATCCTAAGAGGTCATCAGCAGGTACAATTCAGTTCTCTTCAATTACTAACTGCCTAACTAACTACCCTTTTCCTTCTAGTGTACACATTGAGTATCTTGGTCCCTGACACTTTCTATCCCTTTACATTTGGTTCTTGAATCCTATTAATAAATTAATTACAACAAGTCACTGTTTTGAACTTGTCCAAGGGTCCAGGCCCTACACACAACCTGGGATATATTGTCCATCTCAACCCAAATCCAGATTGCCCATCTGAAGAATCTCAGAGGCATCCCAGAACACTTTATCACCTCCTGCGAGAATGCCTTACCGCCAAGGCTCCCCCTCATTCATCTAATACGCTACTCAACCTGGCACATACACATACTAATCTCTTCATAAAATGGTGACAGGTGAGATATTAATAACTACTGTAGAGGTTTTACCTTAAATATATAGTGGTAAAGATTAGTTTGAAATATTAAAAAACAAAGAAAGAAATGAAGATGGAAGTTAATCTAAAGCTCTGCTAGCATTGCATTAAACAGTACCAATTGGCCCATGGACTAATTATCAAAATGATTATAAAGAAAAGTTCACACAGCAAACTCAAAGACCAATCATGCAATAAAATAAAAACAGAGTCAAATGATATGAACTTTGAGAGACCATGCAGCAAAATTCTAGCATGCCAATTAAGCGCCACAAAGTCACAAACAAATAAAAACATACCACTGATACCAGTATGCACAAGTCAAATATCCCGCATACAACTTCTTTTATTTTACATAAAAGTAGACTCTAAATTTATACCTTGATGACAGACATCAAACCAGTCTTGAATTGTAAAACACCTCGACCTTCACTGTTAGGGTCCAAATTTTGAGATAATGAATATGCATGCTCACATACTGCAAACAAATAAGAATTATTAGAACTAACAATAGGTATCTATAGGTGTTTGTTGGTCAAAGTATATATAGGAATTTTCAAGAAAAATGTTTCCAAAGGGATTTTCCCATTTTTCACCACTTAAGTTTAACAATTTCCTATCATGCACCACACAAGAAAGCAGAGATAATATGAAACTACAGAACTTCTATTGACTTCAAGACTATGATGTGGCAAAGAAGGTAGCAGACACCATATATTAGCTGCCTTTTCATAAATCTTTACCCATTTTCTCATCTCTCTTACTTCTTTTCTCCATACTTCCACATCCAAAACATAGTGTCAAAGAAAACCATAGCTTTCCACCAAAGAAAAAGATATATTACAAACTAATTGTAATTTTGAAATTTTTATGGTGAACAATTGAGAAATAAGGTAATTTTTATAATTTTCCTCCTCTTTTTTCTTGTTTTGTTGATATGAAAATCCAGTATGCAGAGTTGCAGACAATACCTTCAATGCCAAATAACCCATTTTATGCATCTCAAATATGTTGGAATGAAAAATGGCATATTAATAAATAAATAAAAACATAAGGAAAACAAAGCAAGATGTGACAAACATACATATTCTCGAGATATTGGGATCATCATCTTCAATTTCATCAGCAACTCTCAAAATTTCATCGATATCCCTATTTTTAGCTAGGGCAGATGGTACATTTCCCGCAATGCCACCAACTGGTCGCCCATATGCATCATCACCAGTCCTTTCCCTCCTCAATGCAGCACGAACTAACCGCTCCCAAAGTTCCTCAGCTCGAGACATTTTCTATTAATATAAAGTGAAAAACATACAAGTTAATATTAATAATTTAGAAAACAAATGTCAAACCAAAAACCATTCCTACAGGAAAAACATAAGTGCAAATTAAAACAACCACCAAAGTAAACAAGAATGTTTGTTAAAATATTACTTCACCATCCATCCACCAATATTGTCTTATTGTTAAATCTCAAAAGTTGACTTGTACATTACAAAAATGTGGAGTGGAAGATGCAAGCCTCCACACAAAAATCAATTATGAAATGCATGCCGCAACAGAATCATAAGAAATTAAGAACTGCGGTGATGTTTAAAGTGCATTACAGACTACAGAGTAACCATCTCCAATAACCATTACGTTAGAGAGTCACAAAAGCTTCACAGTACTTATTACCTATTGAACTTAAAGGTTCACAACAGCGTCAAACGATGAAAAGTTGATGAGAAGAGTTATCGAATCGAGTGGATCCACTTCAACCTCAGCCTATCAGTAGCACCAGTAAACAATCCACTGCAGCAAGACAAATTACCTTCCAATGTTGAGAAAAGCACACGAAATGCTACAAGAAACTACAAGATAGCAAATGAAACAACAAGAACAACCATTCCGCATATAAACAGAAGATCACTTGATTCAGACTGAAAGAAGCTTCACGCAGTTCAGAAACTTTAATTTAAACGAAACAAAAAGAAAAAACGAGATCGAAGAGCTTTCGTTTTCGCGCTAATCTTTTTTGTCGGAAAAACAAAACACGGCGGGAATAGCAAGAATAATCGAAGGAAATGGAAAACCTGAAAAACCCTACGGATACTGAAAAAGGAGCAGCATTGCACTCTAAATACTGAAAGCGGTTTTTGTGCTTTCTGCTCTGTTTGTTTTGAAATGCAAGAGGGATGGGGAAGACAGAAAAGTGAAAGAAAAGGAAGTAGTGGGCAACCGGATCTACCGGTTACAGGCGAAAAGCGTTTGGGTTGGTTGTGGTGGATCGCGTCGTCAAACCCAGACACGGATAAGTAAATGACAAACCCACGACGGCACAACAAATGGGCCACTTCAGGAAAAATAATCAAAAGAAAACCCGATTGTGATGGACACGAGTAACTTGACAATTATTAATTTTTCTTTTAATATATGCTTTAAATTTGACAGAAATAATTGTGTGATTTTTTTATTTTAATCTTTTAACTTGTTTTAAACTGTATTTTTAAAATTGAACTTAAATATAAATATTGATTTAATGCCCGAAATATTAACATAAAATATAACATAAATGTAAGAAAAAGGTATCTAAAAAGTTATTCACGGTACCATGCATCATAATTAATAATAATCGTTAATTATCAATTTTAAATTATTTTTAAAGCATTATTCTAACTAGTAATTTAGGTTATTTTTACAGGGTAAATATTTATCTTTATATAATTAAAATTTATTATAAATATTTAAATATATAAATTATGTTTTGGAACAATTTAAATTATGATAGGAGGTTACTGGTATTTAAAAAATAATTTCTTCAAATTCAATTTCAAGATAGATATAAGACACATAATTAAAAGGGATAAATAATTAAAATGGTAGTTTAGTTTCAAATGGTCAGAAAAAAAATACTAATTATAAGAGTAATGTATGAATATACACATTCAAATAAGAAGAAAAATAGATAAAAATGCATTTTTCATCTTCTATAATGTTTAATTTGCAATTTTAGTTCACATATTTTAAAATAAGGATATTTAAAAATAAAAGGATTAAAATTGTGGTTATAGAGAAATATTAAAAGAATATTTTAGCCTATTTTTAACTATTTCTTTTCAAGATTTAAATTTTTTCAATTTTTTTATAAGTAGGGATGACAAAGTGTATTCAAATCTTATGAGTATTAAATTTTAAATTAACTTTTTGTTAACTAATTAAAACATTAACTTAAGAATTAATGTTTTTTTATTAAGAAGAATCGATTAAATGAATTATTATCTATGTAATGTTATTTATTTATTACTTAGAATTTGAATCAATCAATGTTGTGTTTGTTGTTTTTAATATATATATGTGAATATTTTTAATGTTATGTTTTCTAAATTTAAGATTGCATTTTAAATTTACTTGTAGTAATTATTTTAATTGATTTTTTTATTGATATATCAATTTTATATATTAGTAAAGTGAGGATCCCAAGTGCAAATCTGAGTATATAATTCTCAGCGCGTGAGAAAATGTGGATTAAAGTTGTTGGAGCTGGGCACATGGATTTTTTTTTAAATGCAAATATGATGACAGGTACCCAGACCCTACTCATTTTCATCCCGGCCTATGACGCGGAACTTGGGAAACCAGGATCTCTCCTAAATTGTGGAAAATAAGCTAATAGGACCACGCAGAAAGCAAGCTAAATATCGCTTAACAAATCGGTCTCTTAATTTTGCATTCTCCTATGCAGTTTGTCAAATTGAAATAACTTTTGATGTTCCAAATAAACAAAATTGGATACCAAAATTGTGCTCAAACTGTCACTGTAATAGACGAAATGTAGAGCATATAATATAATTAAGCCCTGTGTAGACAAATTATTCCTTGTTGCGAGAAGAGCGCCCCTTTCTTTGACCTCCAAACAATATTGTTAAAACGTAGAGTTAACGCAGAAACTATAGGAGTGAGTAAAAACGTAAAAATGTGAAATGTAAACGAAACGTAAAATTTTATTATATACATAAAAATAAATAAATATCTAACATATATATAACTAAAACACACCAATACATAAATTTTCACAAATATAAGTCTAAACATTAAGAAAATAAAATAAGTTTAAACTTAGTCATCATAAAATAAGTAAAGTATATTAATAATAAAAAAGACTGTAATATCTAAATTAAAATTTAAAAGTTTATTTCGAAAATGTAATATGAAACTGCAAAAAAAAAGTGGGTAAAAAAAACAAATTATGTCCAAATAATATGAACACAAAAAGCAAATTATGCCCAAATAATATGAACCTAGCATATGTCTCCTTCTCTTCGCTGCTGTGCCGTTTTTCTTTCTAGTTTCCATTACCGTTTTTCTCTCCTCCTGCTTTGGCTTCTGCTTATGCTCCTTATCCCAAGCTTGGAGAAGCTGAGAGAGAAGCTTTGCCGAAGAAATTGTTTCGGAGCAGTACAAAATCGTCAAATCGAAGCTCTGCCTGTCTCCATTACTTCACAATATCCTTCATCCCCTTCCCCACTATTTAATTTTTATTGTTTTTTTCTTTAAAAAAAAAACTGAGTCAACTCGGTAAACTCGTCGAGTCGACCGAGTTTACCGAGTTGACTCGGTATTTCAACCTATTTGCTTAAAAAACCGTTTCAATACTATTTTGAAGGCAGAAACCTAGAATCGTCCGTTTTAACCATTTTAAAACTACGTTTTAACAACACTGCCTCCAAGAATACGAGAAATTTGCAAACCTCGACTGAATGCTTGGTTGAACAACATACGGGTCTGAAATTCTGAAACAAAAGGAAACCAAGCCAAGAAGGCAACGGGAGTAAACAAAAGCAAACCCATGACAATCTCATAACCACGAGCTAGAGTTTTTACTGATCCCCAAAATCCAGCTCGGCGTACTAGAGGCTTTAATGCTTGTGCAATCTGCAAAATAAAACGAAAACAGTGACAGGGAAAACTAAAAACAAGTAAATTGAGGGAAATAAGGGTAAAACAATTGTCCAAATAATGGGAATCCCAAACCATACCATACTAGGATTCATTACATACAAGTGCTTCGATAAATTGATGTGTATAATTTTCATATGTCAATAAGTCCAATCTTTACATTTTCATAATCAGACATCGTTTCATGGATGAGAATATAGCACATAAATCCAGAGCAATAAATTATTCAGTACAGAGTAAAAAGAAAGAGCATTCACCTGTAGCATTCCCCAACCAGTTGGTATGAAGGCAAGAATGCAAACAACAATGTCCTGAATTCTAGTGATAAACAATGCCCATACACTAAATTTCATGCCAGAAAACTTTTTGTCCTTTTCGTAGTAAAGTTCAAGTGATAAACAAGACCGTACTGATAGATAAAAAAACGTAGAGACAGCAATATCTCAGCAATGATTCCACGCATTCCTGAATATTGAAGATTCTCTTGTTCCTCCTCCCACCAGGACTCCCAACTTTTTTCAGGTGGTACACCAATACCGCCTTGGATGCTAATCCATTTATTCCAATCAGTCCAATCATCAACAATCTTTTGCCACTCAAACCCAGAAGGACTGAACAAGAAGGGAGCATAAAGCCATGTGCCAACCATAAACCACATCGATACCGTAATCATGAGATATGCAACGCCACTTCTATATGTGTGACATAAGCAAAATCATTAGCTCAATACCCTTGACAAAGTGTCTACGAGAGTAAAGTCTATAGTTGTCAGCAAATTTAGCATGGAAAACCACAAACCCTCGACCAGGTCTATATTTTGCACCTCCATCAAGCAATGTCCTTCCATAATAGTGAGTCTTTGTCCCAAGCGAAAATGTGAAGAAAACTGGAGCTAGCTGCAACTGCATTAATATGAACTCACTAAGTGCAGTTCGGAAGCCTCTTTCCAAGCCAATTTCCATCAACATGGGCAGAGCCATCAAAAACCCAATTTGAACAAAGGACTGAGGCGAGAGCCACTCTTTATTGTCTCGAATAGCTTTTTGGTACTTAAACCTTCTTCAAGCCCACTAAGAACAAGATAAAGTCGGCCATAGAGGAATACATATACGGTGGGAACAGTTATCTGCTCAAAGTTTAAAGAGGAAAATAAAAAGGTTCAGAAGCCTGTGAAATGAGAACAAAATAAGTTAGCTCAGGTAGTAACACAAATGAGTACTGTAAGTAGAACCCAATCGTGGTGAAATAACAAGACAACATTCTGAAGAAGTCAAAGCGGTGCCCAAGTCGGTATAAAATCTCTTATTTATATATTCTAATCTTAGAGATCGAAAATTCTAGTTATACACATGTACTATAAGATTTTGTAAAAATAAAAAATTACTACATTCATTTCATTTAGAAATGAGTGTCCTATCTGATAAAAATATTGGCTCTAATTAAATATCATTTTCGTTTTTTTATGTAATTTAATACTAAGATTAATTTTATAAAATCATTACTTCCTTTCATTTATTTATTACAGCAATTTTATATATAAAATTCAATTTTCTAATTCATTAAAATTAAAAAAAGTGATTAATTTAATTGATAATAATAAATTTATCTTTATAACTTTTTTCAAAATTATTATTATCATTAATATTTCTCTTATTCTCGTCAATATATTTTCTTTCTTATTTTAATGAGGGTATTTATAGTTTAAAAATAATTAATATAAATAATGTTATAAATTGGGTCTTATAAAAAAAAAATTTCAACTTTGGATTTTATTGATAGGAACAAAGATAATAATTTTTGAGTTTAATATTTATACACTAATAATATAAAATAGTTTTATATTATTATCAAATTATAAATCCATTTAAATTATTTTAAAATAATTATTTTAATAGTCAATAAATTTACTATGTATAATAACTTCTTATTGATGTAACTATTTACTCATAATTTTTATTGAAAATAACATAACACTTATTTTGAAATGGACCAAGTATAAAAGTTTTTTTTAAAGGGTATAAGATTTTGTTATTTGTCTCAAGTTGTGCAAATTCAATAAGTATCACTAACTTTGGACTAACATCATCTTCTCGACTTACTTTAAATCTTCAATATCTTCACCGGTCATGATTATAATAATGTTATATGATTAATTATAATGATACAAAATAACAAAAAGCATAAATTTCATACTTTACAAAAAAAACCATAAAACATTTAACAAAAAAAATTAACTTGACAGGTCAATTCAACCTGTCCCTTAATTTCTTGGGTTAGTGGGTTGTACACGTTGAAAAGTTGAATTATACGTCTAATCCTTTATAAAAAATTAAATGAAAACATTTTTCTATTTCTAATTATAACAAATATGATATTATTTTTAAATTATTAATTGTTATTTTTTATATTCTTAATTTATTATGAAATCTATAAATAAAATATTTCCTCATTTCTAATAAAAGTAAATATTTTTATTAAACTATTAACAATAAGCCATATATATATATATATATATAATAACATATAATAATTAACAAATATGTTCATGTATGTTACTACTAATCATATACTATTTTTTTAATAATATAAGTTATCATTAATTATATTCTAATCTAAAAGACATATATATTAATTAATGGATCTGTTAAGAATGTCTTTTTATCAATTGTTATTATGTATACAAATTATATTTTATGTATTGTTATAAGTCTTCATTTATCCATCCACATATTTAATTATTAAAATTAATTATTATTAATAATATAATATAAAAAATATTTATATATAATATATAATTAGAATAAAAATTGATGAACTTTAGTTATTATTATATCACGAGTTATTATTTGATTTTGTTTCTAACTCTGTTATATTTTAACTTACAGTTAATTTAGCTCAGATTTATTTTCTTTGGGGTTTCTAGTCTCACTAATAGGTAAATTTGTTTAAACTAAAAAAAATAACTTTAAAATGAGTATTTACAAAAAAATTGTCTTCTTAAAAAAATTGTTTGTTTTAAGTTAAAATAATTTAGACAAACACATTAAAAAAATGAGTACATGTTAGAATATGTAAATTTTTAATAGCAATGTTTTGAAGCAAATTAAGACATGTGTTTTCTTTTTTATCATTTAAAATAAAAATCAAATTTAGTATCATGTATTAAGTGATTAGATATAAGTGATTAGTATGCTGAAGTTAAAGTTGAATAATTTGAATAATGTATAAATTCGATCCTTGGTGGAAACAATTTTTCGTCGTATTTTACTTATCTTCTTATCAAACTTTAAATTAGTCAAAACTTATTTTTCATGTTGTATGAGAGGGTTACGACAAAAAAATTAATAAATAATTTTATAAAATTAATATTTATTTGTTAGAAATTAAATATTTAAATAATCAAAGTCTAAAAAAATAATAAAATTCCAATCCCTCTGATAATTCCATAAATTTGTCCCCGATTCCATGTCTTATCCTAGTCTCATGAACTGCATATTTCATATATTTTTATTTTTCAAAAATATTTATAATTTCCATTTTGTAATTTAATTTATGACTATTCTATAAAAATGTTTTAACCATTTCAAATGGCAAAAAAAGTAATTTATTGCTTTTTTAAAAAAAATTACATATTTGCTTCAGTTTTGAACTTATTTACACAAGAATAGTAACAAGTTGGGTCATTCCTGGAGTGACCCATTCCGTTGCTAATTCGGTCGCTAACACTTTTTGCGATAGAATATTGAGTGTGGCCACAATATTCAGTCGCAAAAAGTATTAGCGGCTGAAAATATACCAAAATTAGTGTACAACTTTAAAATTAATTTTTTTATTTACAGTATAATTTTTGAAATTAGTATTGCGACCACAATATTGTAATTTTTTAATTTTTTTAAACCAAAATTAGTGTACGACTTTAAAATCAATTTTTTTTACACCTTTAAGTTTTTATTATTATTAATATACGACTTCAAAGTCGGTCTAAAAATCAATGATGAAGATCGGTCTAAAAATACTTTAAAATTAGATAAAAATAACAATTAATAATATTATTGCAAACTACAAAAAATCGTAACTAATTATTAAAAAAGAAATATTTAAATTTTTATCTAATTTTAAAGTATTTTTAGATCGATATATTAAAATATTATTTTTTAATAATTAATTACAAATTTATTGTAGTTTGCAATAATATTATTAATTGTTATTTTTATCTAATTTTAAAGTATTTTTAGACCGATCTTCATCATTGATTTTTAGACCAACTTTGAAGTCGTATATTAATAATAATAAAAACTTAAAGTTGTAAAATAAATTTGATTTTAAAGTCGTACGTTTAAAAAAAATTACATTGCAAATTTTTTAACAATTTGGATTTAAAAAAATTAAAAAATCACAATGTTGTGGTTGCAACACTAATTTCAAAAATTGAAAAAAATTATTCTGTATATAAAAATTTGATTTTAAAGTCGTAACTTATTTCGATTTCTATTTCAGTTGCTAATACTTTTTGCAACTGAATATTGTAGTCACGCCTAATATTCCGTCGCAAAAAATGTTAATGATCGAATTAGCGACAGAATGGGCCACACCTAGGAGGAGCGCGACTCATTATTATACTTACGTGAATAAGTTCAAAACTACAACAAATTCGTAAATTTATTTTAAAAAAGCAATAAATTAATTCTTTTGCCCATTTCAAATCACTATCTGTTATGTTCATCCTATTTTATTATCTGTCTATCTCTTTTAATCTATAAAATTGATCCTTCTTTTCAAATTGAATTTCAATAGTTATTTTTTCCATTAAAAAAAGTCAATAGTACTCTATGTATATAGGTAGAACATTAATAACATCTCTTAAGAAAAAGAAATGACACTCTATGTATCAATTGAATTTTTTATTTTTTAATAATTTATTAGAATTTAATATAATCGACCAAAAATTTTGATTTTCAATAAATTCTAACTAATAATAATATAATAATAAGAGTCTTCAAGAATATGAGAAAAAGTATCACTCATGTTCTTCAAAAAGTAAAATAGTAATAACATTTGCATTAGATCAATTCAATAAATAAGTAAAGTATATTACTAAGCTTATAAATCAATTGATATGAAACAATTTTAACTTAATTAGTATCTCATGTTTGTCTTCCATAATGACCTCATACGCTTGAATATAATTATCTTAAATAAAAATACATGTGCTCTAAAATTATATTTTATGAATGGAGTAGGATAAAAATATTTATTCCATCTTATCCTAATCATTGAATGGTTGCTAAAAATTAGATTTTTTTATATCAAGTATTTAATTTAATCTTCTTATTTTTAGAATTAATTTAATATTTCAAAATTTTGTGAAATTAAATAATTTATATAAAAATCATAAAATAAAATATTTTTAAGATTTGAAAGACTTATTTAGAAAAATAATATAATTAATTTTAGGTAAACATTAAAATCAAATAAGTAATTTATAATAATAATTGAAATATTACTAAAGAAATAAACAATATGATATAATTAGTAATTTTACATAATTAATATCACAAAAAATAATACTACATACGTAAGGTTCAAAATATTGTTAAATAATATCCTAAAAGAATACTGTTAAATAAATTAAAATGCTCATGAAGACATCAATTGGCAAGGTTCAAAATTCCCCTGAGCAGTTATACCTTGAAACGGGAAATCACAAGAATCGACCTTTTCGGAGACGAGTGACACGTGTTCATCACGAATATGCAATCCAAACCGTCCATTCACCAAAGCACCATCTAGCCGTCTAATTTATTCCTGACCCACTATATAATTCCTTTCGATTGGGACGAGCACCTCCAAGAAGAATAATCTTCAGCGATAATAACCAGAATTTCTGAGAAAAAAAAGAAGAAAATCAAGAACTCGGAATTAGGGCTTTCTCTCAGATTCGTGAAAATCTCGAAAGAGGAATACGATTTCAGCCTTAGTTCGATTCCCTTAAGATCACACCCTAAATATAATATTCTCCTTTCCGAATTTATTTCAGAGAAAAAAAAGGAATTTAGGGTTTCGGTCTCTCTTTACCGGTGCCGGTTTTCGCGATCGGCGATATTACCTTATTCTCGACCGTTCCGTTTGAAATCGTAACGATTTATAGCCCGAATCTTTAGGCCTAGGGTTTCGTTAAGATGAACGACCAATCGCAGATGATGATGAATTTGAACCAGATGAACCAGGCTCAGATGATGAATCAGGTGCAGCCTCAGATGCTCTCGCACAATCAGCAAGTGCAGCAGCCTCAGATGAAGACATCGCAGATTATGATGAACCAGTCTCAGCCTCAGCCTCCGATGATGAATCGTGGATACAACAAGGTTTGGTCTCAGCAACCTCCTCTGGACCCTAACATGAAGTTTCAGAACCCTATGAAACCGAATTACCGGAGTAACTGGAAGGGGAAGAAGGTCACTGACAAACGCAAGGACCCTAGAAGAATGGAAAAACCTAATCCGAGTGGAATCGCTAGTCTTAGTATTTCCAACAGCGGTATCGTCGGTTACCAGCCCCCAACGCTGCACGAGTTGCAATCACAAAATCGCTTAAAAGCGCGTAAGTTCTATCCTAAGAAGAAGTTTAATAATAGATTCGCTCCTTATGCCCCTAGGAATACGACGTCGTTTATTATTCGTGCCAAGAAGTCCGGTGGCATAGCATCGCTTGTGTCGCCTTGTCCTGTGACCCCCGCAGTGCTGCCCACGCCTATATTGTCGCCGTCAAGGGAGGTGTTAGGGGATATGGCAAAGGAGGAGTGGGGTGTTGATGGATATGGATCGATGAAGGGTTTGATTAGGCTTCGATCGCCGGGGAATGAAGCTGATGTTCATGATTATGAGGATGAAGAAGACGGTGGGTCCAGTGAGAGTGATGTAGAGGAACATGTGGAGGTGGAGAGGAGGCTGGATCATGATTTGAGTCGGTTCGAGATGATATACCCGAATTATGGAGGTGAGTATAATAATGTGTTAGAGAATAGGGTTGATGATCAGGATTCCCATATAGCTCAATTGGAGGAGGAGAATTTGACTTTGAAGGAGCGCCTTTTCCTGATGGAGAGAGAGTTGGGCGATCTGCGAAGGAGGTTGCTGTTTCTTGAGAGGCAGAATCAAGCTGTGGAGGATGTCAACGAGGAAGTTGTGGAGAATGGGTCTGATAATGAGAGTGAGGGTGGATCGGATGTTCCAGTTATGGGAATTGAGAGCAATGTTGAGATGGCTGACTCGCAGCCTGAAAGTGGGAGAGATGGAAATGTTGAGGCTGATGCCAAGTTGGATAATGATGGCGTATTGGAGGCTGAAGGTGTAGATGATGTTTTTATGGAAGGGTCTGTTCCAAACGGGGCTATTGTGAAGAAGGATGAGATCAGAGGTAATGAAATGGGGGGTAACTGTGTGTTTGATGAAGTGAAGGAGAAGGATGAGCAGCAGGATGAAGTAGTGACACAACAGTGTTTGACAGATAATTTTTTTTTAAAAGATAATGATGTTATGGATAACAAAGAGAGTGATGATTTTGAAATACTGAACAGAAATGAAGAATCAACAAGTCAAGGGAGCAACAGATGAAAACACAAATGACTTAGTCTTAAATGAGAAGGATGAAAGCAAGAATCAAGTAATATGATAATTTGTCTGTCCCATGTTAGCATCTTAAGTTGTTCATCTGAATAGACTTTTGAGGGGAAGGCTAGAGTAAAATGAATTCTACAACTTTTTAATGCATAAATGTTGGTAATTTGTAGATCGTAGGTTAGTAGTTTACTTTTATTTTGTTGCTATTTTTTTTAATTTGTATTTTTTGGTAATATGAAAGATTGGGGAGGACTAGCGGTTTTGTTCTTCGTTGTCATATCTCATGGACATTAATGAGGGCCATAAGGGCTAGGACCTAACTTTCCTTCGTTTTCTTTTTCCTTTCTGGGGTAGAGTTTGGGTGGGTAGGTCTTTCAAAAAATAGTAAGGGAGATCCTTAGGTTTGCAGGTTCATTTGTGTACAAGGGATTTAAGTGTATGCCAAAGTGTTATCCTAATTAGCATGTAAAGAACCTGTTAATTTGTGAGGAGAACTAATGACACTATGTACTGAAGCTACTTTTAGTTAATTTCATGCATCAATTGATTTGTATATTTTATTGGTTGTTTCTGTTGATTATTTATCCTCCCTTCTCTTAATGAGTGTCTTTTTTTAATTAAAAAAATACTTGTGATGTTCACTGTTTACCACAATGAACTTCATCAGACAATGCTTGAATAGAATCAATCCTTTTTAATGAGGAAAGCTTTTCATAAAGGACCAATTATAGTTTTTTCTTCCAACATACTACTATCATTCACTTAGGTGTAATGCTAGGTTCTTGAAATATTCTTATTTACAAGTTGTGTAAGTCACATTTAGCTTGATTGGATTTTGGATAGATTCTGATTATGCATGAGTTTCTCTTTCACATGTAAGTGAATGATTGCTTTAGCATAACTATGCAGCAATATGAGAACTTTCGTATCGAGTCTGATGTAAAACTTGGTAATGCTCTTAAAATGTTTGGTGGCTTTGGACTCCAAATTTGATAGAAAGCAGTATTTCTGCCAGATTTAACTACGATGGAATATCTGGTTTCACAAATGTGCCAATTGCTACTGTGTTGGATATTCCCGAGGAATTAGATGGATGATGCAGGGGTTCGGTATTATTGTGAGGCTTGGCTCAGAAAAGGATGCAGGGATGTTATTTTCGAAAGAGAAAATGGAAGTGTTTTTGCTGGTATTTTCTCTAATATTTATGGTTTTCCTATTCTTCTTGAACTTCTAATGCTTAATTAAATACATTTTACAGTTCTGTATTTGAAAGCCATCCGTTACTTAATAAAAAAATATTAACCTTTGAATTTAATTCTTGGGCATCCGTTACTTATGATCATTTTTCTCATGTCTGTTTCAATTCTTCACTGTTTATCTGTTTTTACTTTTTATCTATTCTGGTGCATATATATTTTAATTCTAACCATTGTTTTTTTTGTTTACAGATACTATTTGCTGCTCTAGGCTATACAAGTCAAAAGGTGTAAAATATGCCTGTGGCAAACAGTAAATCTTGTAGTTACGTGGTATTAAGAGTTGTAGTGTATCTCAAAAAGATAGAGCAATATCTTTGAAGTCAGGAATTGGCGTGGAATACGTAATAGCTGCTTTTAACTTCAAAGAATCTGAAAATATTAGTTTAATAGTTAAAGTGTTGGCCCGTTTTGCGGTGATTATTTAATTAAAAAACAATGATTTATAATATTTACAGATAACATATTCGGTGTCGGCAAAAATATTAGTTTTATTCAATTTCGTTCGTGAAAATAATAAAACTATAAAGGGACCAATAACCCTAAAAAATGAAAATATAATACATGCGAGGAAATAATTCTTTTAACTTTAAAGAATCTGAAAAATAATGACTTTTTTTAATAATTCATTTTAACCATTAATATATGATGCCTTGAAAATTCATAAAAAAGAAACAAGCGTGTGATTATGTTAATTGAATAAATTAATCCTAGAAATTATTTCTTACACTAGAATATCTTTACAGATATTGTGCAATAAATGAATGGCTTTCTAACAACAAACGTGAAGTACAGTAATCTGGTTGTGTGGATATTGAAACTTGTGAGTGGCGCAGAAATGCGATATGCTATCTATATATTGTTTCCGGGCATGCCACGTATTCAATTTGATCTTGGCGCCACATAACAGAATTTAGCTTGAGCTTGCATACAACAAGTAGAATGGCTCTGACACTTGTAAATCTAGGGTTTCACTCATCGATCCCGTGTTCTCCGAGGCCCTTGAAAGATCGGTTCGTGGTTAGGTGCTCTAAAGTGGAACAAATATCGTTTACTGAATCTGAAAACTCACTCATCGAAGCCCTTCTTGGCATTCAAGGACGCGGACGTTCTTCGTCTCCTCAGCAGCTCAACGTCTCTCTCTCTCTCTCTCAAACACGTTTCTTCAATTCCTTTTTGAATTCAGCATTCATTTTTTTATTCGTCTTTCAGGCTGTTGAGCGTGCTGTTCAAGTCCTGGAACGTTTAGGGGGTGTACCTGATCCGGTTCGTCTTCAATTTCATCGCATTATCATTGTTTTACTTCCAAGTTTCTTTTCCAATATGGTTTCGTAACCTTCCTTCCTTCCCCTTAAATTACTAGTAGACAATGTGTTTCATTACACAAGAATACTAAACTGAGTGACATGGTTTCGGAGTTTTTTTATATTTTAATTTCATTAGTTTTAGAGACTAAAGTGACAATAATCACAATTTAGAAACTAAAATAAATTAGCTAGTTATTCTTGCGCATATTTTTTTCCAGTAGTTGGAAGTTTGGAACCAAGCATACTACTAGGCAAGACAAATTTCCGTTGATCCCTGAAATTTAATTCTGCAGACAAACTCAAATTTGATCGAGGGTCGCTGGCAGCTAATTTTCACCACAAGACCTGGAACTGCATCGCCCATTCAGGTTCTTTCTTGCCTTTTTGTTTTTTTTCTTTCTGAATGTCCAATGAAACATATTTTCCAATTTTATTTATTTTTACTTATATTTTTATTATTGTCTAGATTATACCACGTGTCTTTTAAAAAAAATACACATGATCGGATAATTGCTTCAGAAAGGTTATTTAAATTTAATTATTATCGAATCATCATAAAGTCGACTGCCATGTCAGCAAATTGTTGGCCCACTCAGCCTTTTCCAATAGTACTTGACTGTAGATTGTATGATTTGGATCCGATTAAAAAATAGAAGTTTGAAACTACTGTTAGTATTATTATGACCATGATGATAACAATTTGAGTATTTTACAGCTGTTCAAAGTTTAAAGGTCATTATAATAATAATAATAATTATTATTATGAAACACAAACCTTATGAAAAGCTTCTTCATCTTGGAACACATGGATTCATCTTCAAGTCTAGGAACGACTATTTCATTCAGTATCATGAAAACCATAAGGTGAATAACACAGGAGGAAGCAACAGACTTAATCGATACTGATATCAACTACCTAAGGGAAAGCAAAATATATCATCCTTTACTACGTGGAATCCTGTCATTTAGGCATATTGAACTGAAATTCTCTTAGACTTGATAATAGCTACCAGAACAAGTGTCATAGCCTGTTCAAGACAGACTCTGTAAATTGCTTGATGATGTATCTCAATGTGGTATTTTATATTGCTCTTTCAGAGAACCTTTGTTGGGGTTGATTTTTTTAGTGTATTTCAAGAGGTTTATCTTCGAACAAATGATCCACGCGTATGCAATATTGTGTCATTTTCTGATGCTATTGGTGAGCTCAAAGTGGAGGTAATACTAAATAACTTCAGTTGAAGTTATGATAAATTTAATATACATTTCTGTGTAAAATTCAACTTTATTACTCTTTTTTTAATACTTGGTAACACTATGACACTCATTGTAGCCATTTAGCTTAAGAAGCTTTGCCAATAGTCCATATTAGTAAATGAATTGTGCTACATATAATCTAAGCAATGCTGTTATAAGCTTTGTTCAAGGATGATTTTTATTTTTGAAGTGCAGTAGCATACTTTAAAATAAAATGCTAAAGAGTACCAAACTCTTTTGCACGAAGGCCGCATGAATGCTACATGTAACTTTTTGGAAATAATTATTTACTCTCATTTTTTATCTTACCGTGATTTTTGTTAAAGCATTTGATTGGTTAAAAATATTTAGTAACACTTCATCTTTTTTTTAATCAGTTCGTAACACTTCATCTTTTTTTTTATCAGTTCGTAACACTTCATCTCATACTATTTAGCACTTCTCTACTTTAATTTCTTTAGCATTTACTAATTAGTAATCACTTTGTAAGGATGATTTCTTTTGTAAGGATTGCCCCCACTTATATATACTATATCTTGATCTTATCTCTAGCGGATGTAGGACTCAGGTTTTTCCCAATAATTTTTATACATCTAGCATGATGGTTGAAGTCCCATTTATGTTTGCACGTATTCATACAGAGAATTTGATATCATATCTCTGTACATATATTTTGTTATCTCTGTTCTTCCATCTATCGAAAATTTGGTTTGTTTGATCTATGTACCCTACCCCATATAGTTGGATAAAGGTTTAGTTATTGTAGTTCTTGTTTTTATGTCTTTCAATTTACACAGGCAGCAGCATCAATTGAAGATGGAAAAAGAATCCTTTTTAGGTTTGACAGAGCTGCTTTTTCTTTTAAATTTCTTCCATTTAAAGTTCCGTATCCAGTTCCATTTAGGCTACTGGGAGATGAAGCAAAGGGTTGGTTAGACACCACATATTTGTCGAGTTCAGGAAACCTTCGTATCTCAAAAGGAAATAAGGTGATTAGGCATTTTCAGTAGAAACATCATTCTAGTAGTCTATTGCTCCATTCCTTGAGTAAAATTCTTAATTGTCAATAACATAAAGTATTTCTATATACGCTTTATATTTCTAAGAATTATTAGCAACATATCTATAGTGCAGGGAACCACATTTGTGTTACAGAAGCAAACTGAACCTAGGCAAAGGTTATTGACAGCTATTTCCTCGGGGAAGGGTATTAAAGAGGTCAGAGTGCTGATTTATTGTTTATGTAATTTTTAAAACATAACTGGAATGTTTCAATTGTCAATGTTTTTCACACTCTTAATTCCAACAGGCAATAGATGAACTTATTTCCTTAAAGCAGAATACTGGTCAAGAACCAGAACTAGAAGAGGGTGAGTGGCAGATGATGTGGAATTCACAGGTCAGATTTTGGAAATCCAAAGGAACGCCAATAATTAATCACTTACTAATTTGAAGTTTTTTTTTTAGGGCAATGCTGTTTGAAGCTCATTAAAATGTGTACATCTTTTGTTGCAAAGTTTGCCTATTCTTATTTAAGCAACTTATTATCTACAGACTGTGACGGATAGTTGGATAGAGAATGCTGTCAATGGGCTGATGGGCAAGCAGGTATCAGGTTCATCTTATACATTTATGCTGTGTTTGGTTTAGAGGATGGAAATAGAAGAAAAATATTTGAATTAAAGTGAAGTGAAGGGTGTAGGACCCACATAAAGCCAACATTATTTCTCTCCTATTTCTCTCACCCTACCCTCAAACAAACACAGCTTTACTTTAATTTCCACATATGCTGCCTCACATCTCAATGTATATTATGATGGCTGTTGCAGATTATCAGGAAGAATGGAAGAATAAAGTTTCTGGTTGAAATCTTACTTGGGCTTAAGTTCTCCATGAGTGGAAATTTTGTGTAAGTTTCCGCTGTTTCATGTTTACTAATGATGTTCATGAGAGGGTCATCAAAACAAAGGAAGTAGGAAGGCATTTAGTGGCAATGACAGAACCAGCCTCTCTGCCTTTGGTGGCGACTATAGACAAATAGTGGAGAACCTTTGGATAGTTAAGGGGCTAGATCTAGAATATTGGAACAAAGAGAAAGGTGGGTCTTCGGCCTTGGACAAGGATAAGCTTAAAGCCATAAGGCACACATCTGCCACCTCCAGAGAGTACATGTGCTAAAAATGTGTTAAGGCTTCGAGGTAAAGGTGTTTTAAGGGAATCTCAGGAATTGAGAGAATAGAAGTACTAGTTAGAACCTGGGTAAGCATGCTAGGGAATGCTTAATGTATGCTTGGAATTCTTTGCTAAAGCTAACTTTATGACAGGGTATTTATAGGTAGGAGAATTTCTGTGAGGGCATTAATGGGAATATGTAGAATGACTAAATTTTCAGTTTTACAATGAGACTGAGAGCTTATTTAGGGTGTTGCGATGGGTTGCCTGTACCTTCTTCGGCTGAGACAAAGGATCTTTTATGAAGTGTGTAGCTTTGATACTTAAGGGCATGGTTAAAGTTAGGGTAGGGGCTCTTGTCTTTCTTAGGATGCTATTGTGACATATATCTTGATATGTCAGCTATTTTATAGGTCATGAATTAATTGCTTTTCTCATAAGATTATATCGATAATTTGGCCTCTTTACACGGAAGGAATATTCTTTAATTGAAATGGTTGACTTATTTAAAGAGGACAACATTTAGGTACAGTTCTTTAAATATTTTTTATACTGTTCCCAAATTAAAATTGACATTAAGATCAGCACCGATTCTGAGATGAAACTCTAAATAACACTAAAAGTATTTAAAGAACTCCACCTATGTTTTGCCCTTAAAAAGCTACAGGTAAAGTTTCATGGTTCAACCTATTGGAAAATCAGTTTATTGAAAAAGAGGGGGTCGATCATTAGGATCAGTGGTTAAGAATCTCAAAGATATCCTGAATTTAGGAAAGAGATTCTAGAAACTAATTTTTGGCAATAGTTTGTGAACGAGTATTTAGGAAAGAGATTCTAGAAACTAATTTGAAGAAAGGAATAACATGAGGGGAAGATCAAATGACAATGAATGTCAATGGAAAGATCCTGCTGATGAAACAAGCACGGTCTTTGCATTGATGAAATAAAGCAATGCTGCAACTGTATGTAAAATTCCCCCAAAAATATAGGCTGTATTTTGTCAAGCCGTATTTTGCTAGATAAGTAGGTATGCAACTAATATATGACAATCTGATGACTAAACCACAGTACAGTTGCCTGGATAGGAGTGAGTTCTAGTGACAGCGGATAACTCGATGGGCGCAGATTAGAAAAACAAAGTTCATCTATCTATCCATTTATCTCTATGCGTGTTGAATTATCTGTTTGAAAATACGAACCCCACCGAATGTTCTTTGATATTTTGCCACAAATTTGACAGAAAAACTGGCTCTGGAGTGTATGACGTTACAATGGATGATGCAGCCATAATTGGTGGTCCATTCGGATATCCCCTAGAACTGAAAAACAACTTCATATTGGAGCTTCTGTAAGAGGACTTCATATTCTCTCTTAATCCAACCAATATATGCAGAGCATGTTTATTTGGTTCAATATTTGGGAGATGGGGAGAATGGAGAGCAAAATCCCTCCTCATCTAATTTTTGCTCCCTCCAATATTGTGAGGATTTGGAGGGATGGAGAAAGAAATTGAAAATATTTCTGTTTTTCTATTTATGTTTTAAAGTTTAAAATTATAAGATACAAAAATAAATTTATTTTAAAACCTTTTTTCTTTCCTTAGTGAACCAAACAAGAAAACTACTACCTTACTTCCCCTCTTTTTAACCAAACATAATGTTTCCCCCTCAATTAAAATTCCTTAAAAATGGTTTTTGAAAATTGATTAAAAACTAGATCAAATTAAAATATTTTGCATTTCTCTTATGTCCCTCACTAGTTGAGTTTTCTTTGCAGATACAGTGACGAGAAGCTCAGAGTTAGCCGGGGTATCAATAATATTCTTTTCGTACATGTTCGTACAGATGCATTGAGGTGACCTAATATATATTCGATTGTTTAGAATAGAAGAAACCGTTGCGAGTGAAAGATTGTGATCAATTGTGTACATGGATGTACTACTTGTTCATCTTCCATTTCAAGTTGGCTTATTCAATCTTCCAGAGTCTTTCAATTTGAGAGATCCTGTTCATAAAAATGATGTTTCAAAGAATTATATTCTGTATTTCGAGGAATTATATTACAAAAACTATCCTAAACTTTTTTACCTATTATAATTATAATTTATGATTGATTATTAATGTAATAAATTTACACTACCAATGCATATAAATTAGTATTTTCCACCACGCCGGTTTCTTTTGGTACTCCATCCAAACATAGTGTGTTTCCGTCACCATCATAAAGTTTATTCTAAAACCATGGAATCTTTCCCACACGCACGCACACAAGAAAGTTTCTACTGTAGAATAAACGAGAGATGTATTACTATTGACCTCGACCGTTCACTTACTTTCCAATTACTATTATTCTATTACATCATAAAGAACAAACAATAAATGAATATGAAATTATATGTTCACCCTAAACAAAAATTACAGACAAGGAAGAAGGAACCAACTTCTTGCTCGTCAAATTGTCTTGAGAAGCATATAAAGAAAATCTAGGCACCGACTTCTTTTCTACTCTCATCCTGTACTTCAAGGCCATTGACGTCTTGTTCACTGATCGTATTTTGTTCCTCAACGCTGGGCTTTCCCTCAGCTGGCTCTTCATTAGTGGGTTTCCCCTATTGCAGACAACAAATTCAGGTATCAACTACAAATAAGTAATCATGCAAGTGTAATATTGATAAAACATTGAACCTTCCGGAATGGCTGATAAAGCTAACCTTGTTTCGATCACGCCATCCAAGTCCAAATGGACGAGAAAGCAAACTTATCCTCCTAGCAGGGATATCAGGCTCTTGATTGTTTCTCAATACTGGAGAATCTGACTGTGAAGATCTGTAAATCAAGAAGACATTAAGTCAAGCAGTTATTTTCGTTTCCTTTCCACTAAAGTTTGGGCCGTTGGGGCAAACATTACAGTGGTGCTTCAAGGATCACCACCAGAAACTGAATGTTATGGTATGCATGTAAAAATCACAACAGATGTTCATTGCAAGAATTTGAAAATAAAAATATTAAATCAAAAACCCTACTGGAAAAAAATTTGTAGGTGCACACATGCTGTAAAGGCTACAGGGATATTTCAAAAACTTAAATATACCGTGGAGATTGTAGCACTTTAACTTGGCCGGATTGGTACTGCAATGTAGCCTCCAGCATAGATTCTGCCATAACTGCTCTCTTCTCCATTTCAGCAAGTGCAGCAGTTGCTTCTTCATACTTTTCCTGTCAATATAATATGTATGATTGTAAGATGTTGCAGAAAATTCATCATTCTGCTAGTCCAAATATAATATAGCAGTATAAAAAGGTATTGACATGGACTTGACATATGGATAAGCAATTAAAACAGAGATTTATTTTTTTGGATAGGCATAGAGTTTTATAAATAATTAAATATTAGTGCATTCAAAATAGGCACAAGACGAGCCAACTTTGCTGAAATCAAATAATGCTAATTAGACTGTTGAGCATAGTGCAATCCCCACAATCCCCCCCCCCCCCCCCCCACCACCACCCATAAAATAACTGAGAAACAAACATAATCTATTATTATCCAGGGCTAAATTCCAGATGGCACTCAATTATAGCCTACAACAGAATAATGAATAATAATGTCTAAGATGCTACAAAATACTATCAGCCACTATAATACAATGATGCCCAAATCAGGATCAGCTTTCCGAAAAACAATGATTTTTTTTAATATGATTATCTTGTATTTGTGACAGATATTAATGAAATACAAGACCAATACAAAATGAAAAAAAAAGGGAAAAGGTAACCTGAAGGACTTGCGCAGCATATCTTTGTGCGGCTGCATCTTGCTCAGCAAACCTACGAGCATCCTCAGTCACCTTTTGCTCTTGCTCCACCCGCATCAAGACCTATCAGCAACAAAAAATCACGTCACACACGAGAAAGCATATTTTATCCCAAGAATGAATATAAACAGACAAAAATGAGACCTGAAGCATAGCAGTTTCTTGTTCTTGTTTATCAGCAAGTGCCTGTCGAAGCTGAGCAACCTCTTCATCTAGTTGCTCTACCTGAAGATGATCAGTGTTACGTGCTTTAACTTCTCAAATAACAAATTAGAACCTAGTCTACAGGACATCTAATCTACAGTTATTAGAGGCTTTTGATTTGCAATTTGAATCAAGTGATCCCATACGTGTATTCTACATACCCCATTGCCCAAAAGCTCCACACTATGCGCAAGTAAGGGAAAGGGATATTGTACGCAATTTTACCCTTGCATATGCAAAGAGACTGTTTCCGGATTCGAACCCATGACCAACAAGTCACCAAGGCACAACTTTACCGCTGTGCCAGGGCTCGTCCTCAATCCCGTACGTGTATATCATGAAGAAATGATTTGTAGATGACTTTGAATTGTGTGATATATGGATGAATCTGTAATTCTATATCAACGATATGAATCGCACCATTTGGAAGATTGTATAGAAGACATGATGATGATGGCACTCTATATGCTGTAAATATATATGATGCACATTGGAAGCTGTAAATTTGAAAACCGTCTGAGCCGGGTGGATGAGTTTTCGATTTTCACCAGTTGAGTACCAAGTTAACTTCTCACAGGGTTAAATACATAAATGATCCAAAAACTTAACTGGACTGGCCATACTAGTTTCCTGTGGTTTGACCGGCCGAGCTGGGCTGGTTTTAATGACACTCCCTATTCTCATCTAATTAACTAGGTTCACATAAATACTACTTCAATGGTATAAACATCATCAAACTTCCTGTCTGTGTATCATGGACCTGAATCTGTATCCTGGAATTTTCAAGTAGTACTTTGAAAGCAGTGGGTATCCCAGAAAAGGAATTTGACAAAAAAAAAGGATGTAGAAGTATTATACAAGTATCAGTATCCCATACAAATGTGTGATAAGAACATTCAGAGAAGTGGATAACCACGTGCACTCATGACTTACCTTAGCACTCAGTTGCCGCCTATTATCTTGCCTGACCATTTCCATTAATGCTGTTTCCAGCTCCTCCGCTCTGATAAAAAGAAGAAATTGAAAGGAATAAATTATGTGTAAAAAAGTGAATCTCTCAACTTTCAGGGAAAACTTCGCTCTCTCTTCATATACATATATACATACATACATACATATATACATTATACAATGTCATGTAATTTAAGTTTAAAAAAGAAAAAAAAACCAAAGGGAGAATAGGTATCAAGGACCAATGGACGGCCTTATATATAAAGGAGAATCCATTAACCATATTAATCCTTTCATTAAGTATTGATCATTAACCGCTTTCTAAGTGGGTTAATCACCCAAGTGGTTAATGGGCCAGATTATCCACTAACTTTCCAATAAAAAAACCCAAAAAAGAAACAAGATCTTAATAGCCCTGCTCGTGCCTCAACTCTTCACATATTAAATCAACAAGGGAAAAATGTGTTTTAGCCTTTTAGGTCTCTCTATTTTCAGTCAGATGTTAGTCCTTGTATTTTAAAATCAATGAATTTGGCCCTCACATCTATGGAAATCCATAGAATTGGTCCCTCACCCATAATACCATGTTGATGTGGCTTACGCTGACATGTGGAATCATGGACTAATTACACCATATTTCTAAAACATAGATACTAAGACTAAGTTACCATAAATAGAAGAACTTAAAACACATTTTACCCAAACAACAAACTATGAGCAGAGTATGAAGAAAATGATTCATCCCAGTATTATTTCATATTTGCAGAGATACATTATGTAGAAAGAAGAAAACAGAAAAGGAAATGATAAATAGGATATTCCCAGAATTAATTAGGAATCGAAAGTTACAGAAATGAAATGAAAACAGAATAGTTGACTTTAATTCTTCAAATTAATGAGATGCTGTGATTCTCAAAAATTTAGGGATCAATTTCCAACACAAACAATAATTCGTAATACTCTAAAGTTACAAATTTATACTTCTCTTGCTGCACAGCAAATCAACATTTGTGTTAACACTTAACATAGACAGAAGTACTCAAGTCTATAATTATATATCATAACCAATGCTTTATGGAACTGGGCATATGATTTAGATTTTATAGTAGGTTAGGAGGAAAAGAAAAACAGTTGTACAACTGCAAGAGAAGTCATATTTTTAAGTACCTAAGAATGGCTGATCTTTTCTCCTCTAGTAATCTACAAAGTTCAACCTTCAACCAGACAACCTGCATGGAGTTCACAACATAAGAACAATGCCATTTTGTAATTAGTTGCTCAACTGTGTTCCTCAACCGTGGTGTTCTCAAACACACGGTTTTGATTCAATTTCCCTCTGTTTCCTCCTATTTTAACACAATCATTAGTGAGTAGCCCAAACTAATTACTCACTTTATAAAACATAGATATTTTTAACTTCAGTCTGAGTAATTTGAGAATGTTATATATGTGAAAAGATAGCAAAAAATGCACCATCAACGATATCACAATCAGATAAAAAGTGAGAAGGGTCAAATGGAAAGACAAAATCGACCTGCTCTTGAAGATCTGGAACGGAATCTATCTCACCCTCTCCAGTCAGACTAATCAGAATTTCATCTGCATTAGTGGAACCAGATTCTGTACGAGATAAATTGCCGAGCACTTGCATATCAGCTAGCTTTGATGCTAGTCCCTGAGAATCCTTCCAAGCTTTGAGCCCTTTTGATCTTTCTTCAACAGAAGCTATTACAGCTGGCCGATGTTTATTCCTCAGCTGCTGCAAACGAGTTTCATTTATATTTTGGTAACCCATGCAAGCTGTCAGTACAAGCTGACTGCTATCAAATGTGGAGCCAGCCAACGACTGAAGTAAAGTAACTGCATCTCCAGCATCCTTCGTTGTTACCAACGCAGGACCTACAAGACATGATGAAATTAAGTTGTGAGGATATGTATGGCTTAAGCATGGTTAGATTATTTTTTCCAATAAACATTTTCAGCCAGTACCATATAGCTCCATTAAAGCAACTGCAGTTCTAAAGAGCATGACTCGGTTCCCTTCAAAAAGAAGCACATCCCACACTCGAAGAACTGAAGTCCAAATAATTACAATGGATCAGAAAGAAGCTCAAACAATAGCGTACAAATGCTCATTTGACATTGGCAACTTTGTGAAGTAAGACTAAGCTACAATACTCAATAGATAGAACATAAAACCTGACCACTTTCCCAAGGAAGCATGTTCACAAAAATGGACAGGAACCATGGTCCAGTAACCCATGCCACCTGCACTCCCAGATAATCTAGATGATTGGCTGCAAAAAAAGTACACACAAGAAAATAACAAGTAAGAAATGTGACACTAGAAACAAATTTCAGTTGGTGAGTTCAATGACAAAAATGAATTAAAATAGTTTACAAACCCAATTTGGGAAACCTCTCCCTCACCAACTCCTCAAAAACAAGTTGATCCACCTGATAACATGGTAATATATTTGAATGAATATATGTCAAAATGTAACAGTTATTTACACACATTTAATTTAATCGATAATATAAAGTAAAGAAACCATACCTGAGATTCTATCATTTCCTCTGAATAATAGCCATCAAAATAATCATCTAAAATGCCCATTAAGGTCCTGGGGAAAACCATAGTGATGAAATATCAAATTAGTTCAAATTTGCAATGTAAATGCCGCTGCATAAGCATAAAGCAATCAGTCAGGCATTCCTCAGGGAAACTGTGTTCATCAAACACAGCAGCAGTTATATTAATGATGCTCTATCCATAATTTACTTCGAAAAATGCATATTTTGTGCATCTACTCTAGAAAAAATACTCAAGCAGTTATCTAAGGACATACCAAAAGGCATTTTCTTCAGGCATCAAAAGTAGCAATAAGCCAGCAAAAAAATTCATGGCCTGCAATATAAATTATTTCAACAAGCTAAATCAGTGGATTATAGATTTCATGAACATACATAATATGTCCATGTGAGAGGGCATATAATAAATGACAAGCTTAAACTATTTAATTATCTATGTATAGGACGGATCACTACTACTTATGAATCATACACATCACATATATGAAAGGTGCCCACGAGGAATAAGGGCCCTATGCATGTTCAGTCGGGCATCCAACCTCAAAACAGCTCTTGTCTGATTGAGGTTTGCCACAAAGTAGTCCCAAATTCATCTAATCAATTTATAAAGTAGTTTGCTAAGGATATCAAATACACTATTTCTATACCACAGTGACACAGATCATCTTTAACTCATTATACTATCAAGCACAAACCTGGAGAAACACATTGCTCCAAAGTCCAAAACTACCTCAACAAAGATCAATAATATATTTTGTGGAAGTAAAGTAGTGCAAGGTTAATGATTATCAAAAAGTTTCATTTTCCAGAATTCATATATATAAATATTTTACATCAGATATTAGTAAAGTGTAAATAGGTGGCAAATTTAGCTTTGCAAGATTTTTGAAATTCATGTTATCAATTGCCATTGGATTCCTTGACTCATCATTTAAAAGTGATGAAATTCAAGTCGCCAATTTTTATTTTTGGGAGAGAAAAAGACTGGTACAAATAAGGTAATATAAATGCCTGTAGTTGATGATTCGTTGCACTGTGGTATCTCATTAACTAACAAACCAAGTCCTTTAAGTCTAGTCAGCTGTATAGATGTTTCATTTTCATATAAACACCTCATTAGACTGACTGAAAAATAATGGAGAAAACAGCTTTTATAAAAAAAAGTTGGGAAAAATAGAACATGTGACTCTTTAAAGAAGCAAGGACCTGGCAGTAACCAACTGAGGGGTTATGTCGAGCATATGCAGTAAGTAATCGTCTCAAAGCATTTCTACCATCCTCGTCCAAAGCAGGATGACCAGGAAATGTTCGAGGTAGATCCTGCACAAACAAGCAATGATAATAGACTACTAAGAAGAAACTTGTTTAAAGTGTCATACCAATAATATCACATTATTAAGAACAATAAGGGTGAAATATCAAAAGCACATACCTTCTCAATCTGTCCTTTGACTCCTTTCCATTTTTCTGGCATATGTCCAAAATCTGCACCTGTTTTCCCATTACTGTCAGTTGACTCCATGCTTTGCTGATCAGTTTTAACTTCAGAATCACTTTCTGAGGATAGCAGATCCTGATAATACTTCTCCACCCGCCTTGCTTTTACACCAACAAAAGCTTGCCAAAGCTGAAACACAATAACAAAAAAGACGGTAACTCACCAAACAATAAATAAATTTCACAACAAATGTAAATCTCAAGTAGATAATGCATACCTCTCCCCTCAATGCCATTGGTACTCCACCACGAACCAGAACTTCCAACTCTTCTTTCCAAGGAAATGAAGCCTCTGGTTGTGCAGCATCAGCAGTAATACCATTTGCCAAGGCATTTGTGCCATCAACAACAGGCATATCCGGACTAGGATCTGACCTCTCAACATCATAGAACTCCTCCTCAGAGTCTTCCTCACATGCTGCTCCTTTTGGTGATTTAACATCATCAGAATGTGATGGTGATTTTGCAGTTTCAATAATCTGTTCATCTTTTAACAAACCTTTCTTGACTCTTTCATCTTTTACTGATTCGGTGTTCTTCTTTACACGAACACTCATCATATCCTCAATAGTTCGAAGAGATGATCTTATCTCTGTCCATAACTGGACTCTGTGAACTTTTGTCTCCTCAGACGGCAATACCTCCTCCTTCTGACTACCATTTTCCACTGCACTGTCAGAGCCACCAGGCACCTGGTTGCTTGCTTCATATCCATCAATACCCTTCTCCAGGCTAGCATCAGCTTCTTGCTCTGCAGCTTCATCACCCAAAACCTTCTCACCCCCCTCCCCGACAATTAATCCGTCTGTGGCCAATTCAGAAGACTCAGCCTGTCTATCGAGAAATGAGTTCCACCTATCTGACCTTTCCTCCTCTTCCTCCTGAAATTAAAAGAGTGTTACACTTGGAACAACACCAACTTTACAAAATTAAGTGCTTCTAGTAGCTTTGAGGATGAAAACAAAAACAATTTCCACCAACAAGTAGTACACTCTCGTAAGAATCTTCAATTTAGCATGAAGTGAATTTTCCTACACAACATTCTCCTAACCCTTCCCGAAAAAACTTAAAAGTGGCAAGGCTGGAATCATAAACCCAAAGCATATCAAGACGGACCTTGTAAATGTTAGCATATTCACGGTATCTTTGCAGGTGCTGAGGCCGCACAGTAAACCCATAGGCATCCCTGTTCAGTGTTCACACCAAACACTCATTAATTTCCAATAAAAAATAAAAAAATAATCCAATAATAAACAGATAAAAAAAAAAAACAACAGAGACTCAAAATAATTAACTGCACACAAACAACAAGTACGAGACGAAACAACAAATTAAAGCAAAACGCTACTCAAATTGCCCGTCTACATAACATTCCGCAGAAAACGCACTTCCCATAGCACTCGGCATTGATTGCCTCAGCGCAGATTCCCAATTATAATTATTCACTACTTAATACTACAAAGTAACAAAAAATTAAAATGAAGAAAGAAAAACTCGCAATCGGCGTCAACTCAAACTCAACGGACAGAGATCGATCTTCAAAATCCACTAATTCAACGTCAAGTCGCGTAGTAGTCCAAGTGAAATTCAGACCAAAACATAAAGCGAATGAAAGAGGATAATGAAGTGTTAAATGACGGATCTAACATAAAGCGAGAGGGGAGGAACGAGAGACGCGTGGAATGAAGTGAATAACGAACAATACCTCTTGTGTTCGAAGGTGATGAGAGGGTTCACGGTTTTGTTAGGCTTCATTTTCGGATTGGATGGGATCGGCGAAACGAGATCTTCTTGGCCTCGAAATTGGGTAACTGAATGCGTATATTTGCAGTTAGTTTTTGCAAGCTAGTGCCAGTAAGGTGAGCTACAAATACAAAGAGAGAAATAAGAGTAAGAGAGAGATTCACATGCACACTGAGCGTGAGGAGAGCGAAAATGGCGTCACGTTATTATTACATGTGCTGCGTGATATGCTCACACTCACAAACAGAAGCTCAAAAAGCTAAAAGGTGGTTCCTCAATTTTCACTTTTCTCTCATCCGCGGCTGACCTGACCAATCTATCAACAATCAAACGTGCTGTTTCAGATTTTGACCCGGCTCAACTCTAGGACTAATCATAATCAATTAATCAACTTGCTCTTGTAAATAACCTTAGTAATAATAATAATCCTCCACTATTTTCATTTATTTATGCTTTTTTACCCCCTAAAGTTTTAAATGTGGTGCGGTTCGGGTGGACCGCCTTGCCATAATTTCAACACCGACAGCAAACCATACGCCACCCTCGTATTATATTTTCAATACATATACATACTCCAAAGTGTTTTTTTAAGATACATGTATTTTTTGAAAAAAATAAAAATTGGTTGATGGTTATAAACTGGCTAATAGATATTTTAAGCCGTCCTTGTTTGATCTTTTTCATATAAAAAATGCACGATTTCGCTTAAATGAATCGTTGTGTCCTGCTCTATATATCCTACGTGTGAAGAGATAAAATGAATTTATATATAAATCTATACAAATTTCATAAAAATATATAAAGAAAATGATATAAATAATATAAAATTTAATTGAAAAAAATGAAGCTATAATCTTTAATGTCAATATTTAGTTATAAATTATGAATTATATTACGTTATGCAAGATAGGATTATTATTTTTTATAATAATTAATTTAAAAGTTATATTTATAGCATTTTAATTGATTAATAATATAAAGTTTTTATAGTTACAATATGAAAATGATAATTTATAGTTTTTAATTGATTACTTTATTCTCTTCTTCTAAATTTTATTTTTTCTCTTTGCTTAAAATCGAAAGTCATTTAAGAAAATTATCATACACATTTTTTTTTATGAATTTGATAAAAAATTTGGATTAAATTTTAACATATTTAAGATAATTATTCTTCTTATCATATTTGACATAATATTTTTAAGGTAACATTCATTTATGAACTTCTCCATAAATAATCGTGGAGTGTACTTATAATGACACTCTCACATTCAAGTAAGCGACACAAAGATAAATAAATATATATGAATATGTATTATATAGGTAGAAATGAGATTCATCTATCTGAATAGCGATAATTCCCTTTTATATATTTGAGATTGAATTATTAGATCTTAATCTCTATTTTAAGATAATGTAAATAGAAAAATATATGATTTTATCATTTTGGTCTCTAATAAGAGATGATCTCCAGTATTATGAATTTTTTTTTAAAAAAATATTTTTATTATTTAAATGTGTTAGATTTTCTAAATCCAAATAACCTATTTAATCAATCACAAAATACAAAGATTTATCGAATTAGAATAGGACAATTATATATTAGTGTAGTTAACATGATAATCCATAACTTATAATTTTTTTATTCTAAATGTTGAATCATATTTATAATTATCTCATTATTTACCAGAAAGTTGATAAAATTATCTCGAAAGATGTTTTTTTGTTGGGTAGCCATAAGTTTTCTAAACATAGATGTTCATTAAAAACTTTATATTTTAAAATTTTACATAATAAAACTAAAGGATGACGGAGTTATATGACCTACAAAATGGTTCTTTATATAGAATTCTATGAGTATTTGTTAATTCTCTCAAATGGCACTTCAGAAGATTATTTCCTTTTTAAGAATAAAATAGAATCAATGAGCGTACTATTGTACCGTACAAATATTCATTCCCTAAGCCCTCGTCTCTTGAGGCTATTGAATGCCAAAAAAATCATTCTCTAATCCCTCGTCCCTTGAGGCTATTGAATGCCAAAAACTATTAACATGATCACAGTATGAGATAAAAAGTAGCCATCCGAATATCATAACACCCTTCTAAAGTACAGTATTTATTTAATCGTCTAATAATTTTTCAAAAATACCATTAGTTGACAGTATTAATTCATAGACTACTAAAAACTTATAAATAAGCTGAAAATTTAAAAATTTAAAATTTAGAAGTGGAAGCTTATAAGCTAATTGAAATAAAATCATTTTGTGAAATTAAATATCAACCTAATGGAAATAAAATTAGTATGTGCCTAAAATTTCCAAAGTCACAAACACAGTTTGTATTGAAATTTTAATATAATATAACATTATAATTCTCATTTTATTTTTTATTGACTGTAATTTTTTGGTTAAAATTTTATAATTAAGTGATTCTGACCTTTCACTACCAACATGTAAACAAATTTATTTCATTATTGTTTAAATCAAATAATAAATACTCAAATAATATTCGAGTGATTTTAATTTTGAAAATTACTTTCAACAATACAAGTATTGTTAAAAATATTTTTGAATCAATGCATGTATTAAAATATATATATATATATATATATATATATATATATAAACATTTAACGTAGGTCAATATATATCATAATATGCAATTAGTTTTGATGTGTTCGCTTACGTGGGTTTGTTTTTCTTAGTCCTATATAAATCATTTGTGATTGTTTGATTTGCATCACACTATGACCCCCTAAACCGGTGCGTCAATACCATTAACATCAGTTGATCATGTGCCTGGCACATGGCATTCAATTAATTTTTTTTGTCCAAAAATATCCTTCTTTTCTTCTTCTTCTTTTGTAAGCCATTCAAAGATAAGGGATTAACAAAAATTGCAGGTAAACCCATTTAAACACCATATGAATCAAGGGCCTAAGATATCATAGTCGCAGAACAAAATCAGAACAAATGAACCATTTCTCAAGTAATTAAAAAAATCAACATTGCTCTTGAAACACAATAACTATTAGAAACAGAACAATAAAGGGGATGTAGTTTTTCTTTCTACAAACAAAACAAAGTACATTAGAAAAACATCTCCTATTATGCTATGTTTGATAAACAACGGATCTCACGGTAAGTTTCAAAAACTAAAGTGAGCGCAAAATCTTCAACTAAACTAGATAAGTAAAAGAAACCCAACATTTCTCACCAACAAAAAATTGAAGAAGCAAATATGCAATAGAGAAAAAAATTGATTCCATTTTATTAATTGAAACAAAACAAAAAAACAGGGAGTAAGTATTTTATTTTCACATCTAAACCTTTTTACATTCTAGAAGACAAGAATAACATTTTTTTTAGAGGCAATTGAATTTGTGATGAGAAGATTAGTGCCTAAGGTATTAATCACAAGATCAGGCGAGTCCACGGCGGCACAAATAGAGAACGGTTGAGTCCGTGGCCAGTAAGACGGGTACGAAGAGGAAAAAGTTGATGGCCAGAGGTTCTTCCGTTGTGGGCAAGAAGTGAGCACAACAGAGGAGGATTTGGTGGCAAAGGAGATGAAATCTATATCTGATTCCAGATCACGGATGCGGGAAAGGGACGGTTCATGGCGAAAGGTGAAAGTGGAAGAGACGAAGAGGGATGGATGAAGATTAGGGGAGAGCGTGGGGGTTCTTTTGGTTTCGTAAAAGAGAAGGACAATTATGTCATTTAATGTAAAAGTCTAATCGTTAATTAACATCCTCATCACGAGAGACCAAAGGGATACTGAGCATAATAAATGCTAATTATAGAAAAGGCTAGTTATAATTTATTCTTGTTAATTAAGAAAGGTATTCTAGTATTATTTTTTGTTTTTAAAGTATGTCTAATATTTTAATTTTTTTAAAACGTTCTGCCGGTACATCATTAGTCATGTCGTGATCTCTCTAATACACAATGTTCGTAGTATAATGACATTTAGCCATCTAGGAGTGTCGACGACTTAGCTTCGCTTCCGCCACACATCATTTATATTTTTGGGTCTTACTAATTAGTATCTTTAGACTTTAGCATATTAGTTGGAAATTATGAAAAAGTGTGTTTGACATGATTGTAATTACGATTGTGAGATGATTGCGATAAGTTGAAAAATCTTCATGTTGTAGCCTACAATTGAGGTTATGGACGTCAATTTAAAATCACGATTACCACACATTTGAAAATAAAACATGAGATAAATCATGTAATTGAATGGAGTGTAAGAGTACTTATTGAGCAAAAAAAGGAACTAGATTAGTCATTAAAAAGACAAATTTTGAGAACTGCAAAAAAAATGGGAGGCAACTAGTTAAAATTATAAAAATAGAGATGGCAAAAGAATAATTACACTATGAGGATATTTGGTAGAGGATAATTTTTTTCATATATAAAAATAATGATTCTTATGAATCATAAATTCTAAAATCATAATTTTATAAGAATGAATAAAATTAGTTTAATTGGTTTAAATACTCTTATAAATATTTATATAAATTTCCCTTAATATCAAAGAGTTATGTTGTATCTTGAATAGTTAATTTATTTATTTATTACATTGATTAATTTAATAAAAGTACCGTGATACTAATAAAACAAAATTCTAAGTAGAGAAAGTTAGATTTTCACCTTTCCACATTAATTTTTTTTTGGTGAAAAACTGACTCAAAAATATTTTTAGAAAACACTCTTTTACATGATGTTATTTTTTAAAAACAAACATGAGAAACTAAAATTTCTAGAAAATTAAAATTTTCTCAAAAGACCAAACACCTCATAAATATATACATGTTTATGGAGGATACATTTACTCTACCATTGAAAAATTGAGAATCCGCTTATAATTGGGGACAATTATTATGTTAAAATTGGATATAACAACTAAATACGACAAAAATTTTCCTATAAATATTTAATATAATTATATATTTATAACTTAATTTTAACTTAAAATAATTCATAATACATATCAATGCCAACTTTTATTAAATTTTATCACAATGTTTAGACTTTATGATATCATTTTTGTAAACTTATATATTTGATTCGATTTCTACGGATGACGGTTCTGACCAAACAGTACCTAGAAGCCTCTGCTGAATTTGCTCTAGTGTGATCCAAGAATTACAGAAGTTTGGGTTTAGCGGCGATTGGTGATTGATGATGTCGGGCTTGAAGCTTGGCACGACTGCTTTCATCTACGTTCGAACAGCCAAAACCAAAACCAAAACCAAACCCCTCTTATCATGGAGAACCCCACCCCAACACCCCCACTGCCGCAGGTACATGCTTTCCCCTTCCAAAAATCAAATCCTAGGGTTCACACCTAGAAACAAATTCCCATGCTATTCTTTGGGAAGGGCTGGTCTTGTCACAGATTTTGGTTCGTCAGTGCCACAACCTCAACCAGAACCAGAAGAGCCAGAACCAGAACCAGAACCAGAACCTTCCAAATTGCTTACGTTGCCAACAATTTTGACTCTAGGCCGTGTCGCCGCTGTCCCACTTCTTGTTGCCAGTGCGTTTCATTTTCTACTCTATTCCCCCCTTTTCCTTATTTATATCTTATAATCTTATCTGATGCCTTTTTTCGTCTCTATGTAGCTTTCTTCATGGACGGTTGGCGTGGAACGGCTGCTACTACCAGTATTTTCGTCGCTGCATCAATCACTGATTGGCTTGATGGCTATCTTGCTCGCAAGGTACTCATTACCCATTCAATTGAACCTAAACACCACCTCGACCTTCTGTTTTCAAGTTATTAGACAAACCTTATTGTTATTCTTTTTGCAATGCAGATGAAGTTAAAATCTTCATTCGGTGCATTCTTAGATCCAGTAGCTGACAAGGTAGGTATTTTGACGAATACAAGGCACTTTTGGTTAATAACATGTGATGTGAGTTCTGAATGTAAAATAATTTTTGTTGACCGCAGCTTATGGTTGCTGCTACACTGGTTTTATTATGTACTAGACCTTTGGATGGTGGTGTGCTTGGACACGCACCGTGGCTACTCACTATACCTGCAATTGCCATAATTGGTAGAGAGGTAAGCCATACTGTGATGCATTGCTTAAAAGGTTTTGTTCAAAGGGAACCTTGCAAGAGTCCTGCACATTATCACCAAATTGCATTGCATCGTATTAGTTAAATATCCGTTTTCCTTATCTCTGTTGTGTTATTTTTTTGTTTATTCTATGATGTTTATTTTGTAACTCGTGAGATGTTTCTTGTAACTGTTACGGAATCTGAATGATAAACAACCATATTTTTCACATTATATAATGAAGCTAATGAGCCAAAATAAAGGCTGGTTAAATTATTTTTTTGGAAATCATGCTGATCCAATCTTTAATATATGATTATTGTGATCATGTATGTGTGAAAGGAGAATTCATATTTGGGGTATCTTACTTTTGTTGCTCACAGAGTTGATGACCTACCATTATTCCATATTGCTCCGGATGTGGAAAGCTGTAATGGTCTAATTATGTCCACCATTTTGTTATCATTGTTTGTAAAGTTGTTGTAAATTCTTTAGCATGTTTTCATTAAACACAAACCATGAAAACATATTTCACTGAAGTTTATATCTAATTATTTATAGTTATATGGTAAATTAACCATACTTTCACCTGTCTCTCCTTTTGCATTCATGGCATCATACCTTGTCTAATTTACTGGCTTTGTATTAGTTTTTGAATCAAATATCTTATAATTTTCTCTTGCAACTTGCTCAATAGATAACCATGTCTGCAGTCAGGGAGTGGGCTGCTTCCCAGGATAGTAAGCTTTTAGAGGTTTGTTTTACCTCCTGTACACTTGAATCGGCTGCCTTATATTACCACAAAGTTTTGATCCTGAGCTTATATCGTGAAACTTTAAATAATAGGCTGTTGCTGTAAATAACTTGGGGAAGTGGAAAACAGCTACACAGATGACAGCATTAACCATCCTTCTTGCGACCCGGGACTGGAGGTAATTGTTTTCTTTGCATTCTTAGAATTCCCTATTATCATTAGATATTTTATGAAAAAAAGAAATTAGGCAAAAAACTCATCTCTAAATAGCTTGATATTTGACCAAGTTTTTGCTAATATTTGTCTCTTAACTTTAGATATGTAAGTAATACATAATCGTATGTCTCTGGAAAAGTTTCTTCAGGTGCAAATTTGTTAGAAGTTGTATGTCATTTTCAGTTTATGTAATAAGCCTTCATTTTTGTCACCTCAAAATTTTGAATCCAAGCTCTGCCATTTTCTGATTGAGTCTTTCTCTCTTTTCCCATTTTTCTTTTCAGCCATGGAGGAGGAGCTGCCATTGTAGTAGGCTCTGGTGTTGCTTTGCTTTATACTTCAGCAGGGCTTGCCTTATGGTCGTTGGTTGTATATATGAAGAAAATATGGAAGGTGTTGTTGAGGTAGCATGCCCGATGCACCGTGTATTCACATAAGTCCACTTCTCTCGTGGGTTCAATTCTTGTGAACATTTACCAATGTCACGAAAAGGGGGCTGCAATTTTAGTGGCATGCAAATGTTTTTTTTTTCCCCTGCGCAATCTCTAACCCCATGCAGTGTCATTTCTCCTACTCGTGTATTTTCTGCAAATTTTTTTGGTCCTCTAAAAGATAAGGGCCACTAGCCATGCTTAAGCGTTACAGCAGTGATTGTGTTGGGAAAACATTGGGTTGTAAGTTGTAACCCACGTTTTCCCCAATCCATCAAGGCACTTGCTTCTCCGTTTGAAACTTTGGAAAGTGTGAACACACGCACTTTGTTTTAGGCCCTAACTACAATTTAGAGTCATTGAAAGTTTGAGAATTGCGACCAGAGAAATTTCACAACAGGTCAGGAATTATTATATGATGGTTGATTTGTTCTGATATAGTTTAACGATGCATAAACACAACAGTCAAATTTCAAAATTAACACATGGTTAATTTGCTTTGCTGTTTTTCATGTGCTCTTACATCTACGTTGTGAGCATACAATAAGGCCATTGTCATTTGCAACCCCTTTTTTCCTATTGGCACCTCTGTGCATTAATTTTTTTATATATCTACTGTGTGCATTCCCGATAATGCATTTTGGAGGGAAAGTTACCAAAAGGCAATTATTTTTGTAATTTATAAAATGGGGGTAAATTTCAAATTAATATCCAAAAAGGGTAAATTACATAGTATCTTAAAATAAAGTCATAAATTATTACACGATTTTTTTTATTGAAGTCAAAAAAAGGTTTTTTTTTATATAATTTTGAAGTCGTAAAATTTACAACCTCAAAGTATTTTAACTTTTTTAAAATAATTATTAAAAGTCGTAATTTTTTAAAATTATTTTTAACAAATTTAAATTAGTTTTAATTTATAATTTTATTTAATATTTTTTTTTATATTTTTGCATATTATTTTATTTAATATTTTCTAGTTCAATGTTTTTGATATTTTTGTTACTAATATTAACTTGAAATTTGTCAAATAATATTTAAAATATTTTTTAATTAATTTTTATAGTTATCATTAAGTAAATTAATAATTTTATACAATATTATTTATTAATTTTATTTGATAAATTTATTTTAATATTAACAACCTAAAATTAGTTAATAATAAAAGTAGTTGTTAAAATAAACATAATATAATAAACTAATATAAAATGAATAATACAAATTAAACATAAGCATAAAATTTAAAAATAGAAATAATATTAGTCGTTAATTTGCTTGTATGAACAATTAATATGATATGTTATTCAGTTTTATACAATGAACATTTCTTAAGTCTATTTGAAATTGATTCGTCCATTTCATTATGCATACAACTAGTAAGGGATGTTTCTATTATGTCTGGTCGCTTCGAAGAATCATACATAAAATATAAACGTAAATATTGGGATCATTTATCTTTTATTTTAAGTAAATGAATTTGATGATGATAAACTTTATAAATATTTTTCAACTAGTACACATGATCAACAAAATCATCACATTCTAAATTATACTATTTAAATATAACAATATACAAAAATATAAAAAATATTAAATAAAACTAAAAATTAAAATAGTTCAAATTCGTTAAAAAATAATTTTTAAAAATTAAGACTTTAAAGTCGTAAATCAATTTATAACTTCTAATAATTATCTGAATAACCTAAGTCTAATTTTGGAAAAAAATAATATATTTAAATTTTGCGAGTACGAAACATGTATCCAAAATTGTGAAAAAATGAATTTCAAATTTTTACATATAGGAATTGAAGATATATTTTAGAAAGAAAAAAAAACGTGGATTCATTCTAGCATGTGAAAGTAAAACACTAATATAATGTTTATATGTATTAATTTGCAAAAAGCATAATATATTTTATACTCTAGTAAGAGGTTTCTAATTTTACGAAAAATCGTATTTCGAAACAACAAAAAAAATCAAGTAAATATTATCGATTAAATAAAATTAAACTCTTATGTATACAAATTAATTCTAATGTATATTTAATTAATAAAACACTAATATTTAAAGAATTAATTGCTATACACTTTGGTAACAATAAAAAATGCTATACACTAATAATATAAAGATTAATTTTTTTTACAATAATAATGTATATCAATTAAAGAGTATTGAGTTTAGTAAGATTTATTTGTTAAAGAATTTTTTTTATAACAATTCAATTAGTGTTTATGTCAATTATGTAGCAGATTTATTGTTGATATAATATCTTGCATTAGAAATTGTAGTTCGTAAAACCTTTAAGGGTTTCATATTTTTTTAAAGGTGAAAATAATTATTTTCCATAGCATTTATCTTCACCACTTGCATAGAAATTAAGTCAACATTCTGATTTATAAGGCATTTTGAATGGTGTGCCAATAATAATATATGTTGTTAAATTCAACATCAATTCCTGAAAATCATTTATATTTTTTTACATCTTTTCATACCATCATGTTCATTGGAAGAGCATAAAAATTAAGAATGATTCTATTTATATAAAAATTAAACATTATAGAAATAATTTTGTCACATACTTTATAAGAAACTTAACAATAAAAAGACAAAACATATCTCGTTGGTAGATATATTTTCAGTGTTTGTAATTTTAGTGACCTTTTTTAGAATTTATTTCACCAAAAATTTCATTGAGCTCAATATATAAAATCTGATTAGATCTTGTTAAGAAAAAAATTAAAAATGCAAAAAAGATCATTATAATGTATAATGTAACTAAATAAGAATTTACATCAAAGATGTTGATAATTTAACCACTGGGAGTTTTGTTTGGAAGACCTAAACCTATTTGCTTATCATCTTTAATTTATGTTACTTTTAAGAATAATAATAAAGAAAATTTATAAAAGTATAATTATCCAGAATAGAAAATGACTAATACTGTATTAAAGTAAACTTTTTTTAAAATTATTTAAAATAACATTTAATAATACTAAATAATTATTAAAAAATAATAAAAACATAACTGCACATAAACGAAAAATTCAAATAATGTAAAATTCAAATAATGAAAAATATTTATTTAAATTTAAAATGATAATAATATAAAAATCAAATTATCCCGAATGAAAAAATAATTACTCTTAATAACTGCAAAATAATATTATAATATATATTACATATTTAAAATTTAAAATAATAATAAAAATGTTGAGCAATATTATATATATTATATAATTTTAAAACAAATATAGCACAAATGAAGAAAAAAAAAACTATTAATGCACATAAACAATATTACTATTCATAAACAACATGTAAAAAGATTCTTGTGTGGCTGATGAAGGAGTATTGGGTTCAAGATTCTTGGACTAAATTGATGATCATCCCTCACCTTATTCAAGATTCGATCATTGCTACTGACCGCTTCTATCAGCTCTTGTCTACTTCAGAAAATGCTGCTGCTATTTTGTTCAAAACTAGATTTTTAAAATTAGTTCTCGATAACTCAAATTATCATAGGTCGGATTGTCCTAGGATTAGGGGCGAGGGCAAACTTTGGGTCGAATTGCAAGTTTACCATGAAAGTTTGGTTTCACCAAAATGTTAAAATCCCAATTGTGACTCTTTCCTGTTCTGAATAAAACAAGTCTACTATTTGCTTCACAATTGGTTGAAGCTCACAATCTATCATTATGGAGTCCCTAAATAAGCCTTTTGTTTCTCTCTTTGTTGTTTGGTCTGTTAGTCCTGTCATGCTTTGTTTTCCCCAGTATTTGTGTGTATGTGGAATTTATCAGTTGGAGCATGGTTGATATCTATTTATTACAAGAATCGGTGACAATTGGTGTTTCTCCATGTCATATTTGTCTTAACCTCAGATATCATACATTTCAAATAGTTGGGGTTGCACATACATGGCTGTTTCTCCTATTAAAGGAATACTTAAGCTATAGTTTTTTTTTAATTATTATTGGCAGTTTGTTACGTTTCTTATTCTTTCATGACGTTGGAAATGTTCTTCAATTTAGTAAGAAAAATTATTGTAAAGAAGTGTTGTTATGTACAGTGAAAAATGGTACTGCCATCACCCACTCTTATTCTCTTAATTTAAAAAATCCAGTATGATTTATATGTTTGCTTGTCCTGCATCTGTTAATACTTGAGGTGGATTTGCATAATCAGTAGGAATGAATCCTTAATTTGGACAAGTCGAGAATTAAAAAGAGCTAGTTTTGTCACATTTAACTAGTTTTTACCACAAGGAAAGACAAGCATTTCTGTTCATGTTTGCAGTTAAATTTGTTAAAAATTCACAGATAAAATCAATAATTGCGACGAGTAGTAGATCATACATACTCATCAATCTTACTTACTGACATACAGTAAAGCTGCAAGAGCAGAACAACAGAATGATTGCCATTTTAAAAAAATGTTCACCCTTCAAAGTAAGTTTATAATGACTGTCAAGATGCTAGTTCGTATAGACTAATAATATTTGGGTAAATGGTTACTTTGTTTCTTGAAAATGGAAATCTTGAAAATTTAATTTATTGAATATGTCATAATACAATTTTGTATTAAATTGGTTTTTGAATTTTATAATTTAATATCAATTAGTCATAAAAAAAATGTTGGGAGTGGTCACATGGTTACTTTGCTTCTTGAAAATGTAAATCTTGAAAATTTAATTTTTGAAAGATAGAACATTTTAATTTATTGAATATGTCATAATACAATTTTGTATTAAATTGATTTTTGAATTTTATAATTTAATATCAATTAGTCATAAAAAAATGTTGGGAGTGGTCACACCTCCTTTACCAACGAACATGACTCAACCCTCAAAACAATCAAAACAGAGCAATGCGGAAACGTGAATTAATCAAAAATGCAGAAGAATAGGGAGAGCAAAACACACAAACAAAATAGTTTTACGTGAGAGAAAACTTGCAAGAGGAAAACCCACGGGACCTTGTCCAGAAACAATCCACACACTCTCTACAAGGGTTGCTCTCTCAACCTCTCGGAGACACTCTCTCTTTACAGCCTTTCGCCAGAGACACTCACAGAAAAGCTCACTCTTCTCTGCGCTCAACTGAGAATCCTCTCCACTCTATAGAATTCTGTAGCCTCTATCTATAAATGTTGTATTTATAGAAAGAATTAGGTTTAGGGATTTCAGCACCCTTAACTGCAAGTGGGTCGGGGTCAGTCCCTTGGGAGTTGAGTCCAAGTCAAACATTTCTTTTTCCATAGTATAGGGATTTGGGCCAAATATTAAAGCGGAATTATCCATCAAAAAATATAACTTAATATTAAATTGGTTTTTAAACATTGCATCTTAATAAAAAAAAAATTTCAAAACTATAAAACAAGATGTAATAATACTCAAAAGTTAGTCTTTAGGAAAAAAAAAGATTATTTTCTAGTATTTCCTCAAATTTGGGATTATTTTATTTTACCTATTTTGCTGGAATTTGTTCTTTGTACGTTTTCCACCTTCCATTGCGAAGGTTCACAAGTAGGAGCGCAACAGCGTAAGGTGATTTAAATACTTGGATAACTCCTGGTGGGAATTTAGTTTTAAAACTCATGAAAAATCATAGTTGTTTCAATGCGCTAATAGTTAAATTAGAAAAACATCACTTATCTGTTATTGTTAGACCCAGAGTCTTCTGCGGAATTAATAAAGAGGGGAGAGAACCAAACACGATACATAAAAAGAAGCTCGGTGGAAAAGGAAAAGGAAAAGGAAAAGTGTGTGTGAGAGAGAGGAAACTCTTGATTCTATTATCCGAGGGGAGGGGGAAATTTACATTTGGAATACAAATATTTAAGAGAGGAATGGGTTCATATTCCTGATCGAACTAGGCATCTATAATACCAATACCATAACCACGATCACCACCTCCTTTGATAGAAACCAAGGGTACACGTGAATTGGCATGAGACAAAAAATTTGAATCAAGATACAAAACTATAACCGTGATGTCATCATGGAAATGTCTCCTCACCCCTCGGTCAATCTTTCTCAAGTCTGAGTATCTCATTTCTCTTTTCTTCGCAGCTTCACAAAGTGCAGTTTTCACAAGTTTCTTCGCTGCTCCCTGTGTCACAACCATGTGTTTAATAAAATTTTATTTTATACTAAAAATGGTCACCTAAATCAGCCATAGCTATAGCCATGTTAAATAATTACAAATGTTTCAGTCCAATTAATGTTATAATCATTAATAAAGATTATGACAGTTATATACAAAGGAAACTCAACTAAATTAGAATCCTACATTACGTGGACAGCTCTGAACAATGTTAACTGCTTCTTGATTGCTCATTCGCTCCCATAACCCATCTGATGCAAGTATAAGAAACTGATCTTGAGGACACAGTTTCTGTACTAGTATAGCTGGTTCAGCTTTAAGGATTGGCTGATCAAAGGGTTCTGAGAGTCGAAATTTTGCCAATAATGGTTCTTTATTAAACTCCGCCTTCTTTAGATAGGCATCACCAATGGATCTTGAAATCTACAATATAAATAAACACCCTGATTAATACAACTCTTTCAGTTCACCATGCTGGCTATGCCATTAAATTTCCTTTATACAAAGAAGCACTTATAAAGTAATTAGATTTACAAGTAAATCACACAAGTTAATTCCTACAAAGTTTCTTGGTAGCAGTCACATATATCACTAAAGTTCCTTTCTATGTATTTGCTAGCTATTGCCTGTTAACAAATTGCAATAACACAAGGGAGGCTTAGTGCATGAGCTTCTCACCCAGTGGGGTCTGAAAAGGGTAGGTATACACAACCTTACACAAGCAGAGAGGCTGTTTGCAAGATATGTAACCCTTGAGATCACAAGGAAACAAATTTACCTAGCGCCAAGGCAAAACCAACTTGGCCAACAAGAACGCTAGAGCCATAAATCACCATACATTCATTAAAACTACTACAAACATATTTATGAGTTCTGTACGTGGGCCACAAAATAACATAATTGGAAGCCTCGAATGAGGCTAGTGTATTAACAAGAAACAGAATACGCCTCGAAAAGGAATGGGGGAGTGAAGTGAACGGTGACTTTAGTCCACTAACTTTTTCCATTGACTTCAAATTAATCTTTCTGCCTAAAAAATCTCTTTTTAGGTCCTTAAAAAACTATAAAAAAAATCAATCACATTAGTCCCTAAATAAAGACTAGGGTGACTGACTTTTTGGTATTTTTTTCGTGAACCTAGGGTATTCTCTGGCCGAAAACCAGAGAGACTAATCTGCTGAAATATTAAGATTCATTTAAAAGTCTGATTTTTTTCCAATATTTTTTTCATATACAAAAGTGTGAGGATCGAATTCCTAGTTAGTGATTGCATACTCAAGAGACATGATTATTTGTCAATCATACTACTCTGTGTTGGTTGAATTTTTGATGGTTTGAAGACAAACATGGTTTTTTTTTTTTTATAATTCAAGGACTTGAGGGGAGGTTTTCAAGTACAAGGACTAGTTTGAAGTTGGTGAAATAGTTGGAGGAATAAAATGGCTGTTCAATCAAGTAATGAGGCAATGATGTGGGATGGTGCAGAATTGCACAACACGAAATCGGCTAAACAGATAAGATAACCTCCTAATGCAAACCACTATGCATTATATAAAATTAATCCCCAACCAACCACATCCACGAAGGCCAGTTTTTCAAAAGACATGAAAGTACTAATAATCTGACAAACTGAATATCACCGAGACTTTCAACAAGATTGCAACTCATCCAGATTTGTATTTGGTTGCCTTATGCAGTTAGAGACACACGGAAAAGTATAAATAAGCACTATAGGATAGTTAAGTACAATTAGAAAAAAGGTCAAATTGTTATCCAAGCAAAACACTGATGGGGGCATGAATTGGAAAAGGAATAATAGTTAGCCGAAGACATTAACACAGACCTTGAATGTGTGCATGTGTATCTCACGAATAAAGAAAATGAATCTTGAGATAAAAATGAAAAGTCACCTGAATCAGACCCTTCACGCGCCAGACCCGGTGCTTCATAACCACAATCTGCGGATCATCAGGATGCAATGAGCGCAACTCTTCTCTGACAGATGCACGGCTAGCATTGTGCTCCGCGGATAGTTGAATAGCTTTAATATCTTTTGTAGCCTCATCCAGTCTGCCTAATACTGCTCGAGAATCTCCTGCATTTGCAATATAGAGCTCCCCACTACATATTATGCCTATCAAACAGCAAGATCCAACTGATGCTATCAGTGGCTTGTGCAGCCATTGCTTCTCTACCAAAGAAAGAAATTCTTCTTCAGTTGCCAAGAATGCTTTATTGATAACATCAGCTGACATTCCATTATTTTCTGAAGTAAACTCTGCATTAAGATCAACCATTAAATTAGTAAAACATGCCACAACTCAAACTTTCTAAGAGCGTTACATGACATTAGCTCACAAATAGATTACATTCATTGACAATTTAGAACTCCAGGGACCATATCTTACCATTTCAGGGACTAAATTGGTAACTCGGTCAATTTCTAATGTTATTTCCAGAAATAGCAATTTGTGTTGCAGGATGAAGAAAGAAGAAAAACTTACTCTTGATATTTTTAAATAAACGGCCATTGACAAACCGGGCAGCTTCTGGACCTCCATGCCCATCGTATATACCAACAAAAGTTCCTTGAGGATTTCCCTCAGTTAAGCTCAAGGGGCCAGATTCAAGCTGGCTTTGATCCTCTAACAAGTTGTTTGCTTGAATAACTGCCATTGAGAATTCACCATTCGCATGTCTTCCTGAATCTTTATACCACAACAAACCATTAGCTCGTCCACTTGCATCTCCATGCCTACTAGAAATTTCACCCTCAGATGGTCTCCAACATGGCGACACAATTCGCCTAATTGTAGCTGATACCATCCCTTACATAGTCTCACACACACAACTGACCAACAAATAATTCATTAAATAAAAGTCAATGACAATATGAAAAGGCCTAGTTTCCTATCTACACCATCTACGTAACTGAGCCCAAGTCACAAGCTCTATAAATCAAATGCCTATTAAGAAATACTGACACCATAATATGTAAAAGTGGAAATCATCAAAAGATGTTATTGCAGTGTCCAAAACCTGCAACAGGATTTGAGATCATAATCAATCCAGAGACCCCATCATTCACCATCTATCAAATAAATCCAGAATGGGGTTTCATCAATCAATATGAAATTGAACAATAACCAAGTGGCATCAAAGTTTATTGCCAGAACAGAAACAATCAAATTGAAACATGGGGAGCTCTTAAAATTGCAAAGGCAAGATTCTAAACTCGAGAAAAAGTGATCAATTTGTAAATAATATAGAAAACATTTTTATTTGTTTTATCGTACCTTCTTAGATAGATATGTTGAGAAATTTAGTACTTTGATAATTCCTTGTACATTAAAAAGCACGCCCGCTGACGAATTTTAAGGTTTGGATGAAAAGGTGTTTGAAGATTTGATTGTAGATTTGGAAGGGAGACAAGGCTTTGGGGGGAATTGGTAGAGTTTGTTTGTTTCTCCTTTCCTTATTCCATGATAAAAAAAAAAAAAGGGAATTAGAGAAGAACAAAATGAGTTGATTTGATTTGGTTTGGTGGTGGAAGGAATTTCAAAAGGGCTTTTGCTTTTGGGGTTGGTCGGCAGTTTTTGATTTCTAAAATTTATTGGCTTGGCGGGGTTTAGACTTTGACCTCCAACTAACCACCATTTTAGGCAACTTTTCCTCATCTTTCCCTCTTCTTAATTTAGTATATTGCAACACGAACCCAGCGTTTCCCCAAACCTCACTCTCTTTTACACTTTCTATTTTTTAAAATATCTTCGACTTGAAAATAAGACCCAAGGGTCAAGAGTTGTTCCATGAAAAATGTACAACACTGTTTATAGAATATACTCCCTTATAACATATTTATAATTGTTATATATATATATATATATATATATATATATATATATATATATATATATATATAAGTTATGCGTTTGTTAAGTTAGCTCATATGAAACTTTCTGACTTATAAAAAAAAGTTATATGATCTGAAACAGTTTGCTTTGCTTGTATTGTATCTAATAAATTTTATGATGAATATTAAGTATATTTTGTATTGTTAATTATATGCATAAGGGCGTTATTTAAATCTGTATATTTATATTAATGATGAATCATTTAGACTAATTAATTATATATGATTTTTTTCATGAGCATGATACAGAAACAAATCACATGTGATAAGTTATAGGGTAAATTATTCTCATAATTCTAGAAATTTCATGAAATTATACTAGATATTCCGTTTTTTAACATAATTTTGACCTTCCTTAATGAAGATAATTATATGAAAAAACAATAAAAAAATTGTTAAGAAAAAGAGTATAAAACATTACATTGTTATATAAATTAAGGGATGTTTACGTGAAATAAGAAAAAAAAAATAGAATAAACTTAATTAAATTTCAGGAAATATGAACATAATTTACCCGTTATAGGTTCCAAAAAATTGGAAGAGAAATTTACAATTAATTAGAGTTACAATTTTGGTTTTCTACATTTTTTTTCGTTTATCTTAACAGTTGCTGAACTTACGTCCCTGCATACTTAACTTGATATTTTTCCTGGTGATCACAACTAGAGCCATAGTCCAACATGATCTCGTGATGGGTTTTCCACTGAGCTGTCAAATTCACCCCTCCTATTAATGGTTTCAGATTTCAAAAAAACTATAGTACTCGAGTGGGTTTTGTTGAATTGCTCATTCAGGGATAAGGTGCGAAGAATGTATGAATTCTTAGTTAGTTCTACTGTTGGGTTTCATATCTAAAGCCATTGAAAAAATAGCCCTTTTCATGGATGATTTTTAGAGGATTAGCAAGACTTCAAAACTCAAGTTGTGCAATGTAATTTTTTTAAAAATAGTAGATGCTTGTTTATATATATGCAAAGTCAATTGCTTGGTTATTGATTCATATTTACCTTAAAATTAAGCAGATTCGTGCAAAGTTCGATTTTCTTAATGCTCTACATAGGGTTACAGATATTGTACCGGATCAATGCGCTATGTATACATTTTAAAAGTGGCATTTTTTTAAAAATATTACTGGTATTTGTTTCCTTCATTTCGATGTGTTTAAATTAGAAAAATGTTTTACTAGTGAGATCTACAACTTAAAGACAGATCCGCATAGGAAGATTTTTTCACAAGCACGATTCTCAAGATGTAACTTTCTATTTTCAAACTTATCCAAACGCAGCATAGCAGTTTGAGAACCAAGCAGCACTAACATGTTCCGGAACAGAAAGAATCTACCGCCAACTCATTAACTTGATAGAATAGAATGGAGTGGAACTCAATAAAACAGCCGCATTCATGACCCGGGCGCCTCTCGCTACCCAATTGAAGAAAGCTGTATTAAATAAAAAGGCAGACACAATGGAGAAAGTAGCAGCAACATACTCTGCCAAACTCTTCCCAAGACATTATTATCGACTAAAAGTTGTTAAAAACTATAAAACTATGGATAAACCTGGTTTCCAATTAATTTTGGCCAATAATAACAGTGTTCAAAAAGTGTATTAAACTCGTGAAAAGATTCAATGTTCTCGTATTCAATCATTGTTAAAAGGGGGGAAACTTTCGTACCCCGTCTAAGCGATCAATAGAACATAGGTCTTGAATTCAATCTTTCACTCGCAAAACATTCTTTTACTAGATGCTTAAAAATATATGGCCCTTAATTTGGTGCCTTTTATATTTGCAAGCAACCTAAAATTATCGAAACTCAATAAATTTTCAACTATAAGCCAAAAAGGGAAATTTTAGAGAGAAAATAGCTCATAAAAAAAACACTAAAAAAATCACAATTAAATGATCTTACATCAAATTAGGCTCATTCAATCATCATCGGACGCAGAAAATTAAGAATACACAGTAAAATACAGGAGCAGATTGCAATTATGCAAGCGATGTCTGTGCCTACACGTGATCAGCCCTGCCATCATCCTCATTGATACCATCTCCAGCGTGTCTGCAAAACAAAGACAATCAGAAAATATTAATGTTTTTTTCAATATCTTCAGAACCAACCATTGAGATGGTGATAAGATCTAAAATTTAAATGCTTTGTGACTAGTAACAAGAATAAAACCAGAGTTGCATCAAAACGAACCGCCAAGAAGATGTTAGATTCCGAGCTTTTCTGTCCAATTGAAGATTTTCCAAAGCACTTGAAGCTTGAATTATGTCCTCAGGAAGTTCATCACTGTCATATCGCCAATTGTACTCATCCTTCCTATAAGCAGACATGGAGGATCCTCCTCTTCTATCTGAATGCTAGAATGTAAATTAAAGGAAATTTCAAGCATAATGTAAGGTAAAAAGACAATTACAGGAAATACCCACCAGATGCCTGAGATGAAGGAACAGCCCTGCAACAAACAGGTGATTACTTAAAAAATGTCTACCAAAAATGAAATCTAAAAGATCTAGGAACATCAATATATAAAATAATAAAGTGATACTAGACAACTTGTAGAGAAATAAGGTCAGCTATGCACCTTCCTAGTGGAGGTAAGCCACCGGCAACAGATGAGGAAGAATGCCTTCGGGGATTCTGTGATTCTGAGTTCGATAAAGGCTCAGTTTCTGAGGTGGTAAATCTCCTACCACTAGCTCTTGCTTGGGATAAATTCTACAGAAGAATATTCACCACACGATTAATCAGAAGTCAGTAAACATTTGCATCAGTTCTAATAAGTATTAACTATGCTTTACACAAGAAATGGTCTACCAAGAATTTGATATCATTTAATATTAAACACTGCACATGACAAATGATGATTTCCCCAGTATACTATCATCAACAGAAAGTAGCAAACTACCTACACCACTTTCAGCAAACATCTGACTTCTTGATTTTTCTTTCTAAGATTAGTTTGTCCTTGTAGTCATATATGTGCACGTGCACGTGCACACGCACAACACAACTCAATCAAAGAAGAGTTTTTGAATCACCCCAAAAATCAGGTTATAGCATGTAGGTCATTCAATCCAGACTGCCTATATATCATTATCTCATCAACTTAACTACAATCAACAGTTTCCTTTCCAAATCTCCAAAAATGAAGTCTAAAGTCTCAAATTTCACTACATCATTTCTACTTAAAATCAAAATGAATCCTACCTCAAGACCCTACAAAAACATTTTGCATAGGTCCTATTGCAACAAGACCTAGAGCTAACCCAGCTGAAGTACTGCATGCAACATAGAACATAAGTGCAAGGAGACTAGTTCCCAAGCTGAGCCATAAATTATGGGAACTGCTTACTAGCTTGAACAGAACCAAAAATTTCCCATAAAAGTGCCTGGCAAATCTTCAATCAAACAAGGCCTTGATTCCTATACTTCTGGATCCAAAACAAAACCCCTCCTAAGCACAATTTAGTACAAAAACCATTATCTAAAAAAATCAGCAGAGAACGAAAGCACAGAACAGACGAAAGAACAATATCATGAAAGCGACTAAGTGAAAAACCTCGAGCTTCAAGAATCCTTCAAGCACATCCAAGAGTAGAGGACTATCTCTGTTTCTGTTGAGATCATATCCATTTTTGGTACTAAATTCCTTAAGCTCTGTCTTCCAAAAATCTTTCTCCTGCAAAAATGTTTATTCAGCCAAATGCCTCACAACGGAAAAAAATTAACAGAGGGGAACAACCAACAGGAACAAAAATACTATGGGAAAATAAAAACAAGGATTCATTAATTACCAAATTACATTCCGGAAGATAAACTTTTAGCGTATGACTGAGCTGCGCCCAGTCAAGGTATTCACATATCATCGCCGTAAGAAGTCTCCCTGCACAGCGAATACCAAAACTTTTAAACAAAATATAGCTACGAATGCGGCGCATTCATTGTATAATAACCTACAAAAATCATAGCACTAACAGCATATGATTTATGACATGCTACAAAACATTTTTCATATCCAAACGATAAGTCAGATCGGAAAGATTACGAGCAAAGGAACAACTAGTAATAACCGTAATTGAAGCTCGTTATATATTCAGGTCATGTAACGGTGACAACCCGACGAGAGAATCTTAGAATATTCCAATGTTCAAACATGAACAGAAACTAGGTTAGGGATCGAGAAGAAGAGGACCTGGAGGAGAAGCGTGAAGCTGTTTAGCTCGATCGTTGCAGCTACCTAGCAATGCAGGAGGTAGACCTTGTTCCTTCTCAATCACACGATCTTCCTCTTCGATGGCTTCGAACACACTCGCTCTGAGTTCGGCCTGAGACAACAAAAAACGGAAGAATAACCCTAAGTTGAGAATTGAATAGATCTACGGTGAGGAATTGGGAAGAGGAAACCCTAAGGTGTGTACGTACACGGATCCTGGCGAGGACGCCTTTCTTCTCGAGAGTGCGAGTGACCAGTGTCTTCAGGTCCATCATTTCCCTCGTGTAATCGTCCATTTCTCTGTTTCTCGCTCTACCAATTACCACACCAAGCTACTGCCAACTTTTCTTCCTCCTTCTTTTTCCCTTTTCTGTGTTGTGAATGTGCGTGCGCGATTCCAAATATTTCATCGATTTGATTTGATTGATGACGTTAGACTGGAGTATCTATGGGCTGGCTTCTCTACTTCCACCCCGGCCCAATTTCACTTCGTCATTTGATTGGACCCAACCCTTCTTTTAATTTTGGTGTTATTTCTTCCTACACTTCCAGTTACTTCTTGCACTCTCTTTTTCCCTCTAGAATTGCTAATTCGGAATGTAAAATTGCATTTCGAAATACATTTTTTTTCCCTTCAGAATGATCAATCCAAAAGGTTAAAAAATATTCTGAAAAAAAAATACACAAAGCAACTTGAAAAATGTAGGAAGGAACAATCTAATTTTGACTAAATTACAAGTTTGATTTCTCGTTAATTCTTGATATGCATTTTTAATTTGTAACTTTAAAAATCCATAATTTTAGTTTAATTCTCATTTTTGAACTTATTTTTTATTATTTTATTTTGATTCGATTAAATTTTAGATTTAACATAGGTATCATAAAAATAATTAATTAATTAAAATGAAAAATAAAGATATAAACATATGCAAACCAAAGACGTGTCATTTTTATAAATTTTGATTTTGAACAATTGAAAGAGCATTTTGTCATTTTTATATAATTCTTAAAAATCAACAACAAACCGAAAATAATGTAAATTATCACATGATCATTGAAAGTCACCATTTTTTTTAAATCACATAATTTGTGTATTTTAATTTAAATAATTTGTAATAAAATTTAATAATTAATACTTATCCCTCACACAGTCTCACTTGTACATAATTGGTGTAATGGTATAAATCACTAAGTCTCTGAGGTTAGAGAACACGTGATCTTTGATCGAGGAAAAAAAATCTCACTTATTGATATTTATTGAAAAGACCTTTTCATTTTATTCATCACTTATTGATATTTATTAGGGAAAAAATAAGCAGTCGTATTTTACGATCAAGTCATTCATTACATTAGTTGAAACTTTAATGTCATACGCCTCATTTCACATATATTACCTGTTTACTGTATGTTCCATCTTAATTCTTTTGTATAATACATGTCATGCAGGTTTTAGACTTGGATTCACACTACAAGCTATCTGAGTCAAAAGATTACGAGGTAAAGGTGTCATTTCTCCAAAGGGCTATTTCATGTGGATGCAAAACTTACAATAATGAGGTGGAGAAAACCTTAAAAGGAGTTGGGAGGATGAAGTATCTTCGTCCACTTTATACTGCTCTTGTGAAAGGCAGTGGGAAGAAAGATGGTAAAGTATTTGCCAACAGACTATTTTCATAGGCTCGTGCCGTGAGTGTTACCATCCAATTGCTCAAGGTGTTGTTGAGGCCATGTATGCCAAGCATCTCTAGAAGGAATAATTCTCAGAATGTGTTTATGTATCTGCATATCTGCAAGTTGTCTGAGTGTACTCCTCTACAATAAACAGATAAGAAGTACTCAAAATAAACAAAAAAAAATATTTTTCTCAGAAAGAGGTTGGACAAACATTAAAAACAACAAAAAGTTATTTGTTCTATTAAAATATTTGTTAACAAAATAAGTTTAAATAAACTGATCTAATGTGATTTTTTTTTTACTTTATTGGTGCATTTATTGTATTTTATAAAGAAACAAATGAATTAAATGAGTTTTTTTAGCAAATAGCATGTTCACTTATCAGGAAAAATATGTACATCAATTTGATCTATAACACAAACCGTCCAAATATTGAAAGTATTCAAACTGTCTACAAGACTATTTATATAAACGTGCATCTATTTTGTTTTTAAGTACATATTCTCAAATAATTTCAAGGTAACATGTAAATATTTACATTATCTCCAAGAAAACATCAAAGTTAACATGTTTTTTTATTGGCAAAGTACACTATAAAAAAGCATTTCCCGGTAAAAGATTGGACCACCACATATAGGGATCTCTGCTGTACTACCTTTAATATATTAAAGCGAAGATGTCATACAGCTTAATTGCTTTTCTTATTAAAGTATGTCATGGAGATCAATCTAACAAATCTCATCAACATACCAGATTCACCATTAGTTGAATTAAGCACGCGGCATGCAGAAACAATATAAAACCTTGCATATACATAATGGAGGAACATATAAAGCTAAACACCATTCATTACTCTGCAACATTCCCCGTCCCATAAAGCATATAATAGAAGGGGAGGGAACAGAAAAATATTCTTATAACATAACAAAATAATGTTCTCTGCTGGCACAACAATTAGTTTCTTTCTACAAAAAGATCTTTTGTGGTTGTTGGGCAGTAGACAGCTCATAATCCGCTTGTCAATAAAGCTTTAAAATGTCATGGAAATCAGCATACTGTGCGTCCGTAGCACAAACAGGCAAGGTAAAGGTTTTTTGACCATTTATCCTGAACACAAGAACCAACAATAAAGAAAAATCAGCCTTGAAATTTAACCAACGAAATCAATTAGTCATTCATCTCCCCATACCTTAACATGTGTGCTGGGAAATTGCGATGTCCGTAAAGTTTCCTGAGTTTCATCACTTAGTTTGCGTCTCGGAATACTTAATATAAGAGCAGATTGATCCAATGTAGCTGCAGTTGCTGTAATCCTATAACCTTTATCCCAACGTTTATGGATGCCCTCACTTGGATAGAGAAAATCAAGTTCAACCACCTACAGTTAAAAGGTTAATGATGAGAGCATGAAGAAAGTCTGTCTGGTAACAGGCTTATATCCCACCATTGTGTGACATACTGAACAGAGACAGGAAATCACGCACTAATAGAAATGCAGAAGAACTGTTATACCAAATCTCATAATGAAATACAATTTTAACAGCAAACCTGTTTACTGAATCCAGCATTTCGAGACATAACAACACCCCAACGACTTCCAGCAGTGGCCATTGAAGTGACATGAAAACCTTCTCTCCACTTCTTGTTTATCCATTTGAAGGGGAAAGATTCACTCACTTTGTAGGATTGTTGAGTATACTGCGTACCTGCAGAAATTAGATCATAAATCACAACAAAATCAGAGGTAACAGTTGCAGAAGCATTATATGTAGCGGTCTTCAGAAATCCATGTGTTCAAACAAAAGCACTAAAAAATCAGATTAAAAAAGAAGGGAAATAAACACAAGGTTACAATTGACAACAAACAGAAAGTAACTTGGGCAAGCTAATAGAGCCACGTCCAACAGCACCACTTTCAACACAGCATTTAGACAATCATGGCAATTGTTTCATTTCAGGTACATAATGAGACTCAAAAAATGACTGAATAACTTGAGGTATATAAAATATAACACAGAATTAAACACCAAAACCAGTTTATCTCCAAGGCTGCAGCTGCTAAAAAACTTTCCAATGATATTTGATAACATGATTCATCATCAACCATGAAAAATAATTAAATTAATTCATCATTTCACCACAGCAAAAAGTGACCCCTTAAGCAATCAAACCTTTTGACATCACCACAAGAGAGCTGCCATTGTTGCTCCCTGCAATAGAAGTAATGTAAAAGTTTTTATCCCACTGCTCCATTATCCATTCCTGCAAAGCAACAGTCGCATGGATAAGCTTAATCACATGGAATTAGATTAAAGAAACTGCAAGACATACAGCATATTTCACCTTGTGCAAGAAAAAGGTTGACAACTTGTAAACTTGAGCTGTAAAACCAGTTCCAGCATCCATAATAAGAGCCCAAAGATTGCAACAAGAAGACACACAACTAATAAGAAGGCCATCTGCAACCCCTCTCTCAACATGCTGTTCTAATCTGGCATCAGACACATTGTAATGGTACCTGAAATGCAACCAATTAAAAAATCACAAGCAACTCATGGGCATAACATACTCAAGCTCACCCTTGTATATCTGATTACTGGATAAAAAGAACTGCTAAAAGGAGAAAACTGTGTCGTACCTTTGTTTCATTGGCAGTCTTGCATTGTAAATTGAAATCCATTGTGTAGCAGGAACCCCTAAACGGACCTTCTTTCTTGGCTGTGAATCATCCTCTTCAACATTCAATCTACCCCGCTTTTGCCCAACCTGCCAAACTATGATTTTGAGTAGACGTACACCAACCAGAAGAGGAAAAGAAAAAACTAAACCAGAAATACAAGACCTCCAAAACCACACTTTAGTAATTACCTTTTGGGCACCTTCAGTATTAATTGGCCGCAATGCTGGATTGGGTCCAATCGTACCGTCAAACAAAGATATTAGCTTGGAATAATTAGGTTCTTCATCAAATTTCATATTCACTACAAACTCAAGAAAATGCCTAAAAGGAGGAGGGCACATGCAGCACAGCGTCTCAGGAGATGTCCCCATCTTCTTTTTGCAAACAAGGAAGGATTTGCTATCACCCTAACATACAAGGTAAAATAAATATTGAAATAAAATATGTAAAGGAATGAAATTTGCACAGTAAATACTCCATAGGCATGTAAAATAAATCCCATGTACCTGGTAACCTTGCCATGGTAATCGGCCCTTATGGAGGAAGACTAGTGTGTATGCAAGAGATTCAAGATCATCTCTTCTACTAGCAGTTCTCCCCAAATGAGCATGAACACTAGCATATCGAACAGTTCCTCTACATAAAAAGAGGAGGCTCAAGAACATTGATAACCATATGCAAGAAAACAATTAATAAAAGAGAACCGCAAGGGGGAAAAGAAAAGAAAAGAAAAGAAAAGGAGGGGGTGGGGGGGAAGAAAACCTAAACATATCAGGACGTTGATCATAGTCAACATGCTGTCCACTGGAGGTGTCTCTCCATTTTGTTGCTGAAAAACATGAGCACGTATCATGAAGGGATTCACAAGAAAAAAACCACAAATGCATATTTAAACTTAAATTACATCAACCGACCTAATCCAAGGTCAACAAGAAACAGTTTCTTCTCTTGCGCTGTAGCTGGCTGACCAAGTAAAAAGTTTTCTGGTTTTACATCCCCATGCACATAACTAAAATGAACAAAGAGATTGTGTTTATTGTTTGGAGTTCAACACAATTAAAACTCAATCAATTCACGGACATTCTAAAACTCACTAGGAAGATGAAGAAACAAATATGTTCGACTAATAACATACCCTTTTGAGTGCATCTTCTCAAGTATTGATAAGGACTCAACCGCTATACATGAGACCATTTCAGAAGACATCCTAAACATTTATTAATAAAAAATGAAAAAACAATATGTCAGAGAAAGAAAAAGGAAAAAATACTTATTGTAACAATTCTAACATGATCTGTTGCATATATTCAAACTAACGGAGTGTTGAAGGCAAAGGAGAAGCAATTTGCTGAAGCAAAAAGCACACAAGGAAAAGAAACAAAAGGTTAAGGTAACAGTGGTGGAAGTTGATGGCCCAAATAATAGATCAAGGAAAAAAGAATACACCTTTAGACAAAATGCATGCATACAGTGAGTAAAACCATAAGAATTATTCACTAGTTATATATATTATAAATGGATGCCAAAAAAATATTTTAGTAAAACAGAACATGTACAACTAGTTGTCACTCAAACACTGTTTTGCATTTCTCTTCACTTGATTATGTACTCAGAAGAGAATGAATTTGAATTCAGTTGCCATGTTTAAATGTGAACCTCATTAAAGAAAACCCAAAAACAAATGAAATCAGTATTATTACAACCGTTGTTTTAATACACATTATATAAACCCTATAAACAATCTTAAAGCCAAGATACAGGCACACTTAAACTCACATCTGGCTTGAGGTATTCCAGAGATCCCACAAACTTGGACCAAGTATGTCCATAACCTGCATATAAAGGAATAGTTGAACTGTTAAGTTGGCAATGAATAGTGCAATGGTTGTTGTGTAAAATAGATCATACCATCACATAATATTCTCCTTGTCTTCCTTTATAGTGTACTTTTGGGATTCCATAACTACCCCCAAGGGTGCTTTTGACATAACAAAAAAGTCAAACTTTAGCTATACATACTTGATCACAAATCATGATAATTTAAAAAAAAAACATTAATATAAACATAAGAAGTTACCTACTTGTATACTTGCCACTCGTAAGGAGGGCCATAGTTACAGCCCTTACTGTTTCTATGTTCAAATTTCAGAGCCACCTGAGAAATGCGAGATAGAAATAAACTTAAAGCCAAATCAATGTCAAAAGTATCAAACAATTTAACGCACAAAGCCCAGATGCAATTAGAGAAACCTACCTCCATAGCTCCAGCACCTGTTGCACGCTCACGACGGCCAACAAAAACCTGACCAAATCCACCTTTACCCAATTTTCTCTCTACCTTGTACATGGGCGATCCTCCCACTTGAACCTTTGGCATTGAAAGCAAATTCAAGTTTCAAAATTTATTAAAAATAATAATTCAATGAATAAGCAGCAACAATATCCCAACAGCTACAAAAGTGAGAAGTGTTAATTTTTCTTATTTTATTTTGTGGAAATTTGTATGTATACAATTTAGTCCCTAAATTTATCAATTTTGTGACAAATCAATTATTCTCCATCACCATACCCTAGAACATGTCAACTTCATAACAAATTATTCCTTGAATTTACGACCAGTTGTCACAAATTAAGTCCCAAAATTTGATCAATCTGAAAGACTAATTTGCAATTGAGTTGACAGAATCAGGGACTAAAACATTGCATATGCAGATTTTTCACTTTTCATCACCAAATCAATCGACACTTTTCGAGGCAAAATTGCAGTCAGATAAAAAAAACAAGCCAAGAGTCATAATCACATACCCTATCAGGAAAAGGTGGAGTGGTGGCATCCTCCTCAGGCTTATTACCACTCAAGCCACCGCTTTCGTCACCCATATTCACGCCCACACCAACTTCCTTGTTCTCTTCTTTCGCCGGCTCCGGTATCGGGATCAACGGTTCCGGTATCGGTGTCGGTGATATCGGGATCAACGGCTCCTGGCGCTCCAATTCCTTCGCCGCCAATCGAGTCCTGGGTCTCCCTCTCGGCGCCGCACGAGCCTTCACCTCCTTCCTTGCAGGTTCCGATGCTTTCTGGCCACGGCCACGCCCCCGTCGCACTCCACTACGAAGCTCTGGCATTCTCTAAACCCATGCAATCGATTCACAGTTCCGATAACCTCCTTCGTCATATGCTCTACCGGAACACCGATGCACGATTCATGCCTGAAATTGGAAGAATGAAACGAAAGACAGAGAGAAAATTTGTCGGACTATGTCACGATGACAATGGGAATGGGGGTTTAAATCGAATGATGAGGATGAGAATTAGGGTTAGGGTTTGATGAGTGAACAAACTCGGTAGCAGATTAACCGGGAAAGGGAAAGTAGCGGGAGGCAAGAAGAGCCTTACACGGTACAAGATGAAAATGAAAATGAAAACGAAAAGATATATAAAATTATATTTTTTTAAAGAAAATTATTATTATTATATATCAATCTATTATTAGATCACAAACTACTTATACACTAACAAGATCCATTATAAGGGTTAGATTCTTAATAAATAAAAACATAATTATTAATAAAAAAATTATTATAGGGGTAAGAGATATTCACTTATAGGTTGTATCATAGATAATTTAAGTGGAAAAAAATGGCAACATATAGAATATTTATTAGGATATTCATAATTGAATCAAACTGAATATAAAATTAAAAATCTCAAAAAAAATCAAGATTACTAGTTTGGTTTGATTTTTACTTTTTCCAAATTATTTGATTCGATTTGATTTTCATTTTCACATATGAAAATTAAGTTACAATCATTAGTTTAATATATTAGTCATGTATGTATATAATAATACAGAGCTTTAAGTTTATATAAAACGACAACACTTACATTCAATCTAAATCTAAGGCTACAATGTTTAACACCCAATCTCTCGGCATAATCTTAAACTGAAAGCCTCAAATTATTCTACCTACTACCATCTTTATGTTTGCGATGATGACTCTCTCTAACAATAACACTTATTATTATTTTATTTAAGTTTAGTCCCTAGAACTTCTTTAACTTTTAAGTTTAATAGTTTATTATTTTATTTTTAAATAATTACTATTCAAGTTGAAACTTTAAGTTGAGCATTTATTCAGTTAATTGTCAAACTACTTATTATTTAAGTTTTGTCCAATTATAACAAACTTTTTAAATATTTTTTAATACTCACTAACAAAATTTTCAAACCACTAAAATTGAACTACTTATTGTTTCGATTTCATAAATAATCTAAATCAAACCAAATCACACCATACATAATTTTCTTGTTTGACTCAAACTAATTTTGAGTCAAAATGGTACAAAATCTCACCATGAGCATTCCTAATATTTATATTATGTACAAATGCTAATTAATTTTTTAATATTATTTTTAATAGATTAGCGACAACATATAAAACATTTGTAATGTGTATGTATTCTATTTAATTTATTAATAATTAAATAATTTATTTTTTAACAATAATACTATAATTTAAGTAAAATGAACTTACAACATAAATAAAATTATTCCATAACCATAGTGTCTAGTTGATGTTAATCTAATAGATAGAAGTTTATATATGAAAAAAATCAAATATAATTTTTTTCATAAAATAATTTTTCCTTTATATGTGAACGTCATAGATTCAAATATAAATTGTATACTTTATATATAAAGAGAGATTTATTTCCTAATATTAGTCTTACTTGTTGTTTTGAATATTTTATGAATATTTTTATATCAACAACATATTTTTATTTTATATATTTATGAAATTGATAAGAACAAAACTTGACTTTTTTAGTAAAAAAAATTGATAAAATATAAGAAAATTATGAAAAAAATATATTATGTGATAAACATTTAACATATACAATTAGCATTCTCAGCAGTTTGCTTGGAAATAATTTGTGTTGAGACCCATTTTATTCTCCTTTAATTTTTTAAGAAAATATAATTTATTATAATTATTTGCATCTAAAAATAATTAATAATTTCACACAAAATATATTTAGAAATGCAAAATTCACTAGATAAAGGTGTGAAATCACCCTTTTATCAATTCCTACAAATCGATGAATCAACAATATTTTTAAAGAAGTCGACAAATTATTACAAAAATGGTTTAATCTGTTAAAAAAATGAAGTTGATCTAATTCTTAGAATTTGAATTTGGAAGACTGAAACTTGGAAATGTAAAAGAAAAAAAAAAAAGAGGATAAAATTTTGTTGAAATATAGTATGTCAAAAGTTTTGGCCTATTTGGTATATAAGTTTTGAACTTTTTTAAAATATTAGTTTTTAGCTTCCATTTTTTTATATTTCCTTTATTTCCTTGATATATTTATCAAATAAATTAATTACCTTTTTTAAATAAGACATTGATTTATTATTTTTATATCATTTTATAATTTTCAATTACTTCAATAAGTAACTTTATCAAACATTTATGTTTTAATAAATTTATTTTTCAATTGCTAACTTTTAGCTATCGGATAGCTCTTAGATTAGTTTTTCAATTTTCAACTAACTTTTCGAATAATTTTGTCAAACATAACCTATAAAAATATTATTACAAGTGTACCCGCATATGTGCGTTCATGTGCATACTTGTGTGTTTAAAATTATTAATCTTTGAATTACTTTACAATACACATCTTAAAATAGAAAAAAATCTTATATTAACAAAATATTTTATTTATTTTTTAAAAATATATATACTATCTAAAAAACTATATATAGATAGAATATAAGAAAAAAATATGAAAAGTTGAAAAATATCATATGGGAGGCATTTAACATTTTTTATACAAAATGCAAGCTTACTTAACATTCTCACAAGTTGCTACAAATGAATGTGTTTTGAGGTCCATTTCATTCCATGGCAAAAAATTCTTTAAAAAATAATAATAATTATATTTTTTTGCATCTATAATTAATCAATAATTTCACACTAAGTACAATAAGGGATGCAAAATTCACTAGATAAACAAAAATCACTCATTCACCAAAGTTGATATATCAACAGATTGTTAGGAGGACAAAATGTTGATAAATCAACAAATTATTACTGGATAAAAAGAAAAATCATATATTCACCAAAATTCTTAAGTGTTCATTTTTTTTTTACCTTTACAGGTATTTTTTATCCAAAAAAAACTCAATATATGATCAAATAAATAAATGTAAATCAGGAAATTAGGTCCCTCTATTTTACCAAGTATTTTTTACCTTTACTTTAGAAGTTGATACTCAAGTGTTTTTTTACCTTTACAAGTATTTTGATCCTCTATGTTACTAAATATGTAAATTTAGTCCCCTAAATTTGAAATTGAGACATTTATTCATTTGTTTTTTAAAAAAAATTAGGAAATTAGGTCCATCTATCAAACTGATTGGGTTGATAGTTAAAAAAATGTTGACACTAAAGTATTGTGAATAGATAACTTTTTAAATTTTCTATTGCTTACTAGATATTTAAGTTAAATAAATATTTATTTTGTTATTGTAAAAAATAAAAATAAAAAATCATCATTTCTATTCTTTTTTTGTGAGAGCATCATGTGAGAGAAAAGGATTCCAACTTCACATTAGCTCAAGATGTGCGTTGTTTGACGAAAGGAAAAGTGTGCAAAAATCACATAAATTTGATCGCCAACTGGTTGCCTAAGAGGGGAAATACAAGAAACTAGAAAGATCAAGGCTTATTCAGCAAAAACAAAAAAGAAAAATCAAGGTTTTTCCTTCCCATAAATATTATATCCAATTTTGAAAAATTACATGCCTACACACTCAAACATCAAAATAGGTTAATTATCATATATCCTCCCTGCACTCTCTTGATCAAACATATCAACACAAATGAACAACAATGGATTTGTAAGGCCAATGATTTAGATGACTAGTAAGTTTTATCCCTATTATTATTACACTATAGTTACTTTAATTTTTTTTTAAGTCTTCTATTTGTCTTACCTTCAAACACCTTGTTGACTTGAATAAGTTATGATTCTAATTTAGTTTAATTTTCATTCATGAACTTTTGGTTTACTTGCCCACAACTATGAGTCAATGATAATATGTTATAACAACAATATAATCCGACTACTACTAACTAATTATAATCTTCAACTGAAATCAACTACATCGAAATAGTCACATGGCTACAAAATCCAACAACAATTTACAAATGATTTATACTGAACCCATTACATCAACTGGCCCTACCAACCACTACAAATAACAATGCCTAAGTGAAACAAATCATCAAACATGTGTGTGTGACGGAGAGCACCCCCCTTGCCATACATGGAAACCACGACGTTACAAAACAATACATTAGTTAGAGGCAAAGTCAGAATGTGAAACAATATTGTGGAGAGAAGCATTGGGGGAGATAGATAGGAGGTCGGCACAAACTTTGAAGACAAAAGGGAAGATGTAGACTTAACTATCCGACGGTAGAGAGCGAAAACGTCATGAGGAATTATGAGATGAAAGATGCGTCTCAGCCTGTCACGAAATCGCATTCCTCCTATCTCACGCAACATTTCATCACCCACTTTTTTATTTTATTTTTTTGTCCTTAATTGAGAGATTTTGTACCAGATTTTTAAAAATTCATAATTTTAGGTTTTATGGTCAATTTTGAACATTAATTTATATTTTTTATAAATGTTGTATGTTATTTATTTATTTATTATCCACATGACACATGTTATTTTAATTATTTAATTACTATCAATTTTTTTAAGTATACAATAGATAACAAAATATCTAAATTAAAAAATAAGAGGACTAAAATTACATATTTATTAAAATAGATGACAAAATGTCTTAATTAAAAAACAAAAGAACTAAAATCTCATACTTGAAAAAAAAAAGGAGAACTAAAATTATATATACACTTATTTTCTCTTTCATATAGATTTTTACCTTGCTCTTTCTTATTTATAATATTAGTTACGTTTTTTTTTCTATTTATGGGAATTGAACTCAGATAACAAAATTAACAAAAAAATTAAAATAACCTATGCAAACTGCTTAATCAACAGATCATAATATCAATACAAAGTAATTTCCATAGAAAATTATAATTATTTTTCATTAAAAATCGTAATTACATGTAGACATTTTTCTCTCAACAAAATTTATTTTATACCTAAATAACACTTGTTTAAGAGATATATGTTAATACTACTTATGTCAATGTTATTGGTAAGTAATAACATTCCTAATTATAACATTTTTGGGAATGTAATTCCTAAAAATGCAACATCTACAAACTCCTACTCATAATTAATGATTAATTCTTTTAAACTAAGAATAAAATCTAAAATAAATATGTAAACATATACTCATTTTCTCTTCCTTATATTTTTATTTTTAACTTTTGTTTACTTAGATTTTTTTTTCTTCTCATTTATCACATATCTATCATTTTTCGGTTCCCACACACATTCTCTTTGTTATTTTTATTTCTCTTTTTGCATTCCACCTCATGCACCCCAAAATAGGTTTGTTCATCTATTGTTACGCTGAAATTTAAGGTTATGAAAAGATAAAAAATATTATGCTGAGAACATTTTAAATTAGTTTTGTAGATGTAGATTAGTGTTTATTGGGTTTCATTACGCACGAGACAAAACAAATACTGCATTAATTTCTTCAAACAAAGAAAAGTTACATTATCAAACACTCATGACTCTAACTATTTGCCCATTTGTGAATATGATACCTCTAGCTACCTTTTAAAAATGCCCAATCTTCTTACATTGACATGTAATACAATTTAAGTTTAATGGTTATATATCGATAATGTAAATAAATGATGTAAAAATTTATTTAATTGTAAATCATCATTAATTAAAAATAATTATTATAAATATTAATAAATTTACATTATAAATTGTAATTGAATAAATATTTTTTTCACTACATAAAGTATTTCTTCATAAAATTTACTCATCATTTAGCCATTTAGCTACATCAACTTTTTTTGTGTTTTCAACCCCCCTTCTATTTCTCAATTTTAAAATGCCCAATTTCCTTTATCACAATCTCCCACTTTAAAATCTCAACCTTCCAATTTTTTTTCTACCCACCCTCCTTTGTCACAATCTCTCACTTTAAAATCTCAACCTTCCATTTTTTTCCGTCCACCCTCCCGCACCCCCATCCCCTAAGAGGATTGATAAAGGTTATCGTAGAGGGAGATACGTAAATGAGATGAAACAAAGAAGAAAATTTCAGAAAGAAAGAAGAAGAAGAAATAATAAATATAAAGGTGTTTAGAATCAAATCAAACCAAGCATAAAATCTGAAAACAGACAAAAAAAAATTAAAAACCACAGAAAAATCAATGATCATTGGTTTGAATTTTTTTTAATTTTTCAAAAAGCACGGTTTGTTTCTGTTCGTGGCCTAAATACCCCTAAAAATTATTATTGTAATTAGTGTTTTATTGTTGAATATTTATAAATTTTCATAGTTGGAAGCAAGTGTTATCAATGTTGGCTTACTAAAGTTGTTTTTCTAAGTTCAGTTGTTGGAATCTATAAACAAGTCTTATGACTATTTTTATTTTTAAATTGAATGATTTATTATTTAAATATTATTCAACTTGAAAATAATTACTATTTTACTTTAAGTTTAATTTTTAAAATTTTATTGTTTATTTATACACTTAATTATTGAATTAATTATTATTCAAATTTTGTCCAATTAATAACAAACTTTTAAACATTTTTTAATATTTACTAGTAGAATTTTCAAATTGCAGAAATTAAACCAAACCAAACGAAAAATTAATTTAATTTATTTTGGATTTCATAAATAATTTAAATTGAACCAAACCTCACTACGCTTAATTTTTTTTTGTTTGATTCAAATTAATTTTAAGTCAAACCACATCAAATCTTCAAATAGAATTGCAGATAGAGAGGGAAAAAGGGTGGAGCAAGTCTCTGTTATTTTTAGTTTTTATTTATTTATTTAAAGTGTATTTTAATAAAAATAATGACATAACAATTTGTTTAAATTTTAGTGGATATTACTTCAGTAAAAAAACTTCATTACTTAACTGATTCGGTAAAAGAAAATAACTTTTTTTTTGCAATTGATATAACAACTTGAATTTTTGAACAACTTTTGTTTGGTTTTTCACAAGTACTCATTGGCAGATCAATATTGAAGAGTATATGGAGTAATTGCTCTCACAATAATTTTTTTATGTTAATGTATATTTTTTCTTCTTCCGACTATTACATGAATATATCTAATAGATAAAAGAGAAAATATTTTGATATTAAATTTATTATTTTATCATTCTAAATTTTTAATTAATTGGAAGTATATATATTTACAATTTATAGATATAAAATGTTGTTTATTTTAAAAAATAAATAAACTCTTTTATAATTATGACATATATCTAGAAAATATTTCTATTTCCTTCTTTTATTGTAGTAATCAGATGAATATATCTAATATAAGAGAGAATAAATTGATATTAAATTTATTATTTTATCATTCTAAATTTTTAATTAATTGGCAGTATACATATTTTATTTACAATTTATAGATATAATATATCTTTTCTTAAAAGAAAAGAAATAAACTCTTTTATAATTATGACACATATCTAGAAAAAAATGCTATTTCCTCTTATTAGTATAGTAATATTTTATTTTGTTTGGTATAAAAATATTTTTTTTTTTGAGATTGGCATAGAAAGATTGTTGTTTCTTTAAATCTAACTATTTAGGAAAAGATGGAGAATATTATGTGGTGAGCGTTTCACATGGCATTTCCACAAGTTGTTACAAAAGGATGCGGTTGAGGCCATTCCAATCCTTTTAAAGAATTCTATAAAAAAATATTATTATGATTATGATTTTTTGCATCTAAATTTAGTTATTGATTTTACATTTAATTATATCTAGAGATGCAGCAAATTTCACTAAACAAAGGCAGAATCACCCTTTCCCTAGCGTGGATGAATTGATAAGTTACAGAGGACAAGATCGTCATGTGGGAGATAGGCATAAATTTTTAGGGTTAATTTTTCTTCTTCACCATCCAATCCATTCGCATCTCCGACCCTATTTTTTTATATATAATAACAGTGCCATTATTATTCTCTTTAAAGCTTCCTCCTTGCTGTCATTTCATTTGCATGATGAGAAGATGATGATATTCCACCCTCAGTTACCGTTGGTAAATTAGCCCTTACATTTATTATATTATTTTATTATTATTTTGTCTTATTCTTTTTTATATAAACAAATACAAAAGCTGTTGTTTGACATTTCTGCTTCTGTGCCTCTGGATTTGCATCTTGTCATATCATATTCTTTTTAATGTGAGCTACCGTTATATATTCTCTTATTTTTCTATTTTCTTCTCAATTTCTTTAATGAAATAGTATAATAACGCCAAGCGAAGCAAGTTGCACACACAAAAAAGGTGCACACTTTTATTGCGATGGATAATTGATACCAAATGATAATCTTTGCTTTATGAATTATTTATTTTCTTTATTTGACCTCCATTAGAGGGTGCAACAAGGACAAGAAATCGGATTTGAATTTTCCTTGGATATGAAATAAAAAAAGGTGAAGTTTTTCTGATATTTGGTATTGGATGATGGATTGGCATCATGATGACACCAACCCCACAAATCCTTTTAACCCTGAAATAGTGTCAGATTATAGAGAAAGATCCATTAAAGTAATGACTTGCTTTATGCATATACTAGTACGTATTTATGTAAAAAATGGTTTAAGATAGTCTTGATGGAGATATACATGCATACTATGCTACCAATGTCAGGGTTCAGTTATAGGTTACATAGGTCTGTGAACAGTGCCTGGGGTTTGGGAGAGACTAGAAAGTAGAAAGGGACTTTATTACCAAAGAGACTAAAAAGGTTTCTCCTGGTTAGCCACTGTTGTTTCAAAAGGCCAGAGCCATGAGCTTGCTTTGTTTGATGGGTTCTTGCTGTTACATCCTCGGTAATCTGAGGGAATTCATGGTTGTGTCACAGCTTTTCTTCTGTACCATAATGCCCTTTTTCTTGGGCTTTGTATCTTCCTTGTTACTACTGTAAGTTATTTCACCACCACCCCCTTCACCCTTTGTGGGGTGTTTCAGTCCTGCTGCTGCACGGTGAATTTATTGCGCCCCCCCACCCCGGTCTCTCTTTTTCTCTTTTTTATTTTCATGGGACTATTTCTTTCTTCTTATCCTGTGAACTTGTCTGTTTCTTTTCATTTTTTTGTCTCGTTTCTTTTATCTGTTGTCTGCATGAAAGTGCCCATTTCATTTCTCATTCATGTTTTTTTTTTCTTTTTCATATCTACAATACAAATGCTGCTTGGTGATTATCAACTTACCAATAATGTTTTTGTTCTCCCTTTGGTTCCTTCATTACTTTCCAATTCCCCTCTGCTGTGCTACAAAATGTTAAACTTCTGGTGTTGTTGATGTTGGGACAGGAAAGCACTGAAGGCTGAAAGAAATTACCAAGTAGTTAGTTAATGGCATCAACATCTTGCGTTGGTAACTGCTCATTCCCTATGAAAGATGCAGCAGGTTCGAGTTATTGTGCATATCCTTTTTCTCTAGCAAAATATGAGGAGGTTGTGGACAATCCCCAGCTCTTCATGTTTACCTTGGAGAAACTTCACGCTGCTATGGGTACCAAGTTCATGTACGCTCCCTGAATATCATTTGGCCGTAACCTATATAAGTATTTTTTTATTTTATTTTATTTACTTTAGAAGTGTTCATAGGGGTGTCAAAACTGTAAGAGAGGATGATGAGTTGGTTGCGAAATTCTTGAAGTAAACTTCTAGAGCCTGTTCTTGGTTCGTTCTGTAGATATGAAACATAAAAACTTTTTAAGTTACATTTATGTTCTCTGTATTGATATATCTGATGATGTTTCATGGTTCTACCTAATAATGTTAGCGGCACTCTTTAGCTTTGCCAACAAGTTCAAAATCATTCTGTTGTTACCATGTCTGCAGTGGGGCCTCAGCTTACAGTTTTGTAGTTTTTGGAACTATTGTCTCCTCCTAATTATTAATGCGTTTTAATTGCATAACTTTGTAACATAAAAGCATGTCCCCCCAACACCTTTTTAGTTACTTTTGTGGAATTTGAAATTTTGTTGCAGGATTCCCATTGTTGGAGGAAGAGAACTAGATTTGCATCGCCTCTTTGTCAAAGTGACTTCTCGAGGAGGGATTGCCCAAGTAAGATGTGATGAGAACTTAATTTATTGTTGAAGAAGCATTGTATTATTTTATATCTGATCCCAACCAATTGTTATTAGAATTTTCAACTATGAATTGCTTTAATACAAATTCAACTGCTTGTGATCCGCTCTGATAGAATCATCTCCCCCAAGCAGATGAATTTGTATTAAATCAATTAATCAATTAATATTTCCTGGTGTTCATTTTGGTTCTGCTGAACTTCGTGGCTTCAAATAATAGAAGGTGTTTTACTACAAAGTTGTAGTTATCCAATATGTTCTCAATATATCAGGGAAGCTTGTCAATTTCCCTTTTTCATTATGTTGATGTTTATCAAGGGGAGACCAGAGACAACTTTTTCCGAAGTTTGTTAATTTTTTCATTATCTTCATTGGCTGTGCATGTGAAAAGTGTTCAATTGTAGCATATTATGAATTTTCTCTTTAAACTTGAGAGAGCGTCTCAATAAATTTAAGTGTCATGATGGTTGCATTGCATGTTGTCAAATTGTCAATAATGGCTTTGATGCTTTTATAACACGTTTGATTATATTCTAGTTCAATTTATCTTGTGTTTAATATTTTTACCTTGGAGTGTTTTGCGCAACATCATGATAATAAAATGTCAGTATTTTTTAGGTTTTGATGCATTTTGTATAATATTCTGGCAGATAACTGTGAATTATTTTCACTATTCTTTGAGCCATATCTTTTTGTTTTATTTGGTTGTAGTGCTAAAAGTTATAGTATCTGGTTAATCTGTCTTGCAGGTAATTAGAGAGAGGAAATGGAAAGACGTAACTTCAGTCTTCAATTTTCCATCAACAGCTACAAATGCTTCTTTTGTGTTGCGGAAGTACTATGCTTCATTGCTCTACCATTATGAACAAATTTACTTCTTTAAAGCCCGTGAATGGGACCCGACTGCTCCTGGTATTTTCATTTAAACCACATTGCTGATTTGAGCTAATGTTAGGGATGGGGCCCCTTCTAATATATAAGATATCCATGTCTCTTTTGACAGATGTTTTGCAGAATCAATCAACCCTGCCAGTTCCTCCTCCAAAAATGCAGTTTCCGCAGCCTTTGTCAGAAATTCAACCAGCTGTCTTTCAACAGTCAAATGTTAATGCTGCTAAATTGCCTGAAGGTCTTTGCTCTTTCTTTTTGTTGGCCCAAAACAAGATTAATTGATAACCACAACTTACAAAGAAAAAGGAAAAAAAAGGGTGAATATGGTCATGAGAATTTTTAGTCTTAGCTTCTAATACTCTTTTAGGCTATGTATGTTTAGAGTGATGGCAAATGATGGAATGGAGTAGAATGAAATGACATTGGTTGCCATGTTAGGATGGCTTAGAATAAAATAGAATGGAATGTAACTTTATGAAATCTATTTTAATTCCATATATCTATTTTTCTTTCCCCAAGTTTGGGGATATGTGATAGACCAATTATAATTCTTACCATTTTGTCCATTTTTTAAACAATAGGATGGTCCAAACAAGATTTTGGAGGTGGTGTACCGATTGTTTAAATAATAGGTGGTGTCAACCTATTATTGGATATCCAAACAAGACTAGCCTTTCTTTCATGAAATAGTTATACTGATCATAAGTCATACTTGAGAGCAGATTTTGAGAGGTGGTGTGCCGATTAAGTGCCTAAATTTTTGTGTATGTGCCAGGTTCCACTGTATGGTTAACCAGACAAAGTAGGTCTAGTGTTTTATCTTCTTTTAAGCCTTCAGGATTTATGATCCATGACTTAATGGAAGGGATCATTGTATCAAATATCAGTGATCTTTTAAATATGTTTGGCAGTTACCTAAACACATTTTGTGCATGCTGGAAATTTTGTTTTCTACCTATTTTATCATCTGAAGGACATGTTATGTTTTTATGTGTTCTGTGTCTGAGTTTGCATTTGATTGATGACGCTTGTATCCAGTTGGTTATAATGTTAATTTGTACAAAAGATCATTTGCAAAATTGCAATATCTTGTAAACTGATTATTATTACTAGAAGTTGGATTTGTCTTTTTGTATGGTTTTTTGACGACCCATCAGTGATTCAATATCTTTAACTATCATGACTGATTGATTATTTGATAAATAATACTGTTTAGTCTCTTGTTGTCTTCAGCAATGGCAGCATCTTCGGCAGGTTCTCCAGTCATTGGGGTCATTGATGGGAAATTTGAAAGTGGGTATCTAGTTACAGTCACAATTGGTTCGGAGAAACTCAAAGGCGTGCTTTATCAAGCTCCACAAAACCCTGTATTGGCAGCACCCCATCATAGTGCCTCAGCTAATAACAACAATGTTTCTGCTTCATTGGGTGTCCATCGTCGACGACGCAGGAAGAAGTCAGAAATTAAAAGGAGAGATCCTGCTCATCCAAAACCCAACAGAAGTGGGTACAATTTCTTCTTTGCTGAGCAGCATGCAAGACTAAAGCTACTTCATCATGGAAAGGACAGAGAGATTAGTAGGATGATTGGTGAACTTTGGAACAAGTTAAAAGAATCAGAAAAGACGGTACGGAATTGGTTTAACATTGTATTTTATATATGCATAAGCTCATATGCATCTTTTGGTTCTTGTATCTGGGCCATATTATATTAATGCGTTGAGTTTGAATGACCTAAAGGTTTATCAAGAGAAGGCCATGAAGGATAAAGAGAGGTACAGAGCAGAAATGGAGGATTATCGGGAGAAACTGAAGATGGGCCAAGTTATCAGCGATGCTGTGCCACTTCAACAACGACTTCCTGAACCGGATGCAGACATGTTGGATGTTGACACAAAAATGGATGAAGCTGAGGGAGATTCTCCTCAAACTCCAGAGGAGAGCAGTTCTGGTGGAAGTGACTATGAAGATTATAATAAAACTGCAGAGAGAGGCTTGGATATGGATGCATTGCCTGTTATAGGAATGGGTGCAGAAACAAGCTACTTGGATTCGGAAGATAAGTCATCTAAGGGGGGTTTATAAGCTTCTCCAGAAGAGAGAGAGAGAAAGAGGTTAGCTGGCACTAGTTTTTAGCAGAGAGAGATGCAGTGGAGATTTGAGGTAGGATTAAGGTTGCAGTGCTTACTTGGTGGCTCACACAGGGCTTAACTGTGAGTTTTGTCGTTTTAATTAATGTTTTAATTTAAGGTGTTCATGTTGGCTTCATGCTATATGGCTATTGTACATCTGGCATGCTGACATGCTGACATGGATGATATGATGGTAACTTGTTAATTAGGCCTTTGGGAGCAGTGGATACTAGGGAGTCCGCTCTTCCTATGTTATTAGGTCCATCCAGACCAAAACAATAAAATGCCTCTTTTCATTTTATACTTTAGAGCAGTTATAAGGGTGTGTTTGGTTTTTAATTTCAAAATTCATTTTTAGTTTTTTTTTTTTAAATGAACTTATCGAATGGGCAAAACCCAACATTCCATTGTTGTCAATCAAAGACAGGCAACAAGCAGCGTCTGATCTAACTGATAAGGGGACGTGATTAACAAAACAGTAATTGTCAAAACCGAGTGCATCCCAAAGAACCTAATAGAAAGGGCAATCACCTTTCTTTATGTGTTTTTTTATACAACACTAATAGTTTCTTTCATCCGTTTCATCCGTGACACAGCTAGTTAAATTGAAATAATTTTGTATCAATTAATTTACATGTTTAATAATATTTATGATTTTAAAATATAAAAGAATATTAAACTAATTACTCACTCTTTTTACTTATAAGACAGTTTTTTTTAAATAAGACTTACTAGTGAATTAGGTATGACTTGATTATCTAATTCACTAATTGAGAAAAGTAATTAATTTAATTGATAATAATAAATTTATTTTAATTTACATATATATTTTAAATTATTCTTGTTATTAATCATCTTCTTTTTATTCTTTTGTCTATATGAACTTTTCTCTTTCTTTAAATTAATTGATTATCAATACAATTAATTTGGGGTATTAACTTCTAATAACAATTAATATAATAAATAATATAAATTGGATCTAATAAAAAGATAAACATCACTTTTAATTTTCTTATATAAATAGAAACATAATATTTAAACTAAAAATATCCCTTAAAGCTAATAGGAAAATTTGGATCGTTAGATTAAATATTCCTTAAAACTAGTGGGAAAATTTGGGCCATTAAATTAATTTAATAGTTCAAAATTAGGAAAAGTCACTAAAGGTACTCTAACAAAGTTACTTAATCAAAATCATGGTAATTTATTAATACTCATGACTTAGAGCATTTTTAATGTAAGATTTTGAACAAATATCATGAGTTCAAGATTTAGTTTTTATTAGACCTCATCTCCAACATGGAATGAGTTCATGTAGAAAAATATTTAAGATTTAAATGGTGTTAAAAAAAGAATAATTTTTTTTCTCTTTCTAAGATCTCAAAATAAAATCTATCACTAAAGGAAAGAAAAAGGTACAGAGAGATTTTCAATCCTAAATGGTATTATGGTATCTACTAAAAAGTTGTATAAGATCCAAATTTAAAATTTATCACTAAAAATGTTTTTAAAATTTAAATAAAGAATTTTAAATATTTTTAGAAACTTTTAACCGCCAAGAAAATTTGATGATATAATTAGTTACAAATTAAGATATAAATATAAAAATGCTATATTGTTATAAATAAAATATTCAATATGAACTTCTTTGCTCACATAAATAAATGACTTAAAAAATTTAATGTTAATTATTAAATATGACTTAAAAATATATCTCTCACACACACACATGAACAAGTACTAAAATTACCATTTAATATTTATTAATATAATATTTATATAAATTTATTTTTTCTTATATTATATTAATTATTATATTTAATAACTAGAATATATGTTTATCAATTTATGAATTTTCATATTATATATATATATATATATATAGAATATACTATTAAAAAACCAATCATTAAAAAATTAATACTTATATATATTCATTATTTTTATTGTTTAAAAATAGTTTATACATACTATTTTACAATATAATTTTTCTTCTATAATAAGAATTAGTATATTTATTAAATAATATTTAATTTACATTAAATGCATAAATTATCCTCTTTTTAATTCTGAGTATATATTTAAAAACATTATGATGGTTCTGTTGTTTTCTAATTTTATCTTGTTTTCAACGATATGATTTTTTTTCTTCATATAATTAAATGTTTTATTTAATAATAGTAATTTAGTATTTACGTAAATATATAAATAAAAATATTGTTATTAAATTAACCAATAAATTTAATAAATATGCCATATGATTATTAAATTTAAAAATATATATTATTAAATAAAGACTAAATCATGATTTTGGTCATTTTATCTTATTTTTATGATTTATTTTGGTTCTTTATTTATTTTTAATATTTTTAATCTTTTAAAAAAATCAGTATTATCCTTTGTTTTTATAAATTTTGGTCAATTTAATCTTTTAGAAATAATGATTGGTCATTTTTAATTTTAACGTAATTTTTGAATTTTGTTTACCAATTCAATAAGTAAGACTTGTTTAATTAAATTCAATTATATGAAAATTAGAGACATTTATAAAGTTTTATTTTTTTTCAAAATTAAAAAGTAAAAGTATATATTTTTTAATTTAAAGTATTTATATATTCAATTTTTAATTAATGATAAATATAATTGTATTTTATCAT
>CM023950.1:40383991-40434550 GCA_013407115.1 Glycine latifolia | reverse complement strand
ATATATATATATATATATATATATATATATATATATATATGTGTGTGTGTGTGTGTGTGTGTGTGTACATGTGTGGGCTTTGGAAGAGAGTGTGTGTGTGTGTACATGTGTGGGCTTTGGAAGAAGCAAATTTTACATATAAGATTTGGATACTAAACAAAGGAAAGACAAATTTTCATTACATAAAAAATAAACATATTTTGAATTATAAAAATTAATTTTCATTTATTTTTTTATTTTTTTAGGAGGATTAAAGTTGTTGTAACTTTGATAAATTATTACATTTTCATTGGATAATATTTTCTTAAAATTTACCATTGAATTGAAAATTCCTTTCACATAAATTATATATATAAAATTTTCTCATTCATCCAAAATTATTTTTTAAATCATTCATTTAGATTAAAATTGATGTAATATAATTTTTTAAAATATATTAAAATATGAATAATTTGATTACCTTCTTATTATTGTTAATTTTAATTTTTTTTGACACAAATAATATCGATAATATGTAAATAGAATTCACTGGTTAGATGGATAAAAATTATATTTTATATCAAATTATTGAATAATGTAATAGTTGTTTAAGTTACATAAATATAATTTGATCTCTCATATGTATTTTTATAAGTTTTAGAAAATCCAAATTACCATATTAATGGAAAAATAGTAAACTTGTTCACCAAATTAGACAAGTAATAATCTTTTGGATTTAATATTATTTAGTCTCATAAGTTTTTCAAATTTAGCAATTTTGTTCCTTATAATTTTCATTTTCAACCCTTATTATCAAGTAATAATGTTAATTGATGATATGTCTGTCACATTGATAGCTTAATGATGGGACACTTAAATATAATTTGTTTTGTAAGTTGTGTTTTTAATCACTCATTTGTTAATATTAGTTTATAACTATTAAAAATGTAATTTATCAACAGAAATTACACATGATTGCTTTAGACTCTTTGTTAACCTTAAAAATGTAGGTTTATTTTTGTTGACCAAATAACAACTGGGTTAGATATATAATTACTTTTAAACTGAATTTAAAAATATGGTTTGTTACTTCTTGATGATGCACATATTTTAAATTATAAAAATAACTTTTCATTTATTTTATTATATATTTTATAGGTTTCAAAATATCCAAGCGACCATATTAATAATTTTGTTTATTTTGGTTGACCAAATAATAATTTTGTTAGTTACATGGTCAACGTGTTCTAAAGCCGGTTAAACTGGTCCAACTTAGTATACATATAATTTAATAATAAAATAAAATAATAATTATTCTGACTCTATAAGAATATTGTGTTTGCATAGCCTTAATCTTCACAACTAGAGACCACTTTCGTTATTCGTCACTTGCCCAAGTGTTCATCACCGTCATTCACCCAATTGACCATTGTTCCTCCATCGGTATGAAAACCAACCACCCTTCATTTCCCTTTATTTATTTATTTTTATTTCGTCCCCTTCTTCTTTTTAAATTTTCTTCCATCTTTGTTTATGTTATTTTCACTCTAGTAAATTGTTGAGATTTGTTGTTTTGAATTTATTAAGCCTCCCAAACTCTCTCTGTTCCATATGCACACAATTTTTTTAAATTTCTATAATATATTATTATTTTAAGCAATTAACTTCACTATCCAATAAAATTAATCTTATTAAGGTCAAGTAAATTCGAACTAGACTCATTAATAAAAAAAAACATGTCAATCAAATCTAATTATGTTCTATCAATATATTCTTTAAAAGATAATTTCTTTTTAGATATATTTCGACATTAAATATGAATACCTATTCTAATAGAGATTCAACCTTTGTTCATCATTAAATCTAAAAATGTTCAAAACAATCATGTGGTTGAGCACTAAATACATTTTGAATTTTAATCATATTTTTAAACTAATCTTTAAAATATTATTCGTTAGTTAAAAAAATGCAATAATTTAAACTATAAAAATGATTTTTCATATGTTTCAAAAAATTCAAGTCCCATATTAACTACATAAAAGTTAAAGTTATTGACCATATTAATTGAGAAATAAGGTTTTTAATCAATTAATCTAGAGACCAATACAATTAAGGTTGGGTTGATTTAGATTGCTTGATAAAAACAAAAAGAAAAAACCAAATCAAGTCTAAGCCGAGTTAGTTATATTCCGTTGCCAGCTTATGTGGGTTAAAATGTTCAAAATTTTCTTATTATTTATTTTTTCTTATTTTTCTTTTTCTTTTTGTTTTCTTTACAATATTTTTTGATAAAATATTAACTTTTTGTTGATGAATACTAAATGTAATTTAAGTTGTAATAATATATTTCAACCGAATTTGAAAATATGATTTGTTATTTCCCAAGAATGCACATACTTTAAATTATAAAAATTACTTTTATTTTTATACTTATGCGAGCATATTAATTGGAACAACTAGATTTTATACCTATGTGATGCATAAGTTTGATTTTTTTTAATGTTTATACTTAGTATTATTTAAAAAATATTTAAATAAATAAACTTATCATTTTTAAAATATTTAGTATCATATTAAATATAATTACATTAAAATTTAATGAAAGATTAATTGTATTTTTAGTTGAGCATATTTATCTTCAAAAGTATCAAGTCTATTGAAATTTATCATAATTTATTGTTTCTCCAAGTAATAATAGTGATGTAATATCTATATGAAATGTATAATTCAATAGAAAATAATAAACATAAACTTTTAATTATTTAAATTAAAATTTTATCGAACAGGTGCATTGCATGAAGTTATTTAAATATAAGAATATAATTTAAATATATAAAATATTTTAAAATAAAATTATTATCAATTTATAATTTATTATAGATAATTCACTGTAAATGGAATTTTGAGTATTACATGTATTTTTTTTTAAAAATTAAACATATTGATTGTCAATTGATTAATTACTGAGTTTGTTAAAACAATTTATCAAATATTTTCTTATAAATTATATATATCATATTTATTAATATTTAAATAAGAGAAGAAGAAAAAAATATAAAAAAGTAACCTAATTCTAAATCATTAAATATATGAGTCTAGTATCATAACACATAACCATAATAATGGTTATGAGAAAAAAAATATAATAATGGTGTGAGTAGTTTCATATTTGTAAATTTTTCGCTGATATAATAAATGTGAAGCGAGAAAAAAAGAATGATCAAACATTTGTTTTTTCATTTTCAAGTTTATTTTTCCTATATGAAAAGTATAGAATTTTAAAAAATCTAAAAATAATAAGTATGAATATATATATTCCTCCCTCTAAACCTCTTTTTATAAAAAAAAACAAAAATAAATATATTATTTTGATCTTAATTATAAGAAAACATGTATCCAGTTTAAGATGTATTAGTTGCTATTTTCTTTTATACCCTTAATTTGTTGTGAAATATGCTCATTCATTCTCCATACAAATAGATGGATTTATTGACTACTACTTTCATTGGTGGAAAAAAATATCATCTCTTGAATCATGTGTTGTATCATTATGGGTAATTTTGAAATAAAATTTAAACCTATGATATTATTAATTAAATTAACTAACATACCTACATTTTATGCATATTTTTTTTATATATAAAGGATATATTTATTATATTTATTAAAATAGTGTAATTTATATTAATAGATATAGTTATTAATTATTTAAAAGAATATTTTGTTTATAATTTTAAATATATTAATTTTAATTATTTGATATTATTAAAAAATTTAATTGACTAACCTCAAATCATAATTTTAACACTCTTATTTAGTATAATTAAAATTGTATATCATCATTATTATAATTGTTGTTATTGTTATTCAAACAAGTGAGAACAGCAAAACAATATCAACGGAAAAGTGAGAACAAATATTTTTTTGGAGTAACTATATTATCTCTTATTTTATTAATTTTCTCTATTTTTATTTAATAAATGAAAGATAATAATAATAATAATAATAATAATAATAATAATAATAATAATAATAAATCAATATACATTAAATCATGTTAATGACTATTGCATAGTTAAAGTTTTGATTTGACGTCTCAAAATGTTTGAAGTGAAAGTTAGATAATTAAATTAGTTAAATAACTGTGAAGTTAATTTTTTTAAGAAATAATATTTTTTAAAGTGCATTTGGATACTAAATATGACCATTTTTCACTATAGAGATTTGATCCTTTTTCATTATCTTTCAAGGACTAGCTCCTTATGCTAGATCCAACTTTTACAGATTAAAATATATGATTTTTTTCTTATTCAAAATCTTCATATATATATATATATATATATATATAATTCTTTAAAAGTGTCTTTGATAAGAAATAATTCTATTGTTGAATACTAATTGTAATCTGAATTATAATTATATATTTCAACTGAATTTGAAAATGCAATTATTACTTTCAAAACAACTAAAGATTTCTTACTAAATCTAATTCCCATTATATATCTATTATATTTTTAATATAATTGTGCATCTTTTATTGAATTTAATTAAATTGTAGTTATACACAATCATGGTCTAATCATAAATTATTATATATTGTAAATTTATTGAATTATAAAATAATTATTTTAAAATTTATATGTGAAATGATTTTCAATATATTGATTGATTGTATAGTTATTTTTTGGTTTAAAAATCTCATGTATATGTATTTTTTCCTTCCTGTTATTCTATTAACTACTTTGTCTACACCAGAGGACTAGAATTGGACCTGTCTTTTTGTATGATTTTTTTACGACGCATTAGCAATTGAATATATCATGAGTGTTTGATTATTTGATAATGATAAGTAGTATTGTTTATATATTCTGGTCTGGTTTTAGCGCGAAATGGCAACAACATCTTCAGCAGACTCTACAGTGATTGGAGTGATCGATCAGAAATTTGAAGGCGGCTATGTAGTTACCGTGACAATGGGTTCTGAGCAATTGAATGGTGTACTTTATTATGCTCAAGAGGACCCTGTATTATTGCCTGCACCATCCCATAACAACAACAATGCTGCTGCTGATTCTTCTTCATTGTCGAAGAAGAAGGGACGCAAGAGCAAATCGGAAAAAAAAAGGAGAAACCATGCTCTTCCAAAACCCAAAAAAACCGGCTACAATTTCTTCTTTGCTGAAGAACATGCAAGATTAAAGCCATATCACCAAGGAAAGGAGACAGATATTGGGAGGATGATTGGTGAAAACTGGAACAAGTTAAAAGAGTCCGAAAAAATGGTAAGGAAATGAATTTGTTTAACAGTTTTTTAAATCTTGTGACATGATATTGCAGACAATAGTGGTTATTGTTAAGATGATCACTTGACTTTCTGTAAGGACTAAAAATGATAATTTCATATTTTTGAAGGACTAAAATCAAAGCTCGCTTATTTAATAAGAATTAAAAACATAGTTAAGCCTGGTATAATGGGTCCTACAGGTGTATCAAGAGATGGCCAATAAGGATAAAGAGAGATACTTAAAAGAAATGGAAGAATATGTGGAGAAACTGAAGGCGGACCAAGTCATCGTTGATGCTGTGCCACTTCGACAATGGCCTCCTCAACCGGATACAGACATTCAAATGGAAGAAGCTGAGGCTGGAGATTCTCCCCGAACTCCTGGAGAGGGAAATTTTGATATGAATGCAATGTCTGTTATGGCTTCAGAAGAGAAGCCATCCAAGGGGGTGTAATTTTTGGCACAAATTAGAAAACTTGAGATATGAGTAGGACTATGATGACAGGGCTCAATTGTTTGTTTTCTTTTGTGTCATTTTAATGCTTTAGTTATTTTCAGGTGTTTGTGTTGGTTTCATGCTATTATACATTTGGTTTGCTGATATGAATGAATGATGGTTTCTGGGGAGTCCCCTTTTCCTATGTTATTAGGTCGAGCGTGACCATAGAATGAAATGTTACCTATTTAAATTTATATTCTGATTGTTCTATTTGCTCACTGATTCTTTGGATGGAAAACTATTTAGAAAAATATCCATGACTCATGCTCGTGGTAAAAAGGATCTTGCGGAGGAAGTATGCCATAGGCAATACTTGCCCTTTAGCATTCAAGCAAGCAGGGTAAAAATAACAAAGATATATATATTGACAGAGAAGATATAAAAATCGATATTTCTTTTTTCGTGTCAAAATTGTATAAATAGGCAGAATTGCTTGTTTAAAAAGCATGAAAAGATTTCTTTTAAAAAAACAAGAAGAGATTAAATTCACACATTAAATATATAAGTTTATTTACAGTGTATTGACACCATATTTATTTTTTAATTTACTAGTTTTTATAATAATTATTTTAAAAGTCATATTTATAATGATTTTTTTATTGATTAATAGTGTATGAATTTACACACTACTTAATTAATTGAGTTAAATGTCATTGTATTAGAAAAAGGTAACTAAATCTTGAAATTACTATTTGTTAAAAAATTTGAGGGAGTGTTTATTAACCACATGATGCCTCTGCTTTTATCTATCAGATTAGTAATTTAGAAAGATTATATAAATAAGAAAGTATGTGAAAAAAATAGATAGGCATAAGATTATTGTTTAGTATGTAAGGATGAAAACGGTAAGTTATGTGACAAAAATATTTTAGATTAGAGATTGAGAGGGAGGAGTACGTGGAAGGCATTTTGACCTATCGCTCGCGCGAAACCAAATCTCTTTCTTTCTCTTCAATTCCTTTATAGTAGCAAGTGGAGTTGAAGTTGCAGGTGTGTGTCTCATGGCGTCTGTTATTCCTCGATGCCTTCCTCCCCCAATTCCAATTGCACACCGACGTTAGTTTTTCATCTCTTTCTCTCTCCTCTCTCTCTCTAGCTGCGTTTCGTGATAATCAATTTAATTAGTTTTTGAAACAAAGTTTGTTTTATCATTTGTTGTCAGGAAAGGCGCAGGTGGTGAAATCGTGTCACCAAAACGAGAGCTCTGCTTCGGCTCACACAGACCACCCCTCAAAGCCAAAGGTGAAACAAAGAAAGAAACAGAAAATTTCATATAATGAAAATGTCATAGCAACTGAAAGTTCATCCTCTGATGCAGGAACTCCGAGTAACAGTTTCCAGGCGTAACTGTCTCTCATGTTTGTGTTCAACTATAGTTTTGATTAGTGATTGCGCCATGCCTATTTTTGTACCAAAGGCATCTGCTGCGGATGGAAATGGAATCATGGAAAAACCTGTGTGCAGAAATTGCTTGGGAAGCGGTGCTGTGCTTTGTAAGTTGTCATCAAGTTTCTTTCGTCTTCATTGCATTATATGGATTTACAAATACTACAATCAATAGTTGGTTCACACATTACTCTTCTGAGAGGAAATGAAAATTTCCACAATTATAAATCTTGGTTGAGTTGATGCCATATGTTGTAATCTTATCAATGTGAGGACCATTGGATGTTTCTGTTTCTTGCATACTTTGATACATACCATTTTTACTTTTCATTTAGGTGATATGTGTGGTGGCACAGGCAAATGGAAAGCTCTTAACCGGAAGCGAGCTAAAGATGTTTATGAATTTACTGAGTGTCCAAATTGTTATGGTATGAACTCCAGTTTCTACTTGACTCCATTTTTTTAGCTATAAGAGGTGATGATAATGACATGGTTTGATTCGAAGCACTTTTTAAGTTGCTGTTCTGAGTGGCCTTTGCTGACATGCTTTTCTGTTAGGTAACCCCACTAGTAGTTAGTTAGCCATTTTTTAGTTATATACATGAGAGTTAGTCAGTTGGGGATGGGATAATTACAGAAATAAGGCATGTTGCCTATAAATTGTTGTCAATGTAAACCAGTGTTATCAATGGCGGAAGGCCGAAATTCCCCCATATAAACATGCCATTGCATCTTATGGCGCTGCCATGATGGGCCTCCCTTCACAAATTGCCCATGGCAGTTGGCAAAAAATCAGTTACGCCATTCCACCATGGCCGCTATTTAGCAACACTGGTGTAAACCAAAATCATGAACCAGGAACCGACTTGGAACCATGATGAAGAATCAAAAGCCTGATATTTGTGACCTCACATTGCCCTCAAGAACTTATCTGTGCAGTGCGCAAGTTTTCCAAGATTTAATAGACTCCTCCCAAACTTGCGAGAAGAAAATAGATGATTTAAAGTGACAAAAATGTGTATTATTCTCTAGTACAATTCTTTGGTGAGAGAGCTAGAAATGAATTACACTAATGCTCATGGTATTTGAGAGACCCTAATCTCCTCCTCATTCTCTACGAGTCCAAACAATTTCCAAAATGATAGATAAGATTCCCCTCTCTCAACCCTTTTTCTTATTATGTTGCTTTAAGAAGTTCAAATTTCCACATTGCTTGGATTTAAGCCTTTATGAAACATCGTTTGTTTTGAGCTGGTAAACAAGCTAGTAGAGATGTTGTATATAAGTTATACCTATGTTCTTTTGCACACTTCGTTGTATCTTTCTTTTATGCTATGTATGGAAGTTTTTGAGTGGAGGGAAAGGATACGGAAGGGAAAGAGGGAAAGTTACTTCTTTTTGGATGTTCTCAAATAAGGAAGTAAAGGGAATTATTATACAGTTGCAAGTTAAAGCAGAGGGAATGACCCTTCCCCTCGTTGAAAATCTTTCCAACATGGGTTGGGTCACTTTTCTCATCTCTTCCCCACCCCATCTTTACCTTATTCAAACATAGCATTGTTTTTCTAGTATTGCCATGTGCAGTTCACTTGCGTGTTTGATCAATAATATGGTATTTATAAACTACAGGTCGAGGAAAGCTGGTCTGCCCTGTTTGTTTAGGAACTGGTTTACCAAATAATAAAGGTCTCCTAAGGAGGCCTGACGCACGGAAACTGCTTGATAAGATGTATAATGGACGGCTACTTCCAAACTCTTAGAAGGTAAATTTTCTTTGTCATGATCTTTATAAAGCCACTGGTGTCTAGAATAATAATCTTTGTTGTCGTTATTCACTGTACGACATCCTTTTCAGCCGTAAATCTGAGCAAAACTGAGGCTTGCTAATGCTCTTCTTTTTGGCACAATGATTGGGATGTTCTTCACCAGTTAACAAAGCCAGTACTGCATTGGTAATCAACTTCTAGTACAGATCATGTGGAGGACTTTTTTGCTTATATTTTTGGTCTGGGTGCATTCCAGAACTCTAACCATCGGCTTGGTTATCAACCTAATGTTTTTCATGGTTGTGTATGAAAAAAAGGTCCGTTATTCGATGCTACAATCCTCATAACCATGCAGACCCAATTGACTTACAAAATCCCATGTATAATGTAAACATTGAGCGATTACTTCCAGCAATAGTACCTTATTCAGGCTCTTATTTATTTACCAAGTAAATATGTAAAACGTACGTGTTCATGCAACTCGTGTACACCTAAGAGGTATTATATCGTTAAAGATGTGTAATAACTAATATGTACCGCTTTTACGAAATTTATTACAGTAGTTAAAAAAATTTAAAGTATGTCATGAATAACCTTATTTTGCTGTGTTTATTCTGGCTTGTGACAATGGCATTAAGTGCGCTCGAAATTTTACTTATCTTCTATAAAATATACTTTGATTGTTGTATTAATTATCGTTCTATGTTATTTTATACATATAAAAAATTAATAAATAAAAAAATAACAATTTTTGTAATTATCAGATGAAAGGAATAAAAAAGGATTTAAAAATGTTGTATTACTCGTTTAAAAAGAAATTATTAATATATTTATTATAATTTAAAATAATATAAAAATTATAAACTCTTCTTATTCGCTAAGTATAATTATAATCAAATATTTTCACTATATTTTTTTGGGTACGTATTTTCACTATATATTGTAATAAGTGATGTCTGTCAAAACTATGCTATTAGTGGAAGTAACTACTGAATATTTATCTGGTTTAGTTTATCAGTATACCCTTCAACTTTTTGGAAAATTTCAATTAGTTCCCTAAATTAAAAATGTTGTAATTAGATCTTAATTTTCTATCACTAAAGTTAGTAAAACCGTCACAAATTGCTATTTTTATAACGGTTTAAAGTCATCATAAACTAATTTTAGACCCTGACAGACGCCTTGTGTGACAAATTAAGCAAGCAAACAAGCTATCTATCATCTTGTGTTGTCATCAAGCCGAAAGCCAATCTGCATGTAATGTAAGAACCTACAGGTCCTACACTGCTCCGTGGAGCGCATTCTATTCTATGTGGCAAGCTACAAATTAAGATATTCACGTACCTTAATTTATACGTTAATATATTTATAATATTAAATATTATACTTTTTTTACATCATTAAATATTAACAACATTAAATACTGAATATTGATATCTGAATAATATTAAATATTGAACTTTTTAACAAACATATTAAAGTTGCCAAGAAAAAAAATAATAGCATTATTAAATATTTTGTTAGTGCCCCCCCCCCCCCCCCCCCAAAAAAAACTGTTTTATTGAATTACATATTTGTGTGTGTTTGTGTCAAGAGGATGACAGTGAGAAATAATGTCATGTTTGATTGGATGGAAAGAAAAGAATAAAGGAAAAAGAATTTTAAAATTTAAATTGAAAATAAAATGAGAAAAAGAAAAAAAATTAAATTTTATATTTAAAAAATAACTTTTTTTTTTTAATTTTTTAAATAAATAAAAAATATTTCGTTATTCGTAACTTTTTTCCTTCTATTTTCTTTTCGTTCATTTTCCCTCCTAGAAAGAATAAATCAGAGAGGGTCAAGAAATAATAAACAACATACATCAACATGTGCACTTTTATTCTCTTTCCCCGTTGAAACATCCTTAGTTTTCAGATTCTGAAATCTTGATTCTGAATTCAACACAATGAATTCCTCAACTACAATGAGGAAGTTGCAGGTGGTGTCCCCTGTTCCTGCGGACATAGACATTGCAAACTCCGTTGAACCAGTTCATATCTCCCAGATTGCCAAAGACCTCAACCTTAGTCCCAATCACTATGACCTTTACGGTAAATACAAGGCTAAGGTAATTTACTTAATCCTTTCACTTTCTGCGCTTGACAAAGATTCAGATTTGAGTTACAGGAATATCATGATATTATTAGTTTATTTATGATTGATTATGGTATGTAAGAAATGATGTTTTATGTTAGATTTCGGTTACATGCAACTAATCAGGTACCCTAGAAAAGGTGTATAGTTTAATTCTTTTTGTTATCAACTTATGGAGAATTTTAGCTGAAGAGTGATTTGGATGCACAATGCACATGCACAGGTTTTGTTGTCGGTTCTTGATGAGCTTCAAGGATCAGAAGATGGGTATTATGTTGTGGTCGGAGACATTACACCGACGTCTCCCGGGGAAGACAAATCTACTACTACAGTGGGACTTTGTCAAGCTTTAGGTGCTTTTCTTGATAAAAAGGTAATCTTTTTTCTTCTTCTTCAACATTTATGGCATTTGATACCGAACTGAATCTGGATTTGTTATTTTAATTTAGTCAACTGATTTGAAATCTTTTTGGGGCATTATTTATTTATGATGTTATGCCTCACATATTCTTAATCATGAATGCACACATGAATGATGATAGTTAAGTCTCTGGATAGTTTTAGATTACTTTGTATGAACCAGTGGGTTTATTTTGGAATTTCGGGACACTCTGGAATTTACGAGATTACTATAGGTAATAATACCTTTCTTTTTGCTTTTTCCAGAAGAAGAAAAATTCTTTTGTTCTGCTTTGGAAGTATTTTCCTTTTTTGTTTTCTGTTTATGTGATGATGAGATGACAGGATGTAGGAATTGTTCATTCATCATTTAGGTCTTAACAGGTTATTTGGGTTCAAGATATTAATGGAAAACTATAACTTTCAATCGATTGTCAAAGTTATGCTGGATACATAATCCCATCTTCTCTCTTTTTGTTAGGTAGTTACCTGCCTTCGTCAACCATCGCAAGGACCTACTTTTGGAATTAGAGGAGGTGCAGCTGGTGGTGGCTATAGCCAAGTTATTCCCGTGGATGAATTCAATCTTCATCTAACAGGAGATATTCATGCAACAACTGCAGCAAACAATCTTCTAGCTGCTGCAATTGATACCCGAATTTTCCACGAGTCAACACAGTCAGATAAGGCTCTTTTTAACCGTTTGTGCCCTCCAAATAAAGAAGGGAAAAGGAGCTTTAGTGATGTCATGTTCAGGCGTCTTAAGAAGCTTGGTATTTCAAAGACCAATCCAGATGATCTTACACCAGATGAAGTAAATAAATTTGCTAGGCTTGATATTGACCCCAATTCTATCACTTGGAGGAGAGTAATGGACATCAATGACCGATTCTTGAGAAAAATTACTATTGGCCAGGGACCTAATGAGAAAGGAATGGTGAGAGATACAGGCTTTGATATTTCAGTTGCTAGTGAGATAATGGCTGTTTTGGCACTGACAACATCCTTAGCTGATATGCGAGAGAGGCTTGGGAAAATGGTTATTGGGAATAGCAGGAGTGGTGACCCTGTAACTGCTGATGATCTAGGTGTTGGAGGTGCTTTAACAGTTTTAATGAAGGATGCCATTCACCCTACCCTTATGCAGACTCTGGAAGGAACTCCTGTTCTTGTTCATGCAGGTCCATTTGGAAATATTGCTCATGGGAATTCTTCTATTGTGGCTGATAAGATTGCACTAAAGTTAGTTGGACCAGGTGGATTTGTAGTTACTGAAGCTGGTTTTGGTGCTGATATTGGAGCTGAAAAGTTTATGAACATTAAGTGTCGTTATAGTGGTTTGACACCTCAATGTGCGATTATTGTGGCAACTATAAGAGAACTAAAAATGCATGGTGGAGGGCCTGCAGTTGTTGCTGGAAAACCTCTTGACCATGCATATTTGACTGAAAATGTTGCCCTGGTTGAGGCTGGTTGTTTGAATATGGCACGACATATATCAAATACAAAATCTTACGGTGTAAATGTTGTAGTTGCTATCAACAAGATTTCAACTGACACTGAAGCTGAGCTAAATGCAGTTTGGAGTGCTGCATTAGCTGCTGGAGCTTATGATGCTGTAATTTGTACCCATCATGCGCACGGTGGCAAAGGAGCTGTAAGTTCATACTTCCTGATTCTTAAATTTGAGCAACAAAGAAGTCATAGGCCACACCAGTGTTTTACCTTCACACAAAAGTATAGGATATTGAATTATAAAAATCAATAAAACCAAAGGAGAAAACAGAGAAATGTAAGAATCAATAGATCACTTTTGATTAAGTTGTTTGTGGCCAAGCATATTTGAATTTAAAATTTAGCTTTGAGCTGTCTTTAATTTTTCGCCTGCTACATGAACTGTTTGTTGAGTTGCTTCCTTGGCCCTTTGAAACCGTTGAGCAGCCTGCATTGTGTTGGATCAAATATCCAAGTAGTGCTTGTGGTAGCACATTTTAATATTCATCCCATGCTTTAGACTTCAGATTTTAAGTAAATAGAACCACTTCAGTGCTACAATTAGCATCACAATTTAGTTGATCTACATGCTTATTACAGGATACATTACAAGTCTATTATCCTTCAGTTAGGAATGGTATTTATTATTTGCTAAGGTATGCCCATTCATGATTCAGGTTGACCTGGGCATTGCAGTTCAAAAAGCCTGCAAGAATGTGACACAGCCATTTAAGTTCCTGTATCCTGTTGACCTGAGTATAAAAGAGAAAATAGAGGCAATAGCAAAGTCATATGGAGCCAGTGGTGTTGAGTACTCAGAACAGGTGATCTCATCTCTTGTATAGTTACGAAAGTTTACTTTTACTGTTAAAGGTCCCATTGCAACCAACCTCACATCAAAGGACTACGAATATCCTTGTTCCTGCGAAATCCTTAATAGAATAGAAGTGCGTATAATTGTTATTTGTTAACTAAATACAAATAGATTTTCTCTCTTTTTTACTGTTTAATGGACGCACCCTTTGACCACCACCTGTTTGGCAATCTTGTTGATTAACCAGGCTGAGAAGCAGATTGAGATGTATAGCAAGCAAGGATTTTCAGGTCTTCCAATCTGCATGGCTAAGACTCCGTATTCTTTCTCAGACAATGCTGCAGCAAAGGGAGCTCCAAGTGGGTTTGTCTTGCCCATAAGGGATGTCAGAGCTAGTATAGGCGCTGGATTTATTTATCCTTTAGTTGGAACAATCAGTACGATGCCAGGGCTTCCAACAAGGCCATTTTTCTATGACATTGATCTTGATACAACAACTGAAAAAGTCATTGGTCTCTTTTAAATCAAAGTGACTTGTTCTATCACCTTTCAAAAGCTTTATGGATGTCCTTTACACATCCCTTTGCGATGTTCATGAATGTCACAGTAACATTCCTCCTTGTTGGTTTGCATGCTTGGTAATCTGTATGAATGAAATAAAGGAGACATTATATCCGTTTCCTTATATCTATTTTATGATACGTGTGATTGAATTGATGCAAACTCCTCGTGACCGATACTTGCCAGGCACACTGAAATAGTGTATAAATATGGAGGAGTTGGAAGTTTCATCATATAGAGAGTGTGATTTAATTCTGTAAAGAGGGAAAGAGATACAAAAAAGACATAGGAGGAAATTTTAAGTGTAATCTCTTGGTCAATAATATTACTGAAAAGTTAGTGTTTAATCAAGTTTAGGGATCATACTAGCGCTTTTTTCAATACAACCAGCATGCACATTGTAATTAATTTTTATAATTTTTATAATAGTTAATTTTTATCTAATTATATATTTTTTTACATATATAAATTTCTAAAGTATATGAACCTATGATTTTATAAAATTAAAATTTATAATGTATATCAACCTAATATTTTTTATTCAAACCTATGATTTTTAATTAAACCATGATTTTTATTTTAAATTTATTGTTATAAAATATGCATTATTAGATAAAATCATGGTTTAATTATAAAATATAATAATTTTTATAACAATAAATTTAAAATAAAAATCATGGTTTAATTAAAAATTATAGGTTTGAATAAAAATATTAGGTTCATGTACATTATAAATTTTAATTTATAAAATCATAGGTTCATATATTTTAGAAATTTATATATGTAAAAAAATATATTATTAGATAAAAATCATTACGTAAATTTATGTGTATTAAATATGCATTAAAATTTGTAATGTTATATATAGCAACATTAATTAGTTTTTAATATGAATGGTCTAATAATTAAGTTGGTTAGAGTACCATGCTTGTAATCGGAAAGTCGCAAGTTCGACACCTACTTGGGTCATTATTTTGAAAATAATTTTAAAACATTTTAACACGTACGGATTGCGAATGCGTGAGGTTCTTACAGATTCATGGATTGGTCTTACAGATTTGTAATCCGTAAGGTTCATACGAATTTGTATGAAACTTATGGATTAAGAGAAGGACAAAATAAGTACTACACTATGCATACTAAGTGTATTGGAGGATAAAATATTTAGGGATTTGCTATTTACACTTCCCCTTGTTATTAATACACTTCCCTTTATATTTTTTCTCTCGAAAATACCCCGAAAACTAATCTTGTAATTTTCCGCTCCCCTATTTTGTAATTCTTTCTGCCGCTGCACCAGTCAACCGTGCGCAACCCTAGCACTCAAATGTTCGATCACATAAGAAATACAAAACTTGCCTTGGCAACATCACTGTACTTTTTTTCCTTTCTATCTTTATTGCTCTCTATATCTTTTCTGCTCTGCATTGAAACTCTCTGTGACTTTGTACCTTCGCAAGTGGCAATAACTGACATACAATAAAACAACCGTTTCACTTTTTTCGATTATGCAGATCTCGGCAATAACGAATACTTGTACGCTATGCTCTATTTATTCTACAATTGTAATACACTTTCCAGTATTATTCAGAAAAAAAAACTCTTTCCAGTAATAGTGGCGAAGCAATACAACGCAAAGTTTGCTGCATATTATCTTTATCGCCCTTTAGCTTTTTTCGGAATGGTTAACAAAGAGTGTAATTTTTTCTGAAAGATGAAATTTTTGGAAAACAAATTAAAAAGGGGGTGTCTAAGCAAGGGAGAGTGGATACTGCCCATATTTAACCTACTTTTTAAATTGGGCTGGGCTAAGGCAAACAAACAGGTTGGGTAAGAAGGTGGGCTAGCCAGCTGGCCTTTGAATTTTTTTAACTTCTAAATTATGTAAAATAATAAAAAATGGGTAAATACCCAATGTAGTCCTTAAATTTGTAAGGTGCTAACAATTGAATTCCTGAAAGATGAAAAAATAAAATTTTATCTCTGAATTTTTAAAAAAGTGCGACAAATTTGTCACACCGTCAATTTTCTACATTAACTCAAACGACTAATCTTATGTGGCATGATTGGACTTATTTGTCATCCTAATTTTTCTTTTGTGTGTTACTGACACGGAGGGACCAAATTGTCACCAAAATTTCGACGGACTAAATTGACACCACCACTGTCACCACAGATTGCCACTTCTACCGTTAATCATGCCTTCACATATCCCTCTCACTGAAAGGTGAAAACCACCATAGATCCATCAACCACCACCTGAGTCACCCCAAAACTCCTTAATATCAACAAAATCACTATTTTGTTAACAGTAATAACAAACCTCCATTGGAAACAACAACAACAAACCAGAACGAACCACCATGAACAAAATCATTTTGTGAAGGACTTGTAACCCATAAAACAAACCAGGAAAAAATCAAAGCACGAAGTCCTTTTTCTCGTTATCTTTTTTCTTCTTTTGGTCCAATCTCATCTCACTCACGTGAATCCATTTCCTTGTAGCTTAAAAGTCACGGTTAAAATAAATTATAAAACTCACGACTTTCTCTGCATCCTTAGTAGTGGCGATGACGAATGTCAACCTTTTGTTACTACATGGTTGTAGGGGAAAAGAAGGGGAACACGTGAAATCGTGCAAGGTGGTGTTGGATTTACGATGAGACACTAAGACACAACAATGGTAGGGAGTGCGAAGGCGCGATGGAGGTGGAAAGGGTCGAGGTGCAATGGAGAGGGGAAAGGGAAATAATAGAGGAGGAGAAAGAGAAAGATAAAAGAAAAATATCTACCGTTTTTTAAATTGACAAATTAGTCCATTAAAATTTTGGTGACAATTTTGTCCATTCATGTCAACAACATGCCAAAATTTAGGATGATAAATAAGTCCAATAATGTCATGTAGGATTAACGTTGGAGTTAATGGAAAAAATTAATGATAAGAGAAATTTGTTGCACTTTTTGAAAATTAAGAAACACAAATTTATTTTTCCATCTTTTAGGAATTCAAGTGTCAACATCTTACAAATTCAAGGGCCAAATTAAATATTTACCCAAATAGTTTAATTTCTGTTTTATTTTAAAATGAATGTGGTATTATATTTATAATCCAATATTTTAAGCTATGAGATTATTAATGAATTTAGATTTCTTAAACAATTTTGTGTTAAAATAGTTGCTCTCATTAATTTCTTACAATAACAAAATTTGCAAGTAGGCATTTGATTTATTTAAGAAATACACGAGATATATTAATATGTGAGTAATTTTTGTTATTGTAAATGACAAAATTAAAAGAGTCTAAAAATGTTTGGCGTGCATGCAAGAAGATACGTCGTGGGGGGCTGGGCGTACACGTGAATCTACGAAAACGGCGGCTTGTACATTCATTCCTCCGTCTCCTCCTTTCTTCTCTCCTCCCTAACTCAAACCACACTACTATGCCTGTCTCTTCTCTAATCTCTCTTCCTGTTATAATCTTTCTTTTTCCCTCAATTGATCTCCATCGTTTGTAGAACAACTTAACGATCGAAGAACAAGTTAGTTAATTTATTTGTGTAAACAGCTGAGACAAGACAACAATAGCAAGCACAATGGTGGATTCCCCATCCTTTTCAAGGATCCGTTTACTGACAAGAACAGACTCCATGCGCTTCTTTTCTTCAAGAGGAGTCATGAGTTTTGCTTACGGTTTCACGTTGGCTTCTATCTTGTTCATGCTCTTCCTCATTCTAAATCCTTCTAGCTACCAATTATCTCCAAGAATCAGAAATGCCTTCCAATCTTCACGTGGTGGACATCATTTCTCTAACGTCTTTGCTCACATATTCCCCAACTTTTCATCTTCTCCACCCTCTCATGATCAAACTTCTAAGAATGATGATGCAATAGATCTTAGGCTAGGGACTAGTGCTCCTTCTCCTTCTCAAATTTCTAGAAAGGAAGGTTCTGGACTCATAGCAAAGGAGGAACATAGAATACAGGCACCACAACAAGAGCCTTCTCTCACTGCATGGTCACCATCACCAACTCCTATTACATGGTCACCATCACCAACTGCTTCTTCTCCAAATGAGAAGCACAGTGAGAAAGATTGGATGGAAATGTGGGAGGGTTGTGATATGTATGAAGGTTCATGGGTTAGAGATGATTCGTACCCTCTTTACATTGCTGGCTCTTGTCCCTTTATCGATGAGCCTTTCAACTGTTTCCGCAATGGTAAGAGTGGAAATCTGTATGAGAAGTACCGCTGGCAGCCCAAGAATTGCAACGTGCCAAGGTATTTTCTTATAGGAAGCAATGTAAAAGAGAAGTTCTTTGGTACCCTCAGAAATTTAAGGTTTTTTTTATTCTGTTATTGAAAAAGCGCTCTCTTTTAACGTGCCCAAACTCATCCAAGTATTGGTCTAGAACATTTATACAAAAACTCTTTCTAGCTACCATAACAACTCTCAATGTAAAATTGCCGAGATTCTAAAATTGCATGCGAATATATATGCCAAGCTAGCTATTATCTTACGTTCATATTTCTAGGATTCAATAACGGCTAGCTATTTTTCTTTTGTCTGAGAAGATAGAGAGAGATGAATTTTGTTTGTGTTGCTGTACCTTTTGGTTCTCTTTTAGTGAGATGAGTAATGTACGCAGGTTTAAAGCTACTGACATGTTGGAGATGCTAAGAGGGAAACGTTTAGTTTTTGTTGGTGATTCCCTCAATAGGAATATGTGGGAATCTCTGGTTTGTGTTCTTAGAAATTCAGTGGAAGATCAGAGCAGATTGTTTGAAGCCTCTGGTAGAGAAGAATTTCGAACTGAGGGTTCGTACTCATATATCTTCCAAGTATGTCAGATGTTATTCCCTCACTGTATTTAAGATGAAATTTTCATGGCTCTTTTGCATCTTTTTCTTGTTTACTTTAACAAAAACAAATGTGAGACAACATCAGAAAAGATTCACATTGAAGCGAAAAATTTGTTGATGTTACATTACAACTGATTACTATATGATCAATATGTATGTAGACATAAGGTCCAGAAATTGAAAGTAGCTATACCCAATTGTTTGGTCTTGAGTTTCATTTCTTAGAGCAGGATAATATTGGTGATTAAATTTAAGTTGGGGTTGCTGTTCTATACCAGAAAACTAACTTGGTTAATGTCTGAACAGGATTACAATTGCTCAATTGAGTTCTTTCGTTCGGTGTTTCTTGTTCAAGAATGGGAGACTCCAGACCGGAAGGGATCAACAAAAGAAACACTTCGTCTTGATGTGCTTGAGAGATCTTGTGATAAGTACAAAGATGCGGATGTTCTTATCTTTAACACAGGTCACTGGTGGACTCATGAGAAAAGAATAGAAGGGTATTGCTTCTTCTTTTTAAATTTGTTTCCTTGGTAGTTGGTAGAATGAAAGTGATGTTACTTTTCCATTGGACAAAACCTTATGCAATTTCATAGGTGCTTTTAGTATTGTTCTCCAATTAGAATTGAAGTTTCTTCTCGGTAATCTACATAATAAAGGTTAATGTTAAAAATCAACATATATTACTGAAGTGAAACTCTAATTTTGATTCACAAACCGCAGTAAAAACACCTAAGAAACTATCCGTAAGTTTTGTTCTTTTCTATTGATTGCCACATATTTATAACAGACAAGGTTACAGATCAATGCATGATCTTTCATCTTTCTACTCAAACGAAAATTATTTAGATTTAGAGGCAGTAGTGGGGAAAGTTTAGATGACAACTTTTTTAAGCAACTTGCAGGAAGGGATATTATCAAGAAGGAAATCATATCTATGGACAAATGAATGTTGAGGAGGCATTTCATAAAGCTTTGTTGACATGGGCACAGTGGATAGATTCCAATATTGATCCTAAGAAAACTACAGTTTTCTTCAGAGGCTATTCTCCATCTCACTTCAGGTAACAAAGAGCATTTTGTTTAGTGAGGGCTTTGGATTTAGGACTTCAATATAACCATTTTTTTACCTGCTTTAGGGGTGGAGAATGGAATTCAGGTGGTAAGTGTGACAATGAGACAGAGCCACTGGAAAGTGAGTCTGACTTAGAAACTCCTGAAATGATGATGACCATTGACTCTGTAATTAAGAAAATGAAGACTCCAGTCTTCTATTTGAACATCACGAAAATGACTTATTTCAGGCGTGATGCTCACCCTTCCTTGTTCAGAAAGGAGAATATGACAGAAGAGACAAAAAGACATATGCTCACACACCAGGATTGTAGCCATTGGTGTCTTCCCGGTGTTCCTGATTTGTGGAATGAATTAGTGTATGCTCACCTTTTATATAACTTGGAGAGAAACAAGAACAACCCCCCAAAATAATTTTTGATAAATTGTTTTTAAACAAACAAAATAACTTCATTTTGCATTTGTGATATATTCATTACATAATTGAATTACTAGGCTGTGTAATTATTTCATTATTACCAATATGGTAACATCTTATTCTTCTTTTCAATTCTCTCTCTCAAAAGCTAGAGGGAGGATCAATGAATTTCCTAAGGAAGATATACAGGACTTTTTTTGTTTTAGATATCATGAGAACTAAAGCCATGATATCTATACACAAGTTCGTAACCCACCCAAATATGAAGAGGCTCGTAACATAAATACGACTAATCAGTACCACATTAGGCAAAATTTCAGGAAGAAAGGCCTGGAACAGACAGTACCATACATAAATTTGATTCTTTTGAAATTCTTTTCTACACTAAAAGTAAAAATATTATCAGTGAAACAATCATATAGCCCTAGCTTTTGAGAGACACGATTTAGTAATGGTTTTAAACCAGATTCTTTATTTTTTATTTTTAAGAAAAAAAAAATAGAGAAGGATATAATTCTAATCTTCCTAGAAGCCATATCTGACCAGAATTGAGTGCTAGAGTGAGCATCACTAATTCAACTACACCACAGAGCAAACTCACAAGCCAAATAGTTGTTACAAATTCATACAGCTTCATTAATTCAACTCATCCTTTAATGTAAGTTGTTCCTCTGACAATCATATGCAAGAACATTCTAATCTTCCTTATTGTGGCTAAAGTGATATCTCAAAAAACAAATCATGTAATAGTAACCCAAAGCCACTAGTCAAAACCACAAGTTCTAGATGAGATAAAAGAAACTCAACAAAAAGATCTACGAAAGTTCTTTGGCAGCAGCAATAACAGCTTCCTTTGTGATACCAAACTCCTTGTATATTTTTCCTGCTGGAGCACTTGCTCCAAATCGATCAATGCCTATGGCCTTTCCTTTGCTTCCAACAATCTTGTGCCAACCAAATGTTGATCCTGCCTCAATGCTAACTCTAGCTGTTACCGAAGCAGGGAGAACACTCTCCTTGTATTCAGCTGACTGCTCATCAAAAAGTTCCCAGCTAACAAAAGAAACAACTCTAACAGCTTTTCCTTCCTTCCTTAGATCCTCAGCAGCAGCAGCAGCAATTTCCAACTCAGAACCAGTTCCAATCAAAATAACATCAGGCTTGTTATCTGATGAGTTGTCTGAAATGGTGTAGCCACCCTTTTCAACTCCCTCAATAGAAGTTCCTGGAAGTTGGGTCAACTTTTGCCTAGAAAGTGCAAGAATTGAGGGTCTCTTCCTGTTAACCACAGCAACTTTGTATGATCCAGCAGTTTCATTACCATCAGCTGGACGAAGCATCAAAGTGTTTGGCATTGCCCTGAAGCTTGCCAAGTGCTCTATTGGCTGATGAGTTGGTCCATCCTCTCCAAGTCCAATGGAATCATGAGTCATCACATAAATAACTCCAGCTTCACACAGTGCAGAAATCCTTATGGCAGCTCTCATGTAGTCAGTGAAGACAAAGAAAGTTGCACAGTATGGAATGAATCCGGGGCTATGAAGAGCAATACCATTACAGATTGCTCCCATTCCATGTTCTCTAACACCAAATCTAACATTGCGCTCTTCAGGAGTATTCTTTTGGAAATCTCCGTACGATTTCAACAAGGTCATGTTGGAAGAGGCAAGATCTGCACTACCACCAAGTAGACCAGGAAGAACCTTAACTAGGGCATTTAGATTTTGCTGAGACAGATTTCTTGTAGCATCAGCAGGGCTTTCTGGAGTGTATGTCTGAAAGTTGAAATTTAATTAGAGGGATAGTCAATAATCCAGAAACAAATGATGGAAGTCAAGTTTTATTTATCTTAAAAGTTTGAAGGCTATACATGCATGAAGCAAAAAGATGGATGATGAGTGAAGAAGCAATGTACATGCTACTTAATATGAATTTTAACTGTTAATTAGGAAAGTTAATGATAATAACAAATCATGGAAACGAATCACCACCATTCAGAATCTTTTTCATTATAAAGGAACCAATAAAATTGGATTAGGCATCATTCAACTACTAAGGAGATATAGCTCAAAATAAATAGTAGGAGAAACCTAGAAGTTTGTTAGTTTACTCACCGGAAGTGCTTTCTCCCAACCAGCTGGTAATTCACCAGTAATAATAGCCTTCAGCTCTGCAGCTTCCTCAATGTATTTCTTCTCATATTCCACAAACTTGGCATTCCACTCAGCTTCAAGTTTAGCACCCTCAGGGGTATGGCGACTCCAATGCCTAAGAAAAAATAAAGAAAGTTTCATTCTAGATCATGAAAATCTCAGCAGACTAAGAGGAAACAAACATATCTCTAGCTCCCCATCCATACTTTTTGACATCTTCTGGCACATGGAAAGGCTCGTATGGCCATCCAAGATTCTTCCTTGTAGCATCCACTTCTTTAGCACCTAATGCACTCCCATGAACACTGTAGGAATTAGCCTTGTTTGGAGAACCAAATCCAATGGTAGTGGTTACCTGTGAAATAGTAATCACAGATGAGCATAAAGCTGATAAAATACTTCCCCCCCCCCCAAAAAAAAAAGCATATAAAAATGGTTTACTTTCGCTCACATAAATCACATTATGCTACTTTCACTAGTATACTCAAGTAACTAGTGACATAAATGATGTTTTTGATCAATCCATTTGCTTCAATCTTCAGTTCATGTAACTAACCTTGATCAAAGTGGGTTTGTCTTTGACAGCCTTTGCTTCCTTAATGGCTGCACGAATTTCATCATATCCAGTATTTCCATTCTTCACCCAAATTACATGCCATCCAAGTGCTTCAAAACGCTGATCAACATTCTCAGTGAATGCAATCTCAGTGTCACCATCAATGGAAATGTGGTTGTCATCATAAAAAGCAATGAGCTTTCCTAGACCCCAGTGACCGGCAAGTGAGCATGCTTCATTTGAAATTCCCTCCATTTGACAACCATCACCCAATATAACATATCTACAAGAGTAAAACAAAAAACAATTCTCATTGGTAAAACACCAGGAATTGCAAGTACATAGATCACAATGCAGAGAGAATGAGAACAAAATAAGATGCAATTATCCTACGTGTAATGGTCAACAATCTCATTGTCAGGCTTGTTAAATCGTGCAGCCAAGTGCTTCTCAGCTAGTGCTAATCCAACAGCATTGGCAATGCCCTGACCAAGAGGACCTAAACAAAACATGAGGATAAGCAACATAACACAGCAAAAAGGCTTACGATGATAACAGTAACATAAACCAATGAAACATCTAACCTGTGGTCACTTCAACTCCAAGTGTCTCAAAGTTCTCAGGATGTCCAGGAGTTCTGCTTCCCCATTGTCGGAATTCCTTCAGGTCTTGTTCCTATCATATAACCCCGATACAACAAATTCAGCTAATGAAGATCCCACAACTTTAAAAGCTTCACAATTATATTTCCATCAAAGGTCATCCATATGAACCTTTGGTGGGGACTATTAAGATACATATACCACCTCATTTCATACCAAAAGAGATTAAAAAAAAAAAGGCCACACAAATTTACCAGGATTCAAAACTGTTTCACCAATCAACGTAAATAAATTTAGAGATCAGATAACAACACGAGTTAAATTTTGTTCCACTATCATGCCAGTATAAAGATTTTTACATTATCAACTGATCAAAAACCATATAGGTATGACTTACAAGGTAATTATTATAAAACTTAACATACATGAAAAAAAATGTGATTTGATGGCAGTGTAACAATGCACTTAAATTAAATTCTAACGGCATGAGGATTACAATTTTGAGTCACTCCCAATAGTAAAAGGAGAAAAAAGAAAAAAGGAGAAGTAAAAGCTGACCTGAACAGCGTCATAGCCAGCAAGGTGAAGGAGAGCATATTGGAGCATACAGCCATGTCCAGCTGAGAGAACGAAACGGTCACGGTTGAACCAAGTGGGGTTCTTAGGATTGTACCTCATTATCTCATCGTAGAGAATGTGACCCATTGGAGCACACCCCATGGGGAGACCAGGGTGACCAGAGTTGGCCTTCTCAACTGCATCAATGGCCAAAAACCGAATGGTGTTGACAGATTTCTCCACCAGAGAAACCTCGGTGGTTTGGTCGAGTGTCTCAACCGCAGCGGCTCGAACAACGTTGGTGGATGCACAAGCACCCCTTCTACGTGAGGACGTGGCTGCTGCTGCTGCTTTGCATGTAGAATGTGACTTGAGGCCAGAGAATGATGGGAAGGAGAGTGAGACACGGTCAGAAGAAGAAGAGCCATGAAGGTACACAGCACGTGCCAGAAGGGCCTGAGATAGATGTAGAGAGGATGAGGATGCCATGGCTTAAGCTTTAAGTTTAACAGCTTCAAAAAAATGAAACTAAACCAAAACCAACCACTTAGTTGAGTGGTTGTAGAGTGAAGAAGAAGAAGAAGAGTGTTTGGAGTGATAGACAAAAATGGAAGGGTAGTTGTTGATCTATACACTCGTTGTTCCTGCTGGCCACATGTTGTGGACAATCTTAGCCTATGCTTCTGGCTATCTTCTTCTTACTTATCTGCCTCTCATCTTTTTTCTTATAATTTCAAAGATAAAAATATGACATGATAATATACTTTATTCCATCTATTCTAAATTTATTATAGTAGTATATTCGCATCTTATTCTCCCCATTTAGTGTTTTATTATGTAAAGCATACAGTGCTCCTCGACGTTTATGTAAATAACTTCACTATTTCCATATGCAATCATTACCTTTTACACAGTATATAAATATAAATTCTTTATATTTCATATATTTTTAAAATCTTTTTCTACTTACGTATCTAACATATTCTCTAAACTTAAGAAAACATAGTACAAAAATGTTTTTGTTTTGCAAAACTATACAACTGAGGAAGAGTCCTGAAATTACATGACATAAATACTCGAATTACGTGACTGTATAAGAAGCTCTTATATACAGTAAAAAAAAGAAGCTTATATCTTTCTTTTTTCAGAATATATATGCTCAAGTTAATTTTCTAGAATTACATGATATATTATGTTAATTCCTTAAACATTTTGAAAATTAACTTAATATTTTAAGGGACATAATGAATTATATTAAATATCAAACTTTTTATACTGAAAATTATTTAATATTCTTTTGTAAAATATGAATTTAATTAATTTAACCGTCAAAGTTCTTTTAAACTAGTATTGAATTGATCAATTTAGCAGTTAAATTGATTTAATCTTACATATTAAAAAATAATAGCTATGTTAAAGGAAATAAAAATTTGGTGTTTTTATCTAACAAAGTTACAAAAGAAGAAACATGTCAATACTTTGCTTTATCCTCTTTATTTAGATAAGGGGGTTAAAGCTTGCTGACATCTGAGCAGAACCACAAATCTTCACCCGCTATAAGTGGCAAATATATTTTTCAAAGATAGCTTGAAAAAAAATCCATTTTAATGTGTCATTATCAGTTACGACAACATAAAAATAAAAAGATGTAACTATTATTTCTTAACACCCGATGAGGGCTTATTTTCTATCAAATAAGATCATTATCAATATAAAAAAATGTTTTAAGTACAAACCAGTCAATCAAAAGAATATGCGAGACTGGAGCTAAAATTGCGAGGGAGCTTGGATGTAAAATTGAGTTTGCTGCTAAGTTTTATGAGGTATATAAATATAAATATCAATAGTTGTTATATTGTCCATTTAAATATACAAGTTTTGGGGCTATATGTCTCTGTTTCATAAGTTCAAAGAAGACAATTAAGTGTAAAGAAAGGCTAGCTGAATAATAGTGTGTTAGACACACGTTTTAATATTTTTCACGTCCAATTGAGAAGAGACGCAAAAGTCATTGAAAATAGCTTATGCTCTGAAGCCATTGTGAATCCACATTGAGGAATGATTTCCAAACACTTATTAAGACTGGATATTTTATAGAGTGCCCAACACTTGCTGACCATGATCACCGTTAAACGGATTAAAATCACAGTTAGGCAAAAACAAATACGAGGTTATTTCTAATGTGTGTATACATATATATAGACGAGGCACGATTGGAACAGATTAAAATCACCAAAATTTATTTATCACAGGTTTTAATTATAATATAATTTATATATTGAGAAATTTTTTTTTATAAATTATAAATTTTAATTGCATAAAATAAACATTTTATTATTATGTACAATGTGCAAGATTAAAATACTAGTTGAATAACAGTTCATGTAAATAGAGAGATACATCAACTGCGGTAAAAATTAAAAATAATACAAATTAAATATTTAATTAGAAAAAAGGTGCAACTGGGCAAATATTTAGAAAAATGGGGCAGTCAATCACGCCCATTTGGGGCGTGTTTAAACACGCCCAAATGGGGCGTGTTTGTGCACAGGATGACACGTGGCAGGAAAAAAAGGGGGTGTGGGGTTTTTGCGGTGTTTTCGTAAATTACGGAAGACCATAACTTTTGACTGGGATGTCCGATTGAGGCGTATGATATGTCAAAACGATCGTAATTGAGATATATTATGGTAGGCAATTGCTTCTTCTCTTAATTTCGAATTCTTTTTTTAAGGTATGAAATATTTCAACGCAGGTTTTTGGCCGTTCATTAGTCTTGATGCTTGTTTCTCGAAGAGATATATTATGGTAGGCAATTGCTTATGCATTTGACTAAGATGCCAATAGTGATTTATGTAGTTGCATATGCAATTATTGATGTGAAGGTTAAAAATAATTGAAAGTGTTTCTTTATCTTGCTTCATGAAGACTTGAGGGATTAAAAAAAATAAAAAAAAATAAACATGCCTAAGACATGCAAAGTGTAAGGTACAATTATAATTTACATACAAAGTGTGACTTGTTTTGAATTTCTCTATCTTCAAGAAATCATGTTATAAATATTTCAGAATTCGAAATTATGAGAAGTAACTAAAAAAAATAAAAAAACCTAACATTTTCTAAATGTACCCCCATTTTTGATAAGCTTAATCTTAATATTTAAAGTCATAACTTGATAGAAATATCCGATGGAGGCGTATTTTATGTCAAAACACTCAAAATTAAGAGAAGTAACTAAAAACATAAAAAATAGCATGCAATTCAGTAATTAAATAAATAAAAAATTAGAAAAGAAGAAACCCTGAATCTTAAATCGCAATTTTGAGACACTTAGAGGCCTCTTTTGGGAAAAATTTTGGGCAACTCCTTGTGGAAGTTGCCAGGGGCTTCTCCTCTCAATTACGATCATTTTGACATATCATACGCCTCAATCGGACATCCCAGTCAAAAGTTATGGTCTTCCGTAATTTACGAAAACACCGCGAAAACCCCACACCCCCTTTTTTCCTGCCACGTGTCATCCTGTGCACAAACACGCCCCATTTGGGCGTGTTTAAACACGCCCCAAATGGGCGTGATTGACTGCCCCATTTTTCTAAATATTTGCCCAGTTGCACCTTTTTTCTAATTAAATATTTAATTTGTATTATTTTTAATTTTTACCCCATCAACTGAAATTTTCATTATTACTGAAACTCATTTCAGCATCATTTCAAATAAATTAAATTTGCTATTTCTTTTTTGTTTTTATACTTAAAATATGCTATTATTCATAAGGTACCACTGATTTATTTTTTAGTACAAATATTAAGAAATAAAAATATTTTCATATTAAATAAAAAATATTTATTTAATATCTGGTCAAATTTTTAAAAAATATTTAATGTTTTTTAAGTAATTAAAATGAGCAATAAAATTTATTTTATTTCTTAACATAACAGAACTCTTGTGTTAACAAAACTGTTTTGCTTTTAAAATTTAGTCATGGTACATTTAAAGTGAATTTGTTTATAAATAAAATAAGTAAAATTTATTTATCTATAATATACTTTAAATTTATTTTATAATATTAACTTGTTAAAATTATGAAAAATATTATACCTACAAATATAAAGATAAAGAATAATTTTACTCTTTTTTCCCCGTAAATATACATTCATTATGAAATGGTTAAGGGAGCCCATAGACCCATGGGTTGGACTAATAATGCCCTTTTAATTAAGTTTTGAATTTTGTATTCTTCTTCTTCCTCAGCCACAGTGCAACGCGTTTTCTTCTTCCTCAACCCCAACTGTAGCGTTGTTGTTCCTCTGGTTGCAAATTTGTGTTGTCTTGTTGTTGAACGATGGTGGTGGTGGTCGTAGGACGTTTGTCGTGTTCATGCAAGGTCAGAGCATCGTTTGCGATCGCCGTGGAGGTGAGGGTCGAAGTTACTGTAATACGAATTGTCGAATCCGTGGGATGGCACAGATTGTGCAATCCGTAAGTAGGATGGCTGTGAATGTGATCCATATAGTTCATATGGATTGGGTGATCCGTATGAACCATACAGATCACGTAATCCGTATGAACCATACGGATCACGTAATCCATAAGGTGCATTTGGATCATAAGAAAGGTTTGCTTTATACGGATTAACCAATCCGTAAGGCCTATATGGATTACATAATCCGTATATCAGCAAACCAGTTTCTTACCTCACACCCACCGCTAAAAAAGGACTCTCCGACGACTCCCACCGGTCAACACCGCTACCACCACCCACAACTACCTCCTCCAACACCAACACCTCCAATGCACAATCAAAACACAAACAAGGGAGCAAAAGCCAACAAAATCACCAGAAACAGCAAACCGAAGGAGTAACAAACAAGAAGCAGCAATAAAAAAGGAAATGAGGGCAATTTCGGCATTTTTAAAAAATCATATGGTGTATAAGAAATACATATAGTGTATTTAGTAGACCCCTAGACCCATTATGATGATGAGGCCCAAAACGGTTTGTTGTTGTGGCTTATGAGCCCAATTAGTCAAGTTAGAAAGGAAGCGTGTGCTGTACAACGTGAGTGTCTTCGGATACGAAGTGTTGTTCTTCCGATTTGGTGCAATCAATGATGTTGTGGGGGGGGTGGTTCTGTGACCAAATTCCTCAATTGTTACAACCTTAATTATGTGCGTTCCTCATTCTCTTCCTCTTGAATCCCCATCTCATCGCAGCTGCACTTGGTATCTCTTCTGCTTCAACGTCTAAAGCTACGACCGACTTTGTCTCGTTGACCCGTCACTATGGAAGGTGCTATTGGGAACTCTTCAAAGCTCGTATCAAGTTCTTTCTTAACATTCCCGTTCTTTCACTGTATCTATGTATCTATGCAAATAAATTACTATTTAGATTTACGATACAGAATTACGATCTTCCTGAAACCGCAAACTATTGTGGTATAGTATAGTTAGGCAACCCCAATACGATACACATAGGATGTGAGTACTTATGAGAATTTAAGTAAACCAATACACAATCCTCATGGATGAGAATCCTACAAAATTCACCTATAGTGTATAGGAATTTTATTCATCAAATGGGTCTGGATGATTACATTAGCATCCATATTTTGCTAGTCTGTGTGTGTGTGCGTGTGAGCATTTGAGCACTCAAGTTGCTACTCTTGTGAACATGAGTCCAGGCTACCCATTGTCATCCTACTTTACTCTCCATCTTGGGATTCAAGGGTTGTTCATTTCAGTTAAATCTTCATTTGTCTTTGACTTCATCTTTTTTGTATTTTAGCATGTATAGCTTTAGATGTAGATTCCCTTTTAACTTTTTGAACTTTAACATCGCATACCACTTGTGAAAAACCAGGAGTGCTGCCACTATAATTTTCACTATCTCTTGAATGCCAATTTTGTTAGAATTAATATTTTTTTTTTCATAGTAGTCATTCTTTTTCTTTTTGTTATACAACAAAAAACATTTTTAACTAATAATTTTCTAACTCAATTCCAGCATGCTTGTGGTTGCAACATCTGGGACTGGGTTTGTCTTGGGGAGTGGTAGTGCTGTTGATCTTTCGGCGCTTTCTTGCACTTGCTTGGGTACCATGATGGTTGCTGCATCTCTGCTAACTCTTTGAATCAGGTTGGTTCTTGACAAGATTGTCGTACTCTACAATTGTCCATTGTGATTCATTTTGTTTTCCTTTTTTTAGTACTTCTGTTTTAAGTGTGGCATATTTTACATTCTCATAAGATTTGAGAGTCAACAAATCATGAACATTTTTGGATATGCAAGAATGGTGATTCTGTTCTTAGTTCTATTCTCTGAGAGTAAGCATTCCTTTGTTTGCTACTTAAATGTCATGGAATGGCCATTTTAGATTTTTGGTCAACATAAGATCTATTCAATGGTTGTCTTTTTTTAGGTGTTTGAGATCAATAATGATGCTAAAATGAAGAGAACAAGTCGAAGGCCACTACCCTCAGGACGCATCACAATACCTCATGCTATTGGCTGGGCATCCTCTGTTGGATTAGCTGGTACGGGTCTACTAGCTACGCAGGTATTGAAACAAATGTGCGTACTTTGTTGTTTGTATGCTTTTCTAGTGTAACTTGTAAACCTATGAATGGATTTCTTATCAAATGTTTGATGTGCTTTGAGTGGAGGGACTAACAACGCAGCTTTATGACAAGGTTATTCCAGACTAATATGTTAGCTGCTGGGCTTGCTGCTTCCAACCTAATTCTGTATGCATTTGTATATACACCCTTGAAGCAGGTTCATCCTGTAAATACAGAATGCTTTAGGAATATATGTAACTGTTGTTTAATTTTTTTTTACCATGTGCAATGTAAAATCTCTATGAAGTTAAGTTGTTCCACACAAGATTGATATGGCTAGACTCAATATTTTATATGCTGGTATTTTGTGTGTGTTAAATTTCCATTGCCAGAGACGAATTTTATCCAAGTGATTTACTGACTTTCTATTGGTCCAAGTATTATTAGTTTTAAATATTTGGCAGAGTTATTCTAAAGCTTAACCCCCCTCTTTGTTAGTCCAATGGGATTAATGAGTGAAATGTTGAAAGATCATGTAATTCAATCCCTAACTACCTGAAAATGAGTTTCAATTCTTTTGAAGTGGAATTAGTATCTCTCTTTTTCCTTTTTTCTTTACTCATGTTGTCTCACTTCATTCACCATGTGTATAGGCATGTGCACGTGTATTTTTTGCCCTTCACCTTATTTTTTTGTTGATTTTCAGATGGGCTGCTGCTTCTAATGATATTTCAGTAAATGCAATGATTCTTCCAGCTGCTTTGTATTTTTGGCAAATACCACACTTTATGGCCCTAGCATATTTGTGTCGTGATGACTATGCTGCTGGAGGGTATGTTCTTATATCTTTGTTTATAGTGACAAATTTTTTTCATACAACTATTTTGGTGCTCTGTAATATAATATTTGTTTTAAGTGGTGGATATTCATATTGTTTGTCTAGTCAATATCTGCCTGAAGTCCTTGTTCATATAAACAAAGAACTTAATGACTCTGCTGCAATGTCTGATTCAGGATAGCAATATAACATATTTTTTCTGAAATTATGGGGACTCAATTACGATCTAAACTGCAAGGACCTATAATTTTTTTTAAAAATGTATAGAGATCTGGATTTGACCAAATTTATGCAAACATTTAGCATACAAATTGTGCTCATTAAACATGTTGATTTGATGCGCTGATTGCTGCACATGGTGGATGACTACACTCTTAATAAATTTTTCATTCAATTACTTATGCTCCAAACTACACAATATCCTTTACTTATCGACACGTATGTTTCTGTTGCAAATTTAGGTTTAAGATGTACTCTCTTGCTGATGCATCTGGGCATAGAACAGCATTGGTGGCTTTAAGGAACTCTATGTATCTAATCCCTTTGGGGTTCTTGGCTTATGACTGTGAGTAGATGTTTCCTTCTTCTAGAAATACTTCATTATTGTTTTTTCTTTAGATTTTTTATCTTAATTATTTGGTGCTAGTATTGATTGCATGCTTTGATAGGATTCGTTAGATCATTTGAAGTAAAATCCTCATCAAGAAATCTTTCTTAAATAAGATTCTGGTCTGTGCCATTTTGTGGAGTTGTATGAATTTTTTAATATTTTATAATTAATAAAATAATAAATTATAATTTTAGTCAAGTAAAAAATATAGCATCCAAGTCTCAGAATTTTAAGCCTTTTTGCATGTGGCAATGGGGTTGGTCAGAGACAAAGCTGACAATAAATTCAGTATTTGGTTCTGTTAATAACATCTGCTGCCCGTGCCACTGTATTGTCCAAACAGTTGAAGACCTTGTTTGTATGTTTTGTGCTGAAAGACATTAGTGTAGCAGCTTGTATACAGAACCTTAAACTTGTATATAAGAATTTGTTCACAAATGAGGGGATTTGAGTTAAATTGACGATTGAAAAGGTAGAAAGTTTTTTCATTTAATATGAATTTTTTACCTCAAGGAAAATCTTGATACTCATGTTTCTGCACCTGTCAAAAGGGGGTTTGACTTTTGGATGGTTTTGTCTTGAGTCTGCTGTACTTACAGTTGCAATAAGCGCTGCAGCATTTTCATTCTATAGAAATCGTACCAAAGAAAAAGCAAGGAGAATGTTCCATGCCAGTCTTCTTTACATCCCTATGTTTATGTCTGGGCTTTTGATTCACCGTTGTTCCGAAAACCAACAATTCTTAGAAGACAATGCAAAGGGTTTTGTGAAATCTGCATCCTCTACGGAGACTTCAAAGTTGGATCATAATAATGGCAATCAAAATATCAAAGCTGTATCGTATGCCTCTGTTGCACATTTTCCCTTTTTGCCTGCTCGTTCATATAACTTCCCTTGATATTGTCAGGTATACGGAATTTGTGTGACTAACATTTTCTCGGCCAAGTTTTGTTTGGTTAATTTAATATAATTCATTGAAATGCTATATTCTAATTTGTCTGCTTAAGCCGTTAAGGTTGTTTTTGTGCCACAATAAATATTTAAGACGCATCTGTAATATGAAATAAATGAGATTTTGTTTCTTGCAGTGTATAATATACAAACAGTAATTTTTTTTGTTATTTTTCTTTTTTGACGGCTTTTCTTGATTGGGTGGAAGGAAGAGAATCAGCTTGGAGCACGTTATTGTCCCTTTAGAGTTGAGAGTTTCCTTTTCTCTTGGTCAGAAAGGTAGAGTCATCTATCGTGCCAACGACCGATCATTGAAAATTCTACCAAATCTATGGTAGTTTTTCGGACGGTTAGTTAAGTTTCGAGTACTTCAACTTTTTCATATTTTAATCTCTCAAAATTTATTTGACAATTTTTAGTCCTTTAATAATTTTTTATCAGTATTTTTAGTGCTCAATTTTTTTAATCTATTTTTAGTACTTCATCTATTTTTATTATTCAAAATTAGTTCAAAACATGTAAAAATGAGATTAAAAATGAATGAAATAAGAATTAATCTTGAGCAATAAATATAAATGAGGGATTAAAAATGAATTTTTTTAGGGAATTTAATGAAAAATTAAAACAAAGGACTAAAATTTGTTAAAAAGCAAGAACTAAAACTTAGATATGAAAAAGTTAAAGTACTAAAAAGTTAATTAATCTTTTTTCTTTTGGATGTCACAACTCACAATGCATAATCTACCGAAGCCAACTTACATGAGCGACACATAGTCCCAAGTCCATGTGTCCCTCCCTTCTATTAATTAAAACTTTTAATTATCAATTTGGTCTTCAAATTATTTTAAATGGTTCTATTTAATCATTAAATTTTTAAAAATTAATCAATTTAATTTCTAAATTTTAAAAAAAGTTCAATTTAGCTATCAAGTTTTAAAAATGAATTAATTTGGTCTCAAAATTATTTTAAATACTTCAATTTGGTACTCAAGTTTTTAAAAATTTGAAAATTTAATTGGTTTACTTTTAAAAAATTTAAAGACTAAATTAATTTATTTTAAAAAATTTGAGAAACAAATTGAATAATTTTAAAATTTAAAAATTAAATTGAATCATTTAAAATAATTTAAGTATCAAATTGATAATCAAGGCTAACTAAATTTCTGAAACTAGTGAGCTACTCAAATTACTCGACCTACTTACTACCTGGTATGCATGACAAATAATTACAACGTATTGCTAATTTTAGTTTTGAAGGTTTTTTTTACATTTGCTAATTTTGTATTAATACGGATTTTTTAGTTAATGTTTTTTCTTAATTCATATTTTTGTTATTTTAAATTTTAATGTTTTATGTGCATGAATATGAATTTTAAAGTTTTAACATGGTTATTGAAATTTAAATGTTTAGAGTTTATATTTTAAAAAAATTAAAAACCTAAAAATTTAAATTAATCTATTATTTTAAAAAAATAGAATGGAATAATAATTTTATTTAATAATGGGCAACATAATCATATTTCTATTATAATAAAAAGGGTGAAAAAATCATATTTTTGCTACACATTTTTTTTCACCCCTAATGAATCATATTTTCGTCAAAAGGATTATTTTTTAATAAAAAAGGTTTTTTAAAACGTGGGGTGAGAATAACAATTGAGGGAGTGAGAACAGAAATATCCTTTAGTGAATTTGTGGGCGTGCATGGAAATTTCAATGTTTGGTTGCTTTCGACCAAAATTGATTTTGCCTTTAAGCTCACATTTGAAGCATAAATCACATTATTTTTAATTCGCTTTCAAGTAAAATTATTCTTACTTCTCTTCAGCCTGAATTGTATTCGTATTAAAGCCCCAACTAGCCACAAAAAAAAAATGTATTTGTGTTTAAAACAAAACTTTTCTCACTTTTTAAGAGACCATAATTATTTCGAAAACACATTAATTATTCTACAGGTCATTAGACACATACCAGTACTTACAAATATAGATTACAACCCACATGAACTGAGTTAATTATCATTTGAAAATACAATCCATCTTACATTCTATCATGAAGTCTGGTCATTTTCGTACATGCTATCAAATATTTTTTTTTCTCCATAAAATCACTTCATATATACATATTGAAAATAGTCGAGTCCCTAATTTATAAATAATTCTTTACTTAAACCGTATTTATTATATATATATATATATATATATATATATGTTTGCACGTGTTACCTCCTTTCATCTTTCTGCATCGGCTTTCTCAGTAAGTATCTGTCATATAGTATTAATTAATAGACATCCTACAACCTCAGAAAAATTCTTCCTTCGAGTTCGAGGTTTGAATTCACAGTATCCAACACTAGGCAAAGGCAACAAATTAAAAAAGAATCTTGCACACAGTGGCATTGTCGGTCAACAATTAATATCTACATCATAGAGAGAAAGCGAGAGAGAGAGAATGAATGAAGGCAAAAAGCACAAGTACTGAAAATGAGCCAATTGGAGGCTCTAGTACGTACTTGGTCCATCTCAAGGGACAAGTTTTATCCTCTAACTTCAAACGTTGATAACTTGTGATCTTATGTTGAAAAAATGCATTTAAATTTGTATTAGTAGTTCAAAAAATGCATTTGAAAAAAATATGAAATCTAATGATCATGGCTGAATTTTATCTCATTATACAATTGAGTTTGAAACCTTCCATAGAGTTAGAGATTTTACTAAAAGGCAGTTGCTTATTTCCAACACTAGCTTATTGCTCCAAATTGAGCCTTTCAAAAGCATAACATCCACCAAACTAAACCATATCATCATGACTAATATTTGAATGTTGACAAGTTTATCTAAGGAGAATTAAGAAAATTGAACAGTAAGTCATGAAGGTTACCCTTCTTAAGTAACTACAAACAATTCCCATAAACAATTTAGTGAATGGAACCAAGTGTAATGTGACCAACAAATTCACATTCAAGACCGTAATATCCTAACTTGTCTTTGTGTTCAACCTCATCAGTTCACTAAATCTACTGACTGTTTCCACTTCAACATCGCTTAATTAAATCAAACTCGACTTGAAATGGAAACTGAAATTTTGGAAAATGATGAATAGTCTAAAGTGGAAGGTAACATATATATATATATATATATATATATATATATATATATATATATATATATATATATATATATATATATAATCTAATATCACATTCACACCTGAAAATTCATCTTATGCGAACATGCTTACAAAAGCATTGAATTGGAAACAAACATATCGAAGTGCAAATACGGTATATCATACTAAATATCTATATATATATATATATATATATATTCACATAAAAATATTTTACTTTATATTTTCAAAGAAACTCTATTAACCAATTCTTTTCTCATCACAGTTATTAAGGCATTGTTCCCACGAACTCACTGATGTTAAGTGAAGGGATAAGATAAAAAATTAAAATGAGAAGAAATCAAATTACTCTAAAAGTATATTAAAAAAAGTTACACACTCCAATCACTTTTTGTGTATATTATTTTTTTTTCTTCCGACTTTTAAATTAAAAGTTCATAATAAATAGATCAAATCTGCAGTTTTTTATTTATAAATGGTAAAATTGCTGGGTGTGTTTAGTTAGAAACAAATTTATTTTTTATTCAATAAAAATAATAAAATATAGAAATACTAAAATCTTATTAAATTAAATTTTAAGAAACTGTAGAAAAGAAAAATTTGTGTCAAATATAATAAAAGTAGCTGTTTAATTTTTATTCAATAGAAAGAATAAAATATAGAGATTATAGAAAAGCTAATTAAAGAGATTTTAATGGATATATTAATTAATAATTTTAAGAAACATTAGAAAAGAAAAACTCGTGTCAAATATAATAAAAGTAGCTGTTTATTCAATAAAAGGAATGTCGAAATTTTAGAAAAGGTAATGAAAGAGCTTTTCCTTTTAAGGATAAGATAAATAATAATAAAAAAGTTAAACCAAACTCAAGTTTTGGATCCAATTAGAATATTATTGACTATTGTCTCCGATTAAACATAATGTGATTTCTAACAAAAAAATAAATCAAACGATACTAGAGTATAGATCATTAAAATTGGCCAACCTAACTTTCCAGTGTTATTGATGTACCTGCACCTTAATTACAGTTCAGATTATGCACTAATTTATCTATCAGCTTTGAATAGCAGCTATATTTGGTGTTACATTATATTCTTCCCCTAAATTTGTTTGTCTTAATCTTTTTCCTTATAATATCTCATACCGAAAACACTATTTTCTATTTCTAAAGATCAAGCAAGTGAGCAACCAAGGTTTTAAAGACGGTTCACGACCGCGATTAATTTTGATCATAATATTAAACGTTTGCAACTGTAATTGTAACCAAAATAGGCATATTTGTCAATAATTCCCTACAATATCAAAGAACTTCATCACAATGGTGACTGTAATTTAAAATCTTGCATGCAATTGCAACATATAATAATTACATTTTCCCACTGATATAACTCGATTAATTAGTTTATAATCAAGATAGAATATGGAGTAGTTGACTAGAAATGTAAGAATTTTCTCTCCCAAATCAAGCATAATGAATACTGGTGGAAGGAACAGAAGCATGCTTGGACACATCCACAGGGAGATATATGTGTATCCATCCTTTATGCTTCATATCTGACAGTATATCAGAGAAAATTCTACAATGAATAATAATAACATAAGAATAAAATTGAACAGGATCAATTTTTGCTTAATTTGCAATTCCTATTTACATTACATCCATTGAGCTTGAACTTAAGAAGCAATTGCCCTTTTGGTGTCATATCAACATTAGCTACACCATGATCTTCACTCCCAGCTTTTCTACATGAATCCACACCCACGACCTCAGACCTGGAAATATTTTCATGAGGCACCGTTTGCTGACATCCATTAATCACAGTTTCAGCATAATAAAACTTGTTCATCCTATGGATCTCCTCTAATGTACTATGCGGTGCCACGGCTAAAATATCCACCATTGAGCGCTTCTTACATCTTCCTTTACGCCTTTTACGTTTATTTTTCACTGCCTTGGATGATGGCAAACTCTTACTAACATGAATTGAACTTGGGAGGGTACATATGTCTGCTGGTTGAGATAAATTGTCAGAAATGCTGCAGTAATGCTGATTTGAGTGATTTTCCTCTTCATGTGATGAAGGGTGGTTAGTGACTTTGTAGACACACTCATTGTTAGTATGACTTTGTGGGTGGTCATCATCAATGAGATGTGGAACTTCAGCTATGCAAGAATCAGCTTCTTTATTATTATCATTTGGTGAAAGCATCAAGTCGGAACAACCTTTTAGTGGTTCATCAAGTGAAGTTTGGCCTCCAAATGGTGGCAACACCTCCTTCAGACCATCTTTAAAACACAATTGCAAGTGCTTCTCATGAAATGGCCAGTTATGAAGGATATTTCTGTGACGAGAAGCAAGAACATACTGTCTGCAACATAAAGAAAATAACTATTTCATGTTTATTACCTCTTATGTTTGTCAACAACAAAAATTAAACTAGCCTTAAACCATCCTTCCAAAATCTAAAAACAGTTTTGGTAAAATTCACAAAAGGAAATGCAAAAGGCAAAATGAAATAAGAAAAAAGAGTTGTTGAACAGAGAATAATCATAAGCTTAAGCTGTGTTGGAATGACTATAAATAACCTACAATCAACAGGTGCTTCACACCTTACAAGCTAAAGATAATGCAATTCAAGAGATCAATCTGAAAAATAGAACATGCAATAATGGCATAGTATTAAAGGAAAAAAAAAAGTAAAACCTCATTCATAAATTGAAATTCATAGGTATGTTTATGGTAACATTTTCAAGCACATTAGTACCTTATTGAGAAGGGTTTAACATCAGCTTCAGAAACAGTTTGTTGTAGCAGAGATTGCGAAACCGCCGGCAGGTTTTGGTTTTGCTGCTGAGACATAATTCACCTGAAAGATTGTAGCTTTGTAAGTAGATCCCAAACTAAACTCTCTAAATTAACATTTAACCAAAAATCCAGCAAGCCCAGTTTTTGGCTATAACCACAGGAACGCTACACATAAAATGCCGAAGAAAAAACTCCATAAAATCACCAGGTGCAATACCCTAGTCCACAGAAAAACAAATCAGAGATTCACAACCACAAAATCTGCATGTGGGTACGCAAAAGATGCTCAATTTATCAAGAATAAAAGGAAAAGGGATCAAAAGATAAAACTTTATAGTGAGTTTTTGAATGAAACAAACGGCAGAGTCAGTTAAACCTGGAAGCTTCGGAGGAAGAGAAAAAGGGGTCATAGAAGTGGCGAGGGAGAAATGGGTAGGGTTTGGGTTTGAAGGAAACGAGTCTGGCGAAACGAGAAACAAGATTTCAGTGTTTGAAAAGAAAGAGAAGTTGAACAGAGAGACGGTAAGCGGAGCATGGAACTGACTGAAAAAAGAGGTTGTAGAATCCGTGTTATGTTGATTTTTTCTGTCTTTCTTTCTTTTTAGTTTTTATATGTCTATTTGTTTTACGTTTCGTTTGGATTGGTTTTATTTTTGTTGACTTCGTTTAACTAAGGCTAATGTCTAACATATATTGTAATTAAGGAAGGGTTATTTTCGTTAATTTTAATTGGGTTAATTTGCCTCTGCTGCTATTCATACACTAAAGTTTTGGTGGCATGTGAAAGCCTCCTTAATAACCCGAAAACAGGGCATCCTCAAAAACTTGGCTTGTCCTAAATTACCAATGCACTCATCACTTGTATTCTTATGCCACAAATTCAACTAAAACCGGGAAATGTGTCTATTTGCAGAAAATGAATTGGGTCAGAGATGGCTAAGGGAAAGCTATTATATATATATTGGTTAAAATAATTTATCTTAGTCTGTACAAATTTACCAATATGTCGATATATTGCTGTTTCTGTGTTTTGGGTATATATTAATTAATATAACTCGGGGCAAAATCAAATTCCAAGGTGATGTAAATGCTTTCTTTTGTAAATGACAGATATCTGCCAGAGGTATCTCTAGTGTATGCAAAATCCAACCTCTTCAGGATAAAGTTCAATCAACAAGAATCTCATATTTGCCTCATTAAGGAAAGCACACAAGTCTATATGAGCTATCCCATCCTATCCTATGGTGGTTTTATTTCCATATTGGGAGGGATAAAGCTTATTTACCCAAAGGAGTATGCTGAGGAATACTGAATTTAGTTGGTTTACTATAATTTGGAATTTCCAATGTTTTATTGGTTTCAGATCAATGACGACAATATTCTGACATCATAAAAGCATAGCAGGCTAGAGCAAATTTAGCAAAAATTTGGTGCAGTTGCAGCAAGATTTGCGTCCAGTCCAGTTTAGTGCATGGTACTTAAGTCTCCAACATTCTGCAATAAATTGGAGTGGCTTATGCAACATGAACAAAGTTCTGATATAGGAGTGAAGCGAAGAAGGACTGATGAAAAAAGGAGATATATACTAAATATAATTGATATCATCACCGTCAATATTAATTACATTAAATTGAAGATTAGGCAAAGTCTGATTAATTTGTCCCGCACACATTACATATGCTTTCTTGTTTTTGTGCACCGAAGGCGAAGAGTACATATACAGGCTTCACGCCCTTCAGATGGCCATTTTTTTTTATTCCAAATTTATAAGTTTGTGCAAAATGACACATGCTAATAGTCATTTGCATGCATGCGTTGAGGCTGTGATGTGAAAGTCAATTCCTTTGGTAAATGTTTCCTAGATCTCATGTGATATGATACCTTCAGTTCCAAAACGTAGTGCCGAGTCTTTTATTTAGAATGTTGACAATGAAATTCGAAATCATGCGTTGAAGTGCAGTCCTAGCTAGTGGCTTTCATAGTTAATAAAATGCTTAGCCATATCCAGAAGTAATGCACATATATAATTAAACTTGAAATATGATTAAGTCACTTCTCAGCTAATAGAAAGGTGGTGAATAAGGAATAACCGTATTAAGAAAATCTGATGAGTGCATGAGGAACGTCAATTGATCAGAATGCATTAAGAAGCAACGAAGGATTGGAGTACAGAAACATAAAATACCAGAGAAACTCTAGCTAGCTCTTTCTATATACATATATGAATTATGGATATAACGTCATTGCCACAAAAACATTATAAAAAAAAAAAAGAACTCGTTTCCACCAGATTAAAACATTTTGCATTGCGCATCATGAAAAAAATACAAATTATCATTACAGTAGGATCTTAAGCTAATCAAATACTACATGAAATAAAGTCATACAAAACATGCATTAACGACCATACTCTAATATTAAGTTATAGCATATATATTGTTAAATTCCAGTATAGAGAGTAGAGACTAACGGATTGAAAAGCTTTTAAGGCACTCGTAATTCCAGTTAGATCCTGCCCATATTGTGTGCAGCAAACCTAAAAAATAGTGTTTTCCTTCTCAGCTCAATATCTGTTCAACTGATGTATTGTCCAAATCAATCCAATCCTTATATAGCAAATTTTTTGGGCACAATTCGAAATTAATAGAAAAAATCGATTATCATGTGACACCTATTATTATAGCTTATCAATGACACGAGTTCTTAATTAGTAATACGAGGAACATATATAGCAGAAGGTATATACAGGAGAGACATGGGAAGGCTTTGAATCAAATTAAAGTAAAAACTCAAGCCTCTCAAATTTTGAAATTAATGCAATGCTGTGGAGTTGATGTGTTAATCTGAAAGCTTTAGAGAAGTCATTTTCAAAAATAAAATAACTAGGAAGATATTATTTTCATTTTTTTAGAATATATGAAGAAATGCATCAGTGAGGAGATCATATATAGGAGTCCATGTCATAATATCTTTGTTGATCTATATCCTACTACCACTTCATTTATTGTGCAATTTGGTTAAAACTATATTTACATTTTCTTAGTTTGTGTATGTATTTGTATTTGAGTATTCTTTTTCTCTCACCTATATACTAACTAGCTCCGCACGGGCAAGGTTTTTCTGAAGCTAATATCATCAATTCAGTCACTGCTGTGCATATGATCACTTGGAAATACTGTAGATACAATAATCCTTTGAGTGAAAGGATGAGGTCAGAGGTTATATCTTTGCATGTATATGTTTTTCACAGGCACAATATATGCAGAGTCTTCGTTTCAGGCTTTCAGCAGCTATGGAATTTTGGCAAAAATTGGGTTGGCTCATGATCGATGGATTTGTTTCTTAAATTAAAACAATAAATTTCATCGAAGCTAGCAAAATGTTTTTATCTAGCTGCTTTATATATATATATATATAATATACCCGTGAATCTGTTCACGTGAAGAACATTATTTAGTTTATGTTCTATAATTATATATCAATTTTATATGTCTGCATCTTTACTAATGAACTCCATGAAAGGTAGAAAGCTAGAGGATAATTTGCAAAGAGAAATATCATCAATGGGTAGTAAGTGATTTCTTCATTTCTGTGGTGTCCCAAACAAATTCAAGTCTAAATAAGCTGTTGCTCATTTCTTAGCATTGTATAAAATAATTATGAATTTCAACGAATAATCATCAATTATGAAATTTGGTTGGTCCGACTCCTAAAATGTTACATGAAATTTAAGAATTTCAACGAATTTTCTTTTTAATTGTGCGATCTTTAAAGACTTAAAAAAGAGTCCTACAATTGTCTCACAATTCTTAATTAAGAATTGTTCAGAAGATATGCAAAAGTTCTTATATATAAGAATTATCACGTTAATTATTTCGATGATAAAACTAAATAAAAATTGATTCTTAAGTTTAAGAACCTCGTAAACACCCGGCCTACATGTCAACAGGGTGGAATTGAAGTTCAAAGCATCGAAGATGAATACATGGAAGCACCAATAAAGAAAGTCCATATATAGTGCAGATATAACCTTCTCGACAGAAGACATCTCTTGCTAGGGATGCTCTCAAATTCTTTAGTTAATTTAATAGCTTCAACCAACTCCTTTGTCATCGTAAAGTAGGCCTAAAGCTAGCATCACAGAGAATCGTGAAACCAAGGTAGGGTAAATTGTCCTATATTAACTTACGTGGGGCGTTCGACACACGCGCGTGCCTCCCTTTTCACTTTGCCTAATCAATAAAAGACAACATATAATTAATATTATAGAATTCTAGATAGATATAAATGTCGATATTCATCGATCGTCTGAAATGAATTTTTGTTAAAGAATATCCATGATGCTTCCCGTGCAAGGATATATATATATCTTTTATATGTATGGCCATAATTAATAGACCTTTTAATTTCATTTTGTATGTGTATAATATTATAATCATCATAATCAGATACTTCGTGAAGGATTATAGTGATACCATCACGGTGGTGACAGCGTACGTTAGTGTCGTTGGTGATGGTGAGGAAAACTAACAACCTATGAGTCACCAGTTTTATAGGTTAAATTGGATTGAAGATAAATAATTAAATTCATTTTTAAAAATATAATATAATAATAAATTGATTCTTATAAATGAAAAATATAAATTTAATTTTTAAATGTATAGAAAATACAACAAATTTATTTTACTGGTAAATTTATAAAATCATTTTATCATTAAATTATAATGTTAAAGAATTAATTTAATAATATTTTTAGGACTAATTTAATGTTAAATTATAAAGTTTGAGAATCAATTTATCGGATTAATTTATCACAAAATAAATTTAATTTTTTTATCTTTGAATAACCCCAATTTATCTACGTCATCACGAACAATCAATTTTTCATGCACCTACGGAGAATAACGATAACTGGATAAGCCCTTCCACATGGCCCACGAACGAAATAAACGGAGAAGAACACCATTATACTTGGGTAAAATAACATTACTACTAGGAAAATTAGTGAATAGCATTAGATTTATCTAAAATTTATATGTTTTTCAAATTAAGCATTAATGAAACATACTGTTATTTTTAAAAAAATATTTGTGTTTGTTTTAATTCTTTTAATCTTTCTCATTATTAATATGTTTATTACTTCAATTTTTATTGGTTATGTACGTAGAGAGTCAAATTAAAGTATTTTTTTCAAAATGCTCTTCATATAAGATGAAGGTAAAGAGTTCAAGACACGAATGTATTTCATTGAATATTTATTGAACTTAAAAAATATATTCATAAAAAGATGTTTTTGTAAAAAAAAATCCTTAATTGTAAATTTTATCACTTAAGTTTTTTTCGCAAATTTTATCACCTAAACTTTTAATTTTTGCACATTTTACTATCATTCATGAAAGATAGATGATTTTGACTTTTGATATATGCTCTAATCATCATCAATGTAGAAAATGACTTTTTACATGAGAATAATCACAACCGGTATAGAAAGTCATTTTTTTATATCGATTATAATTACAATCGATATACAAAAATCTAGAAAACTATCTTTTTATATTGTTTTTGTTACGGATTCGATATATGAGTTCAATGTTAAGGTCCATTAAGAATTCAAAATCTTGGACTGTTGAATATAAAGGTGGGGAAAGATTACGGACCTTAATGTAGTAACTGCCACAAAGATGCGGGTATTATGTGGTTGGAGATATTGGTCAAGAATATCGGAGAAAATCTTCAACTGACCTGGAGGTAAGATCAGTATAAATAAGGTCTAATTTCAAAGGAAAAAGGTACAGATTACTCGTTCTCTCTTCTCTTTTCCATTCATACTGTGCACACACCTCACCCCCCTAATTGAGTATCGTTGGTGCATGGTGATCATATCTCTGGAGGTATCTCTTTTCTATAAATACCTTGAGAGAGAGAGTTTGATCCAATATCAAAATTACCAGCATCCTAGCTGGACACCCTGTTCGTAAAAAGCAGAACAGTTTTGTTAAAGAAGGAAATTTGGATGGTAAAATTTGTGAAATGTTGAAAGTTAAATAGTAAAATTCATGAAAAAGAAAATTTAATGGTAAAATCTTCAAAAATAAAACTTCAGTGGTTAAATTCGCAAAATAATGAAAGTTTGGTGATAAAATTTACAATTAAGCCAAAAAAATAACACATGAGACAATCTAGATTCACAAACTGAGTTTTTCGGGAAGGATCTAGGTTCAATTCCTACAAAATACACTCTTAGGGAAGAATGACAAACTTTAAGTACTATGATTAGTATGAGAATTAGTTTCATAGTTGATCTAAAAAATCAAAGCTAGTAAGATACCATTGAGATCCCATCGGGATCAAGACCCTAATTACCGTAGATAAAAAATTGATTTTTTTATTAAAAGTACCAAACAAAACTTCAAATTTGATTATTACAAGAATGATTGGAAGGAGTTATTAACTTATTATATTTAATGTATTAATTTAAAAGCACGGAATTATCATCCTTATTCATAATAAGAGCGTCTCCAATAAGGAATTTTTTTGAAGAATTTCTTAAGTGAAAAATTTGTTTCTTATCGTTTGTTCTCCATTAGAACAAATCTATGTGACATGAAGAGTTTCTTAAAATAAGATTTGTATCTTCTTCAAGAAATTGCAAGAAACTATTTCTTTAGCAATAAAAATAATATTTATCTTACATATAGCAACACCATAATTAAGTGATAAAAAAAATATAAAAGTGTGAGTTTCTTGAAATTTTCTAAAGTTTGTTACCATTTGAGCAAAATTGTATATGAATTTCTTACATTGGAAGACCACAAAAAGTAACTTAACAAACCCACTTAAAAAATTCTTATTGAAGATGCTCTAAAGTGTGTATTAACTTAAAATTATATTTAATGTATTAATTTAATGTATTAAATAATTATCTTTAATGAGAAAAATTCAATGATTATTTTTAGAGAAACATTTAATGAATTATTAAATATTTAAAACTATTAAGAAGAAATAATTAATGACAAATTTAATTTTTAAACATAAATAATTAAAGTTTGAGATAAAAAAAATAGCACACATAATTTTAAATTAGAGAAAAAATATTAAATAAAAGAAAAATAAATTAAAGACAATTAATGAGTTGAGTTGTTTTTAAAAAAATAAAAATAAATGATATTTGTGTGGGACCAGGGCGATGCGAAGTACTACTATATATAAGGAACATTGCTTGAAGTCCTGAGAAATGTTATTTGGTTCATGTAAGATGATGTTGTAAAGTAATGTTTGGTGTGAGAGTGAAGAGAAAATATTCTTTTAATTTCTTCCCCGGCGTGCCCGCTCATTTTTATTTTACAGTATTTGTTTTCTTAAAAGTACATTAGTAATGGAAGAATGGAGAGGATCTTAACCGAAAATGAAAGTGATTGGCGAATTTGCCTCTTGCATTCCCAAATCGTCAGTCTCTCACTCACTCCAATTTGCAGCGACTCAGAGGACATTTCTTGTCTCATTAAAGTATTCTTCTTTGCAATCTTTTTCTTTTTTTTTAAAAATAGTTTCCCTTTGTTTTGTGTCATATTGATCTCCTCTTCCATTCTATAATGTTTGCACCCTTTTCTGTTTTTCTCTCAACCACTTTTATTTTGTGATCTTATGAGTACTGACAAATGAAGTCTATTATTTGTTGGGTTAGTTGTGCAAAAGCAAAAGAATGCAGCATCAGCTGGAGCAAAATTGTTTTGCTTCCCTGGGCCCTTCTCTTATACAGATACAGGTCAAAAAAATTTCTTCTCCATTCCTTTCATTACTAAAATTTTGAAGAAATAAATGAAATGGGCATGCATGATACACACTGATATCATTTATTTTTTCAAAACTATATGATCTTTTTCTTTTTCCCTCTTATAGTGTTGTCACCATTGGATTTACTACTCTTTAATTTGGCCACATCATAATTAAACCCAATGAGGACACATGCATGTTGTCATTTTCCTCTTTATATTTGGACTGTTTGATCATGGATCCTCTTATCAAACAAACATTTACACCTTAATTTTAGGCTTTATTGTAAATGTGAGGGTCTGTGAATTGTCTAATTGAAAATGAATATAATAATTTTTAGAGGACACACTCCATAAACAAATATGTTCTTGAACGAAAAACCTATTAAATCAATTTCTTTTCACGTTGGATTTGTGTCCCTTAGCATGGAATTTAACAATCAAAACAATTTCGTTTTTTAAAATAAAGTTACTTTTCATTCCTTTTGTGCTTATTTGTATCATAAAATCATAAGGGATGGTAAAAGAATAAACCCAAAAATATAAGAAATGATTGTAATTATTTTGCATTCTTAATTGTATAAATAAGCATAAAAAAAAGAAAATAAGTTTAAGAAATGATTTCATCTTCTAAAAAAATAATTTCATCTTTAAATTTCATGTTAAGTATACATCTAAAGCATCTTGAAAATAACGTGAGTTGCATTTAATAGGTTCCTTGTTTATCATGAATCTTAGTTCACTTTCAATTAATTCTTCTTACAACTAAAAAAATGTTCAATTTAATTATTTTGAATTTTTTATCATACAAATAAGCATAAAAAGAATGAAACATTTGAACAAAAAAAATCCAACGAGTCTCTAGTTTACTTACACATTTATTTTTAGTATGAATGCATTAATAACCTATATCATAATATTTGAACAAAAAAACCAACGAGTCTCTTTGTTTTAGTATGTTTAATTTATGCGAATATTATAATAATTTACTATTCAATTTAAGAAAAAAAATCCTCTTTCTTCTCTCATCGCACACCACCATTATTTTTTTAAATTCTTCGTCTTCCCTCATTTCAAACTACGTACTAGTATTTATTTTTTTTAAACTCTTTCCTTTCTCATCTCTCACCATTAAATATTTTTTTTATTAAAAATTTATATTACACATAAACTAAGATTATTGTCTACATATGATAATCAGAGGAAATATTTTTTTATTAATAATTTATCAAATGCAAGTTGTTAAAAATAGAAAAAAATTGTTAACAAAAACAAATTAGTTAATGTTTATATTAATTATTATATTAAATATGATTTTTATTAACAATCACGAATTAAGATTGTTAATAAAAATCATATTTAATTTAAATAATAATTTATAAATTAACATTTATACAAAACATAAACTATTTTTATTTGATAAACTATTGATAAAAATAATTTCTAAAGATTATCAAATGTAAACAATTATCTTAGTTTATATTAAATATAAATTTTTAATAAAAAATATTTAATGCTAAGAGATGAGAAAGGAGTGAGAGATTTAAAAAATTAAATACTAGTTTGAAATGAGGGAGGATAGAGAATTTAAAAAATTAATGTTGGTGTGAGACGGAAAAAAAAAGAGATAATTTTTTTTAATTGAACTGTGAATGACTATAATTATTTTTAAATTAAACGTGCTATAAAAAAGGAACTCATTGAGTTTTTGTCCAAAATATTATAATGTATTGCTAATGCTAAAACAAAAAATGCAAAGGAATTTATTGATTTTCTTAATTTCTTGTACTTTAGGAAAGATGCAACGGTAAAAGAATGAATGACTGTTTGTTTTGAATTTTTATCATTTAAATTAGCGTAAAAAGAATAAAACAAGTTTAAGAAACAATTTTATTTTATTCTAAAGTATGTAAGAAATAATATAAATTTCATTTATAGTAGGTTTCTCGTTCAAGAGGCAAACCTTAATTTACTTTCTTCTTTCAGCTGTTTTAACAAGAGAGACGTACACCTAGACCCAAGTCCACATGTGTCCCATCTGAAAATTATTCTGAAACTAGTGAATGATCGACCCAAGTCACTCAACCTCGCTACTACCTGGTATGCATCACAATTACAATGATCACCTTCAGAGTTCAGACCAACATACAAAAGTGTATATGGCTGTTATAAGGGAAGGATTATTGCTGGTCACCTTTGTGCTGGGGTCACGAGAGCAACTTCTATGTGTCAATTTTTATTTGGGCATTATTCAAATGTTATGCGAGGGGATTAATTTTTATATGTAGAAACTTTGGCATTAATAGTATATGACATATGTATATATATCACTCTTTTGCATCACATTCAGATAAATGCATGTTAATTTGGATCTATCTTGAAAGACCACAGAGTTACGCGCATTTCACTGTAATTAACGTTATTCTATAGAGAATTTTGATATTTGGTTGCTTTCAAACTAAAAGTGATTTTGCCTTGAAATTCTCAAGGTTGGTTACAAAAAGTTAATTTTAAGAAGAAAAAAATTAAACATAGATAATATCACTTTAAATTCATCTTTAAGCAAAGTTAAGTCTAATACGAAACTAATCAGCTTAATTTATTCAAACTAAGAACTCTGGATATTAGTCGGGGTACCTTTTCTCCAAAAAAATTGGAAGATTAAGACAAAAGAAAATGAGGTAGTTGTAAGATAGAGAAAAATTGCAAATAACAGACAAAGATATGACATGGAGTCCTTTTTTTGGTTGAGAGGGACATGCAGATGGAGTCTCACGAGTGTATGTATTTCTTTATATATTCTTAAAAAAAATGAATGTGTCATGCTTTGCATATATATACTGTATTTTCAGATTAACATTTCAACTCTAGTTTTCAGATTAGCATCTCAAGTCTCAACTATAGTTGACAAGTTATATATACTTTCTTTATTGTTGGATTAATCTAAACTCTAGTTTTCACTTGAGTTTTCAACTTTGGTTCAAAGCGTTCCGGGGCTCTCATGTCCCTTCTGCTATGTTTCTGGTATTATTAATTAAAAACTCGTTTCAGTGTCACTATATATAACCAATAATAATAGCCATCACACGATTCTTTTCTCTTAATTTCGAATTGGGCCCAAACAAGTTTATATATATATGGGTTGATTTGAACGAACTGATAATCAGAGATAAGAAGAAAAACACTAATTTATTTTTAGTTTTGCTGCATCAGTATTAATTGCGCAGGATCCAAATGGAATATTAGGATTTAGGAGTGTCTTAAAAACGTGTCAATCCGTTAAATAGTCTTTATACTGTTTTAGACGATTTGGTATAGTTTGATATTTGATTTTTTAAATCGGCAATAT